>JAREIK010002838.1:11632743-12232743 GCA_029783825.1 Sapria himalayana | reverse complement strand
TAAAAATCTAATAGAATAAACAACCATTCTTATGCTTATTATACCACATAACACACACACACACAAAATTTTTTTATTAATAGGAATTAAATTGTGTCATATGAATTGTTTAATATGCACTCATTATAGTTTTCATAATTACTCGTTAATGTGAATTAACACGAATTGACATGATCATCAGTATTTGTTAATTATGAATTTTCAACATAATAAAAATGTATAAATACAATAACATAATATATAAAAAATTATAAGAACTTAATTTTTTACAATAACAAACAAGTTTATTAATAAATTATTAAAATGTCATGAATATTTTAAATATGTTGTTATTTTCTTTATTATTATTTTAATGAGACTAAGGATGATTAAAATGTTGAATAAATAATTTTAGTTTATGTTTTAATATTGTAACACATATTAAATGATTGGATTTGGATTAATATTTACAAAAAATATATAAACAAAAACTTATTCTTTGATATTAAACACGAACAAATTGCACAAATAGCAAAATTAAAATCAAAATGGTTAGATATAATATGATGTGTAAATTATTTGACAATCTTATAAAATTATTGTAAACAATAAATTATAATCAATTTTAGAAAAAGTCACAATTTAATAAACTATTTACTCAATAATTTTGATTTTATAAGAATATAACATAATGGTTAAGAAATATTATCATGAAATATTTGATATATATCACAACGAGCAATTTGATAATATTTTTTAATTATAGAATCATTTTTTTTTGCAATATTTTTTTACAAACATTAAGTGTTTATCCTATATTATGTTGGTAAGCTTGGGTTGGGTAGACCAAGATGAATTATAAAGCCCAAAATATAATTTAATTCAATTTAATTTGTTGTTATTGTTTGATTTAAAATGCGGGGAAATTTGTGTACTAAAAATTAGAAATCCAATTTTGTCGCTAATAACAATTTCAAAAAAATTCTAAAAATACAAATTACATGAATACAATTACTTCAAAACCAATCCTACTACTTGCATCAATTGGTGGTGAATAATATATATAAATAGAGAAACAAAGACATTTATATATAAGTATCTGTGACCAATTAGGACACTTCAAAAATGACTACCGTAATAATAAGCTCCAAGAGGAGCATAGGAGAAAAGATGGTGATGGAAGGAAGACTGATACCATTGTTGTGGAGAGAAACATTACTCTATTGAGTGATATTGGACTATCTAACAAAGTCAATCATGAGAATGATTGAGTAATAGATTTGGCAGCTAGTTTGTATTTCACTCCAAATTCTAACTAGTCTATGACATGCATACCTAGCTAGGGACTATGAACTAATTGGGAAGGGTGATAAAAGGACATTGAGAATGCTTGTTACTATGGATATTTATTTGGAGACAACCATGTGATACTAATTGATTCTAAGAGATATTTGACATATCCTAGATATTCAAATAAATATGTTATCCATGAGAATATTAGATAATATGGGTCATGTGGTGAGATTCAAGAAAGTTAAATGAGGATTGGTCAAAGTATCACTAACTATAGTGAGAAATAAAAGGATATATTTCATTTATGTTACTAAGGCTGGGGTTTGTATAGATAGGATAGGTGACTTGTAGAAAATTCCAAGCATTGAATCTGAATCTGATCTACGTTGTCTTGGATATATTTGGGTAAATGATTTACTTTTCATAGGAAATCAATGCTCACTTACCGTCTCAAATTCACTTAGAGAATAGTTTGTACAATTATGAAGGGGCATACAACTATGTCATTTTAATACCCTTTATCGAGATTGGGTATGATCAATCTGGACGCCTCAAGTGCTTATTTTGAAATAAGCAAGATTCTTAGAGGAATCTATTTTTTTAGTATTTTTATTCTAGCTATTCTTGGGATCGAATAGTTCAAGGGAAAGCATATGAGTTAGAATAAAAAGTTGATACTTTTACTCAAATTGATCTTGTGAATCAATCAAATCAAGAGAGCAGTTATGAATGAAAGGGAAAAGAGGAAGTCTCATATTTTTTTTGGGAATATTTAATTTATGGAAAATCATTTATCATGGTATGGAATAAGAATTGGTTTTGGGATTTGTGGAGGAAGCTTATCTCCATGCTACGTGTAATTTTAAAATTTAAACTATGGACCAATATTGATCTAGCCAAATAGTGTTAATAAGGTCATGACATTAAAAATGATGTAACTCTACTTTGCTCCATTACACTTTAATTTTGTTTTCCACGAGTATCTCTTTTGTACTCAATTTATACCTAATTTCATTTTTTTTCATTAAGATCTATCAAAATTATATTTCATAAAATAAAAGTATTTTATGCCCTATTCTAGTCCATACACCACATGAAACAAGTTAAATATAACTACAAAAATATGACACTTTAGTGTCAAGTAGTTTTGCACTACCTTGAGATGAGGAAGTCAAAGTTAGGTCAAAAATAGAGTGAGCCGATAAACTAAAAGAGTAATATATGGTCATGATAAGGTGAGATAATGAAGTTTCCCAACAAGTTTTTGACAATTTATTATATCAGGAAGTGCACATTCAATGACATTTAAACCAAGTTTTGAGTCCATTAGAATAGTGGTTGACTAAGAATCCTTGTAACCAATATCCTTAAGCAATTGAAAGGTGTAATGGCATTGAGAAAGCACAATACCTTGCTTGTAGTTAGCAGTCTCAAAACTCGGGAAGTATTGAGACAACCAAGATCTTTGAGCTAAAATTGTGTTTGTATAAACTATGTGAGCTTATTAATAGCTTAAAAAAAAGGACTACTGAAGATGATATATCCACATAAGCTAGAAAGGAAACAAAATAGGAACCATAACTTTTTTGAAGAGAAAGTGATCCTTTTTTGATTTGAACAAAGTTTGAGAAAATTTTGAATATCATTGTGTCAAAGCTTGTTGGAGACCATAAATTAATTTTTGAAGTTTGCATACTAGTTTTTTTTGAGATTGAGAATACTTCAATTGTCTCAGATAGTTGAGAGGGAGATTCATATGAACGTCCTCAAAAAGATCACCACTTGAATATATATTGTTAACATTACATTTAGTTAGATGCCAATTATTTGAGGCAGCAAGTGCATGAACCTTCACAATTACTAATTTTACCACAAGAAATAATATTTTCATACATTTTTAAAAACCTTTTTATTGTGAATAAACTTTAGCTTCCAAATGAGTCTTATGTCATTATATATATTAATCTGATTAAAGCTTGATTTTATAAATCCATTTACATCCAATGGTAAGCTTGTCATGAGGAATAGTAGTGATGGTTCAAGTATTATTTGCTTCCATAGCTTTTGAGTCTCGATGCATAGCTAATCTCCATTTAAGAAACTTAGCTACTTGTTGATAGTATTGAGGCTCAACTTGGGAGGAAATTATGAAATAATAATAACATGGGAAGGAAACAGTTCCTCTTGAAACAATGCATCTCATGAAAAGAAAACATGTTTCACCTCAGATCATAGAACTTATACCTTTTCACACCAAGCTGATAACCAATGAAAGCTCAACCTCAATTACAAGGTTTGAACTTGGTTTGATGTGCAACTAAAATGACAATAAATACTAACCAACCAAAAACTTAAAAAAAGAGGGTAATTATATGTTGTTTTGTATATCAAATGAAAAAGTATGTTTTGCCTTGATAGTAGAGGAGTTTTATTAATGAAAAAGTTGTTTTAATAAAACAAACTATCCAAAAAGAATTTGGAATCTTAGATTGGAAAAAATATTTTGCCGAGTCATGTTCAAGGGGTGTTAATGATTTTGCTCAAAAAATCAAGTTTTTTTTGGGTCTTTTAATAGATGATAACTAATATAAATCTTTCTTGTCTTGGAAAACCTCAACAAAAGATA
Source organism: Sapria himalayana (assembly GCA_029783825.1). Lineage (NCBI taxonomy): Eukaryota > Viridiplantae > Streptophyta > Magnoliopsida > Malpighiales > Rafflesiaceae > Sapria > Sapria himalayana. The sequence goes on along the minus strand of JAREIK010002838.1, from coordinate 12,228,845 downwards.
ACTCATTTGTATTATTAGATCAAAATATCTTGATTTTTGTATTAAATTAGATTGAAACCTTGTTGAAAAACTCTGGTATCATAGAGATAATATCTGATTTATTTCTAAACAAATAAATTCAGGTAAATAAATGCAATCATCAACAAAAGTCAAGAAAACTTTTGACTAGTATAAAAAAGAAATATTGAGTATGGCCTTCAAACATCACATTGTATGAAATCAATAAAAAAATTTGGATAAATAGTTATTTATTACATAATACAACCTTCTTTTCTTAACAAGAAGAGAAAATATATAACAAGCATCCAATTTATGCAATCTAGTTATATCACATTTTGATTAATCTTTCAAATAATCATATCTTTAAAAAATGTCATGTCCTATTGTGCCAAATAAGAGTAAAATTATTATTGACAAAGACAATAGAATTAGAATTCAAACACTAAACAATAAGAACATAGAGGTCTTGAAATTTGTCACCTATGTCAATCATTCTTTTGTTTGATAGATCCTAGATAACAAAGTAGTCAGGAATAAAACTTACTATAAGGCTAGGTTTAGTTACTAGAGAATTGATTGAAATAAAGTTGATTTTTAATTTTAAAACATCAGTACATCCTTAAGCACAAAGTCTAAATGTAGTTTAACATCACCAACAAATTGAACCAAAATATGAAATTGATTTGTCAAAGTGAATGTTGTATGATAAATATAATGCAATGGGACAAAAGCACCGGCTTGTGAATATATATTTTGACTATCAAGTGGCTCCTAAGTCTATAATTCAGAAATGAATAGATGAAAATAGATGAGTCACAAACATAGATAAGTAAGTACCTATGAGGTATTGGTTTGAGAAGGATTAGAAGCAAGGGTGACCTTTGTTGAGCTACTCAAATGTCTAGAGAGCATGGACATAGCTATTAATATTTATTGAAGTTAGGTTTTGAACATAACTTCCAAAAGAATTAGAGTAATCCTTAAGGTAGAAAAGGATTAATTAAAATCCTTTCAAGAGATAACATGCGTAGCATATATTATTTTCATTTCATTTCGAATTCTCATTTATTCTAACAAAGAGTAACATACCTCAAGAGTAGATGTCATTCGACAGAGGCTTCTCTCATATGTCTCCATTCCAAAATCCATGATGATTGATGAAGATGACACTATAGTGGTTAGCATCATTCGAGCTTTTCATTTTTTTAAATAATAAAATTTAGAAATTTATCACATTAAATAAATAAATAAATATATATATATATATATATATATATGTGTGTGTGTGTGTGTGTGTGTGTGTGTGTGTGTGTGTGTGTGTGTTTGTGTGTGTGTGTGTGTGTTTGTGTGTGTGTGTGTAATCAAAATTAATTTAATACAAATCAATTAATCTTATTTATTATAAATCAAATAATTCGATTCTAATCAAATTAATTATTTCAATTATATAAATATACATACTCTAAAAAAATAATTAAAATCTTTTAAATATTTTTTATGACTGGATAATTTTACAAAAGGAACCTTGACCTAAATAAGATCTTAAGTTCCAAATGGAAATTATATTATACTATAATATATATTAATTATATTTCATACAACTACACAATTATAATTGTACTTCTTCACTTATTCATAATAATTTGTGCCTTTTTTTTAAATACTTATTAAACTCTTCATATTAAGATTATCGATATCTATTGGTTAAATTAATTTACTGACAAATTAATTCAATTAATCTCTATTTATTTCTTTGAGACTTTCTACTTAACTTATTCGAAATATCAAATCAAAATCTACATATAGGGTTTGACAATATCAAAACTTATAAACTTCATCAAGGGGGAATAATTAATCTTTCTAATAGATTCCATTAGTAATAAATATTTACTATACATTTGATAAAGTTATCCAATTCATAAAGTTCATTAAAATATTTCAAGATCCCACTCTTTATAAATCAAAACAATTATTAATAAGTACACATAAATATTAATTACTTTAATAATAAGAGCACTGTTATTTATAATACTAATGATATATTTTATTTTACATATCAATACAAAATAATTTCACTATGGTAGTCCCATTCAATACACATAAGTTACTAGCACTAGAAGTTAGAAATTTACCATTTTTCTAGTTAAAATAGACTTACTGAAATCTTATGCTACAAAATTACCAATAGATAATCCAGTTCTATCTAGATTATGAATAATAATATTTTATTACATAAGAACTAATGATTCAATCTTTAATTCATAAGCCTAACTCTACGTATTAAATCATCTATAATGCAGAATAAATGACACATGCATCCCCATAAATTTAGCTCATTTAAAATTCTTTCATTATAACAAGAAAATGATATAAGCCAATTAAAAGAAGAACCAAAAAAAATGAGTTTTAGTATAAATTAGTTCTTGAGGAAAATAGATGAGTCATAGACATAGAGAAGCAAGTACCTATGAGGCTGTTGGTTTGAGAAGGATTATAAGCATTGGTGACCTTTGTTGAGCTACTCAAATGTCTAGAAAACATGGATATAGCTATTGATATTTATTGAAGTTTAGGTTTTGAACAAAATTTCCAAAAGAATTAGAGTAATCTAGTCTATGATCTGAAGTAGAAATTTGATGAGCAACAACATTATAATTTGTGTTTAATATGAATTTATGTCCAAGTTGATAACCATGGTGGCAATGATCTATAGTATGTCCAAGAATCTTACATCTCATGCAATATGGCTTCTCTTTTTTATTGATAGAAGTATTGGAATGGGAATTATAAAAATTTTTAGAAAAAAATACACCAAACATAACAATATCTACTTTAATAGCAAAAGCAATTAGCAAAAATGCTCAAATTAGAGGAAGAATTAGTCCTCCTTTGTTGTTCCATTTGAACAATCATAAAGAAAACATGATTGGTAAAGATCAATGAAAAGAAATTGATCATAAATTTAAGAGAGAGTCATTAAGTCCCAATAAGAAGGACATTGTATATTATATTTGATCATGATCGTCAAGATTTTTAACTCTCCAATAAGAGTACTTTCAACAAGAACAATTAGGTTGAAAGTGGCTTGATTTTTCCCATATAGTTTTTAGCTTTGTAAATGATATACCAACACAACTCTATTCTAGATACAAATTAACCAATTCATGTTTAAGCTATAAAAATCTAGGTGCATTCCTCTATTGAAAATGATCCCTAAGATTTAACCAAATCACTCGGGCAGAAACAACAAAAATACTACCAAATTAACCAAATTTAAGATTAATGACAAAATCACACTATTATTGTAAATCTATGAGTCGAATAAATTTGCATCAATATCTAGAGGTTTAGGAATAGAACTATTGACAATTCTCAATTTATTTTGACCAAATTAATAGTAAAATTAACATCATATGATTCATGTTAGTGTAATTCTCACCAATGAACTATTGTGAGATGAGCACTTTCTCAAGGTTATAAGAATGATACTATGAATTCAAAGATTTTTCAATGACAAAATTATTCAAACTAGTACAATCTCCTAAGTTGAAATCACTCAATCACTTATATGAGTAAATCCAACTCTGTTACCAACTTAAACTCAAGAAAAAAGATCCAACAAGAAATTAGAGAAAAAGAAAATGATAACCAATCTTATTTTTTACAATTTAAAAGCCAACTACACACACACACACACACAGTGTGTGTGTGTGTGTTAATTATTACATTATTTACACCCCAATATTTGTTTTCTTATTAATTATTCTCATAGATGTTTTGTTTATTTCAAATATATATCATTATCATTTTATATTGCACATGTAATGAGATTCATCATTATTTAATGATGAATTGCATAATAATATTATTTAAAGATATTCTATAATATTTATAAATAATGCATTTTTTGAAGAAATTCAAATTTATTTCAACAAAATTCCAAATAATTAGTGATTAATTATATCTTCTTTGTTGTTTAATAATATTCAATAATATTAGATGTTTTTTTAATTATTTTAATGATATACAGCTATATTTTGCAATTTTGATATAATTTAATAATGCAATTTTTTAAATATATTTTTTTGTGATATTTTATCTATAAAATTTGAAGTATTTCAACTTAAAAATTGCTATTTCCGAATAATTAGAAATATTCACTTACATTCACTGATATTTTATTATATATATGAGATGATATATTAATATATTATGAATATCAATAGTCATTCAAAATCATGAATATATGTTTCCAAGTTTTTGGATTATATAAACTAAATTTTTATAAAATGGAACATATAATTTAGTATAAAATAATATGAGAAGCATTGTGGTTTTGTTCTTGTTTTCTTATTTAAATTATGATTTTTTTTACTTTTTTTTCTATGAAAATCATATTTAGATTATTACAAATTTTAAAAAGAAATTTTGTCTCCCCCCAAAACGCGTATTATTTAATAAACAGGTAATTATTAAATAAAAAAGAAACAAAAAGATACCCCCCATCTTTTGGACTAGTAAAGTATATAGCAAGTCAAATGTTTTCCTTTCCTATAGAAGTACATTTAGGTGGACAACAAACCCATATGGGCTGCTTCACCCCAGCCTTATATTATACTCCACTCAACCTCTCGATCCTGCTTCTTCTTCCTCACCCCGACAAGCCACCACCAACCATTTCTGAGTTTTGAATCCATTGAAACCATGGCAGAGGTCCTTCATTCTCCCACCCATTTATCCTCTTCCTCTTCTCCTCTGATCCATAACGATGTAGATCTTACTGACCCTGACATGGTCGAGGATGATGCTTCTCGAGTCGCAGATTGCATCGCGAGCCTGGAGCTGGTAAAGGAAAGAGACAATGTCCAGGGTGATGAGCTGTCTCTGCTGACTCTTCTCATGGCTCTGCTGAAGAGAGTCTTGATGGCCTGCAAAACTGATAAGCGCGAGCAGCTCTACAGCTCTTGCGACATGGAGATCGGATGCCCCACCGATGTAAGCCATGTGGCTCACGTCACCTTCGATCGGTTCAGCGGCTTTCTTGGCTTGCCTCTTGACTTGGTTGAAGCTGAATTGCTGGTCAGAGCTCCTAGTTCCAGGTGTGTATAATCTTCTCTATTGTTTTTGTTTTCCTCACTAAGCATTAATGAGGGCGTTGCCTTAAATGTTAAACTACGCGTTGCTACGATAGTTTCCTCTTCTTGGTCAGGTGATTCCCCAAAATGAGTATGCTTGGTTCATCTTTTTCCGTTACTGCCGGTCACATGATAGAGACTGGTGCTTAATTGTAACGAAATTTTCTTAATTGCTCGGTTGCGAAATCTGTAATATGATTGCTTTCTGAAATTGAAAATCAGTAGATCACCTTAATTCTGCCTAAATACGTTCAACTCAATTTCACATGGAAGCTACTCAAAAACGTAATTCACAATGGGTCCCGTGTCGCCATGACTAGTCACAAATACAATCTTTTCTACAGTTCTTTTGATTCTGCGTCTGCTTTAGCTTTAGCTTCTGCTTTAGCTTTGCTCTTTGTGAGTTTTTTCCATATTGTATATTTTAAGCTTTAAAGCATCCATATATGCGTATGTGTTTTCAAACATTTCAACTATTTAACTCCAAATGTATAATAATTCGGGGAATAAGCACTTCAGATGGATCCTTTCTCTGTTACCGGCTCAACATGACTCCATTAACGTTCGGTCCTAAGTTTATATTTTGCAAGCTGATAGAAATCGTTATCAGATAATGGCTACAAGTTCTTATTGGGAACAACTCCAATAAAATTGAGCTTTCCATCTGTCATTTGATTTTTTTCTATCTTGACTAATTAGCTTGATTAGATTTGTGTTGGGAGCTCTTTGTTTTTTATTTTTGCAGTGCAACTGTTTTTGGAGTTTCCCCACAAGTCTTGCAACTATCACATGACAACCGTGGGAATAGCATCCCAACAATACTCTTACTAATGCAGAGAAGCTTATATGTTCAAGGAGGGTTGCAGGTGCCACAATGCGTTGCGTCTTCTTCTCTAAGCATACCTTGGGATATAAGAGAATTTGTTTCTAGATCATTACTGATTGCTGATTTCATTGAATGGAGTTGTATGCTTTCAATATTGATTATCTAGTTGGTGGGTTGTGTTCTAAATTTGTTCAGGCAGAAGGGATTTTCCGAATCAATGCAGAAAATAGTCAGGAAGAGACAGTGAGGGAGCAAATTAATAGAGGGTTGGTGCCAGAAAGCACTGATGTTCATTGTCTGGCTGGACTAATCAAGGTTTGATACTCAATTTAAGCCACTGTAATCATAAACTAATCTGACGTTTTTTTTTTGTGGGACTTTTTTTTTCCTTGTGGGTTTTTATCTCTCAAGAGAACGAAGGAGCTTACCTAGTGGCAGTGTGATTGTTCTCCTGCAGGCTTGGTTTAGAGAGCTCCCCACAGGTGTTCTCGATCCTCTATCACCTGAGAAAGTAATGCAATGCCAAACAGAAAATGAGCGTGCTAGGCTTGCAAAAGATCTTCCTCCAACAGAAGCTGCTCTGCTCGACTGGGCTGTCAACCTCATGGCTGATGTGGTCCTGCACGAACATGCCAACAAGATGAACTCTCGCAACATAGCAATGGTTTTTGCGCCAAATATGACCCAAGTAAGTCAACACTCGCAAGGGCTTAATCTGTGTTTTATTTCAAAACTGTGGTTTGATTGTTTGAATCTGTTAAAAAAATGGATGCAGATGGCAGATCCTTTGACAGCATTGATGTATGCTGTCCAGGTGATGAACTTTCTCAAATCTCTAATTGAGAGGTCACTGAGGGAGAGGGAAAGCATGGTGGAACCAGATTTCGAGTCGAATGTTAAACCATCAGATGAGAATGGTAACCCAAGTCCTTCACAGTTCTGTTTGCATGACACCGACACTAACGAACACTTTGTGTGCACTGGTGCAGATGATAGGGATGGCACCCTCCCACTCCCTGTCGCTCATGCGGATGAATCCTCGCCGGATCAGCAGCGTGAAATCCACACGACTCCCGCAGGCTTTTTCTGCAACGAAACAGACAACCCAGCGTTCAACATTGACGTTCCAGCAACCAAGGCAGGCAACTTCAAATCCAGAAAGCAGCTAAACGCCGATATTCCTCGGCAGATGATTAGCAATCTGAGCCGCTTAGATTCTGGGTCTGAGCGTGTAGAAGCTTGGTAGCTGGGATGATGCTATGTTGGCGACCCTCATTTGGTTTTGTTTAAATACAGTTTTTGCTTTTGTACTGATGAGTTTGTGCGATTGCCTGTTGTGAAAACTGTTTTTTTTTTCTTAAATTTAGCCACGATCTTCGTCTTGACGAAGAAGACAAGTAAATGCGATACCCATTTTATTTGCTTTCACGAACTGTTCAATGTTTATTTTAGTTTTTACTTTCTGATTTTCTTTTTTTTCTTTTTTTAATTTTTTTTGGTTTGTAATCAATCTTTTTAAAATAAGTACAATGATTTTTCTATGCGGCTCTGAAATAATCAATTTTTTTTTTTATAATTTGTTTAAGCAAATTTGATTATTGATCACTTATGTGCTGCTCTTAAATTTGTATCATGTTTTTATATCTTGGAAAATTATATTTTAAATTTAAGCTTTTTGTTAAATACATATCTTTAAAAAATATTTTACAAGATTATATTCTTTTTTTTTTTTTCATTTTAAAGATGTATGGGTGTTATTATAATTTCTAATTATTTATATTCTTAATATTAATTTTTAGGGGGAATTGTGTTTAGGGGTGATTCCCCCCAAAGTATTTAAAAATTTGTAACTCATCTTTTAATATTTCAAAAAATATATCAAATTATAAATAAATTAAAATTTAGGGCACTCGAATGCATAAATCCTAAACTACTCTCGCTCCTCTCCCTTTTCCCTTGCCACTCTTTCTATTCCCTCATCCTCGCCCTTGTCCTCTCCTCTCCCCTCGCCCTCGCCCTCGCCCCTCGACCTTGTCCTCGCTCTCGCCCTTGCCCTCGCCCTCGTCCCTCGCCCTTGTCCTCGCTCTCGCCCTCGCCGTCCCCCTCGCCCTCGCCCTTGTCCTCGCTCTCGCCCTCGTCCTTGCTCTTCATTCTCGCCCTTGCATGTCACCCGTCTCCCCTCGCCCCTCGCCCCCTTTCCACGAGCTCCAACGTGGAGCTCACCGGAGCTCCTCGAGCTCCACAATGGAGTTTGTTGAGAGGGGCAAGGGGCGAGGGAAGAGGAGAGAGGGGTGAGGGTAGTTTAGGATTTATATATTCGAGTGCACTAAATTTTAATTTATTTATAGTTTGGTGTTTTTTTTGAAATAGTAAATGACGAGTTATATTTTTTTTAAATATTTCGAGGGGAGCACCCCGAAACACAATTCCCCTAATTTTTTTATATCTTGTTAAGTGTTTGTATTGAATATGTATTTTTTTTATAGTTTTTATGACATTTTTTACTTTCTAATTTTTTATTTTCTAATTTTGATGTCTAGTAAGATTCATTCATTAATCTTTAGATCTATTTATAGAATATAAATCAATAATCTTGTTTTTATTTTTTAATAAAGAATATAAATTAAGCAAGCTTCAAAATTGCAATGACCTTTTTTCTTAAAAAATTATTATCAACCATCACGCAACAATATAATAGGACACACCTAGTTTATTTTTTTGTTATTGTTCATCATGTTGAAAAATATAATTTCTTTGTGCTAAAACATTTATTTTATATGTTTGTCTTTGTATCCTTGTATGCATATTTATTTACATTATTATGCAAAATCACCTTGCACGTACCTTACTAAGGAAAAAAAAAGCAACTTATTAATTAAGAGTTCGTTAATATGATATATTGTTTTGAACCTTGTCTTCTCTTTTTGATAACTATGGATGTTCAGGCTAGTTTGTGTGCACCTCGACTAATTTTATAGGGGGATATATCTTTAGTTCATTTCCAACACCTAATAAGTTCAAAGAAGAGAAATTTCTCCATTCCAGAGGTAAGAGTGGAACACAATATATTTTGGAAATCTAATATCTTGAGGTATGTTTTCACCAATTTGACTAACGTGTAGTGGTAAAAATTTATTTTTCTATTTTAGAATGTATACAGTCAAGTGAAAATTCATGTTATTCATTATGCATAAAAGTAAACTTTGTTTTATAAAAAAAAAACAAAAATATGAAAAATAATTGAATCAAATAAAATTTTAATTTTTGAGAGAAAATATTTGAAGATGTTGATTTTATTTTTTGTTTTTTTCTTTTGGAAAATATTGAATTTAATGACAAATTATGCTAGTTAACAAAATTATAGATACTTGAAAAATACAATACTCTTGAAGGTATAACATTATAGCACTAATTTATAAGGATAAAGATGATATTCTAGAATATTTGAATTGCAATATAATAAATTGATGAGCCACATAATGAAGATTTTAGATAAAATCAAAACAAGAAGATTTAGAAGTTAATCCATATATGTCTGTGAAAATGTTGTAACATGTGTGTTTTCTATAGGTGAAGTTTCAAAAGAATATTCAATCTAACTAGGTTTATATTAAAAAAAAAAACTTTAACCCCATATTTTGTTGACTTGGTCATATGTATGAGTTGAAACTACATATTTAGAAAGAGTTACATTTATGTTTGTTATTTGTAGATGATAGTCCTAGTACAAGAATCTCATGAAGGCTTGGGTAACAAATATAGTTATAGATCAAAGAGAAAAGCTTGAAAACTTAGTCAATTGAAGATTGAACATCTAATTTGTGAATTTAGCTTTAAACTGAGTGGTATATACTTTTATTATGGTCAAGACTAGACATATTTATATGAAAGTGAATATGGGTGACCAAGAAGTAGTATTTACAAAAGATGAGAATAATAAAGATGATAAGACGAATGCATGATAAGATAGAGAAGAATAATATTCAAAACTAAATTATTAGAAAAAAATATTAGATTAACTCATGTGTATCATAAGATAAGGGACAGTTGTATATAGTTGTTTGGTCATGTCCAATGTATACCTTATTGTGCACTAGTTAGGTAGGGTGTGAAACTATTCGGTTTGAGGGATAAAAAAGAACTAGAAATTAGCCTATGAAAAATAAGATAGAAGTTGTAAACAAGGATTTAATAATAAAATGGTTGAGAGTTAACATTATTTTTAATAGAGTAGATTAGAAAGCATGATCCACATAGCTAACCACAAGTAGTTGGTATAAGGTTTGGTTGATAATAATTATATTTAAAGAATTACAATTAGTCTGATGAAATAAAGGATGATAGTATGAGTAATATGCAATAATAATAATAATAATAATAATAATAATAATAATAATTCATGTCAAGACTTAAAAGTTACAAGATCATGGTTAGATGAATCATGTTTTATAGTTTAGAATGTTAGACTACTACAAGAAAAAGTACTATTGAGATGGCCATAATGGATATGTTGATGTTAAAATGAATATGCATGAAAACTCATTTAGATAAAATTATTGGAGAGAGATGCTTAACGAGATATGGGCATGTGAAAAGAAGATCATAAACAAATATAATTTAAAAACTATATATTTTTAATGACAAGTTAATGAATATTGTAGAAGAAGAGATAGACTATAAAAAACATAGAAGAAAATGATGTGTAATTGTATAAAATAAATGTAACTTTTTTTTTTCTTAAGATGAATCTACCTAGGATCAATCTGACTAATGTAAACATACTTTAAAGATTTTTAGCAATATTTTTTTTCTTTTAATTACGATACAATAATTTATGAATAAATGAGTTACGAGGCATCAAAAATATCATTAACAATCAAGTTAAAAATATTTCAAAACATGTACCACATAAGTCAAAGCAAATTTCTCCTAAAAAGTTTATAAATTTAAGAGTTATTATTTGTTGTTAAAAATTGTAAGAGTTATATTTATATAACTAATTTCTTTAACATATAAAATAATTTATATTAAAATAAATTTGAATAATGAATTCAAAGATGATTTGGTACATGAAATCAAGTGAGATACAGTTTTAATATGCAAAATCTTTGATAAAGAGCAAAAAAATAACCCCTCATATGATGTAACTTTATACCATGATGAATACACAAGATGTACAAGAAATTATCTAATCCAATATTCACTACTTTTCTAACATTCCTCTCTTAAAAGGTTGAAAAAGTTATTGATTCTTCAATTGCACTACTAGTTTTTAGAATGTTAAGATGAGAAATATATGTCCCTCTAAGAATGCAAGTATTAGTGAAATTTATTTAGAGATTAATCTTGGGATAAGTTGATACTTAAGGATGTCAAAATGTTGTAGTCATTAGCCTCAACATGATCTCTATAAAAATTCTTGTTGTTTGGAGATTCACAAATCTTTTTTGAGAAATAAGTGGGAGCACTCTGATAATTGGCTAATTGTTATGAGAGAAAAATAAACTATTTGTTTTTTTTTTGTCACCTAAGCTAATTATTACATTATGAGATGAAGCTAAGTATCACATCAAATTTGAGATGAGTACTACAAGTATACCTCAACTAAATAATTCAATGAAAGTAATGAATAAAAGTATTGAAAAAAAGGACAAGGAATATGATTTAAAATTATAAGCTAGCTAAACCTTGTCGCATTAAATGTTTCTCATGATTATCCAATTCTTTGGTAGTAAGGCATTTATTCATTTTAAAATAGATGAGAAGTCAACGGTTGATGACATGTCAAAAGAATGTTTCTCCTTAGAATATGCTCTTAGATAATTATAGTACATCTTGTTAGATCTAGTAAATAGAAAGATTATTTATAACCATAATTTTATGTTTCATGATGGCTAACTTATCAATAATGATGTTGAACTTGGGAAGGTATGTCTCTCTACTAAAATCCATGTTGATTTGGATTGAGTTCCTCTACCTCTAGCAAGAACTGATCAAGGGTAAGATTTATAAAAGTGACAAGATAGATATAATAGGTGATGATATCCCTCCTATTGATGGTGTCACTTATTCAGTTGAAAAATTGAAATTAGGTGGTGAAAATAAGTAAGCCACTTAACTTTAATATGTTGACCTTCTTTGATAAAATCTCTAGAAAAATATCATTCTTTCTCAATATAAGATTTTAGTGAGTATATAATACCCATTTATGGAGAAGTGCTTGGAACTTAACAAGTTATGTTTAGTTAACAAACAAAAGATTGGTGTGAAATAATGCAAAAGATATAAAATCCTTGTTTGTTAGATAAATAATTATTAATGGATTAATTTCAAGATAGATAATTACTTGAAGAAATAATTACTTTAGTTGTGAAGATGTCATTGTTTAAATTTTATTTTATATTAGGCACTCAATGTAAAGTTATGGTGGATTAGTTTGACATTAAAACTTATGGTGTATTGATAAGCCTTCAAAGTTAAAGTAAAAGTAAGTCTAGTGTGCAAACCTTTTGGAAAACATATATGAGCTTGTTACAATTTTGTTATGCCACACAATTTTGTTAGTTAGTTAGTTTCCTAAAAACTCATTAATGATGATATAATCAATAAATATTTGCGAGTATATAAGTTGTACATATAGTAAAAAGAATTTTCATTCAAATATCGATCACATAGAGATTGTACCAATAATTTAGTCAATCAATAATGAGATAATACAATTCAAATAGATGAGATATTTAGGGATTTCGATATGACTCATAGATCCTAGAGTTTGTCTACTTGATTCATATGATGCATATTCAAATAGTTCAATTTATGTTGAGTTATAATATAGAACAAATGTTGGATTATTATAAAATGACTTTTCCCATAAAGAGATATAATATGATTATCATTTTTGAGCTTATCTTAATGCTAGTCTCTCCTAGCTATCTTTTTGGTATTTTACCACAGAGATAACAAATCTTTTTTACTCGAGGTTCATTCAAGTCTATACTTTTTAAGCAACTCATCAACTTTCCATAATGTTTTCTTTGTATGTACATTTTTTATGGCCTCAAATATCATAAAGACAAATAACTAATGTGATTTATAAGCATTTGTACTTTTGGCTTCGTAAGTACCAACCTCACATAATTAACATATATATTTTTTTCAAACCTCACAAGTAGGAACCATATGAGGGAAAGCAACACAAAGGGCTATCACCACCTTGTGAGTTACTATGCACTTGTGCATGTCATACGAATTACCTCTCACTATCTTTCATAGTAATGATGTGACTTTCACACTGAAGGTTTAAACTTTTAGAAGAAGGTTTTATTATACATCCATATCAATCAAGAATCAATTTTTCCAAGATATGTATAATGGAGTAGCATGTAAAATGTTTGTGCTTTTAGCTTCATGAGAGCCATACTCGCAATGATTAAAGACTCTCAATTTTAAGTTTTAACATATTAGTTATCTCACATATCATAGTCATAATGGCTATCACTTCCTTCATACCTTGAGTGTGAGTGAGATTAATAATTTACGTGTCACCATCTATCACGATAATTTATACAAACTTGCTAATAGTCAAATTCTTAATTCAAATTCTATTTAATTATCATATTTATCAATTTTCATTCCACAACTTAAAGCAAACATAATAATTAATCACAAAATCATGTATACATCATAATAATCATAATTACACAAACTCTAGAACTCAATTTAGCCTGATATTAGAGAGATTCATGTGGTATAAGAAAAGAAGTCTCTAAAATCTCAGATTCCCAATGATAGCCCTCATGAGAATTTAGGACACAAACTCTAATCTCATTAATTTTGATTGATTTTCCTAAATTCACCCTATATAGGGAAGGGGTTTAAGAGTCATACCCCCCAACTTTAGGATTTAGCATATCTTGCATCCCTTACTTACACATAGATCCCCTAGAGTGTGAAAATTTCTCAATAACTATTTTTGTGCTTTGATTTACTCTTGGTGCATGGAGATGAAGTCTAAATAATTCTAATTTCTATTCTATTCCCTCTTTTTACTCTATAATTTTGGTATTTATCTAAGTAAAAACTCACAACTTTTGAAAAATGTTGACTTTGGACTTGATCTCTTGAGCTCAAAGTCAAGAATTTTAGGCCTTATCTTTGGAATGCATCTTAATAATTCTATAAAACAAATCCATGATGCTATGAAGTATCCGTAACTTGTATCTTTTTTCTCTAAAATATAAAGCCATGGTGCTTCTCACTCTCTCTCTTCTATATCATTCTCTCACTCTCTCTTCTATATCACTCTCTCACTCTCTCTTCTATATCCCTTACTAACTTTGACATTGGTTTCTCACTCTCTCTTCTATATCAAATTCTCATGATGTTGGGAATTACTACAACATATCCCTTGGTCTTTCTTCTGCATGAAATGGTCATGGTGCTGAGAATGATCATGATATTAGTCTTGGTTTGTCTTTTACATGAAATGACCATGACACTAAGAATGATTGTGGTTTTGGCCTTCACCTTTCTCACATGTCAAATGGTTGTAATGCTTAGTAATAGCCACGACTTTGGCCTTGACCTTTCTTACGTATCAAATAATCATGACACTTGGAATGAACGTAGTTTTTGCATTTACCTTTCTCATATATCAAATGGAAATGACACTTAGGAATGATCATGACTTTGAAAATCAACTTGTACCTCTTAGTCATGCTCTTATCTTATTTTAAGAGCAAGAGTTTTGACCTTAGAAAGTGGTCATGCTTGAGTAATGCCATTTGTAACATTATGTGTCCAAAAGTCACTAGGCTTGAAAATTGCTAAGGCTTTGGCATGAGTAGTTTTGATAATATAATTTTTAAGAGATCAAAAGTCATGAGTTAGGAAAATGTCATTGATCTGACTTGAGAATACAAACTCTTAATAAAGATAAAGCCATGACACTAGGAAGTAGCAATGACTTTTAGCATATATGGGATACTTGGTTATTATGACTTGAAATTAATATTGCAACTATTTAATTATTACAAGATAAATATGGTTATGACTCTATGATAATATCGCAACCAAAAAGAATTATGCTTATGAAGATTATGCTAGTGAGGTAGTATAATCATATTATATAAGATTTATCATGACTAAATAAGTAGAATTTCAACCAATAATTGGTGCCAAAACTACTTGATGAGCCCAAATCACCAAGTCATCAAATATGGCCAATTTCACCAAGTTGAAAAAATCAATCTAGTTATGGCCAATTTTTATACTTATACATCATCTAATAGCACCACCATAAATATACAAGAAAGTTCTATAGTTTACCTACCAAATAAATTCTCACACTAAAACTTGCTCATCTCAGAGTAATATGACTTCTCACCTAGTAAAATATTTTACTATATCACCTCAAACAAAATATATTTTTTTATGACTAAGTTTGAGTATTGTAGTATCTCAAGATAGTGGAATAACTTCTCATAGACATATTAATAATTATGGTAGGATTTGAGTTAAATGATGATACCTATTAGTAAATTTGGAGTGTACAATCATTCATGTGATGAGTATATAATATTTACTGCATCACACATGCAAATAAATATTGAGTTACCTCTCAACTAGCACTATATTTAATATTAATAACTAGATCATCACTATCTTTTTGCATCTATGAGTGATTTCTACTGCATATGATAATTTTTTATAGTATAATTTTACCTCCTTCAATCTAGTTTCTTGTATTTATCTCATATAGATATACTTCTTAGTTTTACCATTCATTCCTTGGATGTCATAGTTTGAAGAATTCCATGGTTTATTCATCAGTTCTAGCCAGTACCATTCCTTTATGTATCTCCAAAGTCATGATGCTAAACACAACCATAACTTTATCTTTCAGTCTCACTTAGTCCATTTCTTTCTATAACTCTAATGTCACAACACTATGCATAGTCGTGACTTTGTCTTTTAGCTTCTCTTGGCTCATTTTTTTATATACTACAAAGTCATGATGTTGAGCATAGCCATGACTTTATCATCTATCAGATCCTACAAAAATTTTATTTTAGTTGTCTTTCTCAATTATTTTCTCAACTTTCTTGAAGTTGTCTATATTAGATTCCTTTGAAGTTGTGGCTTCAAAGAATATCAAGATCTCATAATAGTCATCTTTCTCATTTTTCTCATCTTCTTCATCTTCATTACTTTTATAGTTTCATAGTTATTTTTCTAATTCATCTTCCTAATCTTTATTTGACTATCAGTGCTCTACAAAATTCTTCCATCAAAAGTTAACTTTTTGTTACTTTTTCATACATAGTAGATTATCTACTCTCTAACATCCTATCTCATCAACTTTAGGATTTAGCATATGTATTGCATCCCTTGCTTGCTCATGGATCCCCTAAGAAGTACAAAAATTTCTAAGGGATAGTTGTTGTGCTTTTCTTTAGTCTTGGTACTCAAAGATGAAAAAGAAAAAGTATAAATTATTCTAATATTTTTCTCTTTCCTCTTTTATACTTAAGAAATTTGACATTTCTCAAAGTAGTAAGTCATAACTTTAAATACATCATATCTTTTTGTAACACAAAGTTGCGGCACTAAGAAATGTCCATGACTTGTGTCTTTTATCTCTGTAACATAAATTTGTAACATTAAGAATGACCATAACTTTGACATTGATATCTCTTCTACATCAAATAGATATTGTGTTGGGAATGTTATAACATTAGCCATGGTCTTTATTCTATATGAAATGGTCAACACTTGGAATGGTCAAGGTATTAGCCTTAGTCTTTCTCCTGTGTTAAATTGCCATAAAACTACGAATAGTCATGACTTTGGTCTTGACCTTTCATATGTATCAAATAGCCATGATATTGGGAATGGTGGTGGATTTGGCCTTCAGCTTTCTTATGTATCAAATGACCAGAGTGCTTAGGAATGACTGTGACTTTGGTAATAAGCCCATACCTCATAGTCATGGTTTTAGCTTCTCATGAGGGCAATTGTCGCAGACTTATAAAGTATTTATACTTGAGTAATGTCCTATGTAACATTATATATCCAAAAGGTGATGCACTAGATAATTACCATGAATATGACTTGAGTTATTTTGGATTTATAAATTTGTATAGCTCAAAAGTCATAACTTAAGGAAAAGGTCATGACAGATACAATTCCTTAGTAAAAATAAATTCATGGTGCTAGAAAGTAGCTATAAATTTTAGCATCAAAGGAGTATTTGATTACCAAGATATGGAATTAATATAACAACTATTTAATTATTATAAAATAGATATTACTATGACTCTATTATAATATCATAACCAACAAGAATATATTGTATAGTTGAAAGGTTATACTAATGATATTGTAAGGTTGTGGCCTACAAATATTATCATGATTAAAGAATGAATGCTAAAATTGCTCAATGAGACCAAATTATCATGTTGTCAAATATCTTAAAAAAAATATACTGATTTCATGACTATTTATCAATCCGATTATGACTCATTTCCATAATTACACTTTATCTAATTGTACCATAAATACACCAGAGTATTCAATATTTACATACTGAACAAAGCTCAAGTGGGCTCCAAGACAATAATGCAAAAATATTTGGACCTTTTATGAATAATTATGTGTACTTAGAATATTATGTAACCATTGTTTCAGGGCAAAATTTTGGAAAGGCGCTTCACTTTGAAAATAATTAAAAACATAAATCCCTAAACAAATCATATTTATAAAAATTATACAAAACTCAAAATTATTTAATTTATAATTTACTTAATTATAGAAATCCAAAAATACACTTCTTGTGCCATGTCAGCATGTCATATCATATAAGAAATAAAAACTATTCTATGACTCAGATATTGAGATATACTTTAAAAAAAAAAATCTAAAAAATGCATAAAATGTATAATTGTTTATGTTTATCTATTTTTAAACTTACATATAATGTATTTACTATATATGTTTATAAATGTATATATGTCATGTATATGTATATAGTATATATACTCTTATAAGCATATAATTATATACTTTATAAACATATATATGTTTATAATTGTATAAGAATATAACCATATATAAGTTTATGTTAGCAATGTACCCTATATCAACCAACTATGGGAATACTACTTGAATTAAATTCATAAGTTGTAATAATACAGACTATGATTAGACATAAATTCACAATTATATTTACATGAGAAATGTAATGTTTTGGCACAACTCACTGTCAATCGTAACTAGATAATAATACAAATTATGATTGGATATATATTGGATATATATTGGATCATTTGGAGGTATATGTCTGAATAACATGGAACTTGTCCCACATTTGAAGAGACATCTCGATAACTAAAAAATACATGACATTAATAAACCCTTATAAATTAATAAGGGCTTATTAATATCATTTTCTTGTCAATCTACTTTAAATTGAGAAACATAATTAAACCATATAAGAATGCCTTAATTTATACCTTAGATTTTTTTAAGATATAATGTGATAAAGCGACTATAACATTGACTATAAATTAGATTATGCTTGACAATCATATAACTTGAGTAGTTATAAAGTATTGCTAAAGGTCGTTAATAATTTGAGCCCAATAATAATTCTAGGCCCACTACCTAAATTATATGAATATATAGGGTAGAGCTGGCAAGTCGGGCGGGCGGATCGGGCTGGGCCGGGCTCACACTGGGCCAAGGGAATAATCGGGCGGACCGGGACGGGCCTGATTTAAACCGGGCTGCTATTTCGTTGACCCAGCCCGGCCCTATATCGGGCTAGCGGGCCAGGGGGCCAGCCCAACCCTATATGAAAAAAAATTATGAAACTATTTTATTCAATAAATTACTTTCTTTCTCTATCATTTTGGAAGATGGGAATGGGAATGTGGGATGCAGCAGGCTAGGGTTTGGGATATAGTTTTATATTGCAAGTAATTTATTCTTTGTGTATGACCCTATAATATAGGGTCATACACAAAGAATAAATTAGAAAGCAAATATTGAATCAGACTCAAAGTAATTAGTTTTAAAATATAATTTTAATACTCTGTAAAATGTGACATGTTTTTAGCAAAATCATGTGATAATTTATTTTAATAAAATGAGATTTTATTAAATGATATTTATTTTTAGAAAAAAAATCATGTGATGGTATTATTTATTAAAAAAATATCTTATTAAATAAGGTTTGTTTTTAAAATTTTAAGAAATTTGTATATTATGAAAATATATAAATGTGTTTAGAAAATGCATGTAATGTGGTTTTAAGGGAAAACTATATTTCATAATATGTATTTTTTGGAAATACATTTTATTTTTAAAAATATAAAGATTTTTTTAATTTAATTTGTGCCACGAGCCCACGACACATTGTTGAAAATACATTATGGTGTGTTAAACATGCCTTGATGTGTTTATGAGAAAATGTCATGACGTGTTCTCATAAAACACCCATAGCATGTTTTAGTAAGAGGCATGACATATCTTACTAAAACATATTTTATTTTATAAAATATATAATATTAATTATAAATTACTATAAACACATGCTTCGTGTAGAAAGAAATTAATTCAAGAATTCATTAAAATCAAGATCATTTTCTGTATGTATGATTTGTGATAACATAATATATATGTGATATATCTGAGAGACTAAGAAAATAAAATAAGTATTTTTAGAAGTTATTTTTGGGAACATAGCAAGATATTTCCACAAGTATGTGTGAAAATATAAAAACATTTTTATTTCAAGATAAATAATTTTGTGAGACAAAATTAGGGTGCTAGCACACTAGCTTTTGGTTTCAATGATCTTAGTGAACATATTTATTCATGTAAATTAATTGTTGAGAGAGTAAGTGGTTCAGCTATACCTGAAAGTACTAGGTGTACATTTTCAGAATATTAAAGAAAATTTTTATTACATTATTGATTAATTCAATCTATGGGTTATTCATTGGGATTACAAAATTAATGTGTCATGAACTCCAAACTATGAAGCCTATTCTTAATGTGATTAAAATATATATAGATAGCTTATGTGCAAGCTAAATTTTTTACAAAATTTGATTTTAAAATTCATTAAATATTAATAATTTATACATTTATAAACATATATACCATCATATATATGTTTATAAACATATTTGTATTATGTATATATGATTATATACCTATACATTTATAAACATATACCATCAATAATATGCTAATTTTTAGCTCTAATATGAGCAAGATTGAAATAGTTAAATCAGATTTGAAGGAGCCCTCTGGGGTGAAACATGGGAGACCAACACAAAAAATAAATTTTCAGCTAGAAGATCTCACAAGAGACAAAAAATAAGAAACATTGGCTATTTGAAAAATATTATATTTAGAAGGTTCTTGAGAGATTCACTCTAAGCAAAATTGAATTAGTTTCTTCTCTAATGTCGGATACTATAAGCTTAATTTTAAGAAGTTCCCTATAAGATGGAAATAGAAAAGAAATGAAGGAGGCTTTTATGTGTTGTTTATTTGAAGTTTGATGTAAGTTATAATTTGTACAAACTTAGATAATATTATGTGTCTTTTATTTGAAGTTTGGATGTAAACCATACTTTATATAAAACTAGATAATATTTATGTTGTAGTAGTTATCAACCATTTTCATTCTGACCATTGATTAAAATACTAGAAAATTGTAAAAGTGATATTTAGATATATCAGAGATGTGTCCAAGATGTAGTTACATGTTGTCAGTTTGTGTTAAAAATTTTACTAGAAGAGCTATTATTGGTAGTCAAGTTTGCAAAATTGTGTTGCCCATTCTAGCACATAAACTAATCATATTGTTCTTAATGAAGCCTAGAAAGAAGCTCCATGAAGAATTTTTTGAGTAATGTGGCAATCAAGATGAAAGGAATGTTGCAAATTGTGTTAGTTAAGTTTTTTTTTTTTTTTTTTTTTTTTTTTTTTGCAGTATCCAACTTTACATTTAAGAATCAAACATTTTGATTTAAACATCATTGAATTTGTGATATACATTAAACTAGGTAGTTGCTCATGAAACATATTCAAACTAGTAAAAGTGGATCAAATATGATAACATAGTCTTTATCTTGTTATTTTTATCAGTGAGCCTCAAATTCCTTAGTTTGTGATTTTTCTTAACTAGAAAATAATAAAAGAAATTATATTCTAAATTTTTTTATCTCATGATTTTGGTGTCATTAATATTTTTTTTTAAGAAAAAAAGAATAATTTTTTTTAGTTCTAAGTTTTTATCATGAATGAAAGAGAAAAAGTTAACATACGTCTCAAGATCACATCAGATTCAAAATTATGTTGGCAAATTAAAGAGAGATTTGTAGTAAAAATGTAGAATTAATCTTATATAATAATCATTGAATAATAGATAGTCTTATGAACTTGTACATAAAAAAACAAATACAATTTTTTTTTGAACATATATGAAATCAAATGAGGAGAGAGAAAAGATAAGAAAAATATAATGAGTTGGTAATTATCTAGAGGATTCATAGTGGTGGAATGTTGAAGTATAAAAACCCTTTACAAAATTGAAAAAAAAAATTAATTTTGGCAAAAAGAAAGCTTCTTACGACTCATTTACTTTGCAAGAATGATAAGAAGTTGAGTAGGAAAACTATCAGAGAGAGAAAAAAAAAGAGAGGATGCAATTATTTGTATAATAGACTAGGTACTAGGGAAGGATCTCAAGTTATCATTAAGTTAGCTAAAGTGTTATAAAAATTGGATATTTAAGATTGGTGTATTGAGGATGATATTATTAGAGTGCTAATGTCGAATAAACTTATTTTATATAAATGGTTAATTTATTATGCAAATCTCTTCAACAAGGCATACGTAAGAGAGTTTTAATATTGGTGTAAAATAAGTAAAAGAAGCTTTACAAAGAATGAAAGTTAGAAAAATAGTTGAACTAGATGAACTTTTAATTGAGGCATATAAATTCATGATAAAAGTTTCTATTCAATGCTTAACTAATCAAATTTTACTTACAAGAAAATTATTAGACTCATGAAGAAACAGTTTCATGGTGTTATATTATTAACAATAAAGATGACATTCAAAACTATTTGAATTATATAAAATTAAATTTTGTACCTTATATGATGAATACTTAAGAGAGGATCATGGAAAGATGAGTCAATAGTTTTCCACTATATTATGTAGGTACAAAAGCTATTTTTTTTTGCTTAAACAAGTTACACACACACACACACACACACACACACATGCACACACAAAATAAAAAATATTTGTATATTGTTTTTATTATATTAAAATATATATATTATAGAGTTCCCTAAAAGTTGAAATAGTTGGTACTTAGAAAAAAAAATATGTATTTATTAATTGGTACGATAATAAATAATTTTTATATAGAAGACATTAAATGAATTTCCAATCTCACTATGAGTGCACCAATAATTCATTTCATGCCTACCACTTTTTTGCTTTGGTTTTAGATGAATTGACAAAATATTTTCATGAAGCATTACATTGACTTATGCTATTCACAAATGCTTACGCTAATAAATGAAACTAGTGAATGTCATAGTATAGAAAATGATAGGTGACATGTTATATAAGAGATTAAAAGTTTTAAAATTGATCAATTTAAGATAGAATTCAATGTGTTGTGACATTGTTTTTGAATAGAGGTGGAGAGAATTTAATTGAGATTAAAATATCAAAATCTAAGAAAGTGATTTATTTTGATATACCAATTGAGATTGAAGATAGAATGGGTTGTTTGAATCAAGGTAATATTCATCAAAAAATGCCACCCAAAACTCTACTATTGAATGGAGTTTCTAAAAGGCTAAACATAACCCTAATAGAAAAGGTCACACAATATGGGTTATCCCAACGTAACCTCTCTAAATTTATTTTGGGGGAAACTTTTTATTTTGTTATTCATGTTCTACTATTTCTAGCTCTAGTAACCTTTTTTATGATATACCAAATAGGGTTTGTTCTTAGAAGAAAGACTTGTGATTATTTGCATATATTTAGTTGCATGGCCTTCACACATATACCTAAAGATGATAGGTCCAAACTCGATGTCAAGTGTTGTTAGTATATATTGTTGGATATAACATGAATGACCTTGTACATATTTTTTGTATTTTTAGAGCATTTCATCTATTGAATTTAGCTCAAAAGATTATGGAAGTATGATGATAGCATGAAGAATAGAATATTTTAGAAATCAAGGTGGAATAAGAGTTCAAAAGCACTTGTAAAAGTTCACAAGCTGAAACAAAGTTAGGAAATACAAGAACTTATAATTTTGGGTAGCAATATTTATGTCTGGATTAGAGCCGAAGAATCCCTAATGTGTGTTTTTGCACCATCTTGAAAAATCATTGGAGCTCCAATTAGTCAAAAACTAAATTTCAATAGTTTACAACACCATATCAAGTATTGAAGATACTTAGAACGATGGAAATCTAAAGAAAACTTGCACCTTTTTTTTGTGGATAATATGGAATGTACTTGTACTATGAAAAAAAGATAGAATCCATTGAAAAAAAACTATTTTCCATTTTATACATAATAATTTCTTTTTACATTTGTTTTTTGTTCTTTTGTCACTCTCACCACCACACAATTCTTAAACTTTATCAGAATTCCCTTCAGAGATGAAAACCTAAAGAATGTATAACAAGTACTTATGTTGTCCTTATAGAAGGGAAACATTACATGTGAGACTTATGGTAATTTGTATCATTAATTTTAGTTTTGCAAGGTTTATGGATTTTATTTAATTATTTTATAACTTATATTTCTATCAAGATATGCTTCAAATGTATATTATTTTATATTTTATTAAGATATCATGAATGTTTATCACTAGAACACTCTTTTTTTTAAAATGATATTTATCATTCATGGATAGTTGAACCGGGGTAAAAAGATATAAATTATGTAGTTAATCTATGAAAATCTGTTAACTAATTTAGGATTATCATTCCTAAATGTAAACTTGGGAATTTCATATTCTAATTAATCATGGAGTTGTGGCTACAAAATTCGACACATAAATTTACTTCAACTAATTATCTTTGTAATTTCTATCTAGTTAATTTCTCACGACCTTGGGAAATGAGTCTACACTCTATCTTAATCAATTCACTTTATTTTACTCTCCTCAGCTTCTACACCAAGAAAATTTTTGATTGCACATGAACCTTCCCATGTAAAGTATTTAGGTATACAATGATTTTTTGACATGACCTATTGAATTATATGATCAAAACAATACCACTATTGGAGACGACACCTTAGTGTTGAAGATGTTTTATTTTTCTATATTTGTGATTTCAAATATTAACTCTGTAAGTCACCTTTGGTTTGTAATATACAAGAAAGATTGGATAAAATTGATTCAAATATTTTGGAAACTCTAGTGGATGATTCACGTGTTACATTTCTTTTTTGTTCTTTTGTTGCTCTCACCATCACACCTTTCTTAAACTCTATCAAAACTCTCTTCCGAGATAAAACCCTAAAGAATGTATAACTAGTACATATGTTATCCTTAGAGAAGGAAAATGCTACATGCAAGACTTATGGTAATTTGTACCATGAATTTTAGCTTTCAAGGTTTATAAATTTGATAAAGTTTATTTTACAACTTAGATTTCTATCAAGAATTGCTTCAAATGTATATTATTTTATATTTTATTAAGATATCATGAATTTTTATCACTAGATCTATCATTTTTAAAAAAAATATATTTATCATTCATGGATAGTTGAACCGAGGTAAAATGGTATGAATTATGTAGTTTATCTATGAAAATTTGTTAACTAATTTAGGATTATCATTCCTAAATGTAAAATTAGGAATTTCATATTCTCATTAGTCATGGAGATTGTGTCTACAAAATTCAACACATATTTCTACTCTCCTTAGCTTCTACACCAAGAAAATTTATTCTATTACACGAACATAAACTATTATGTTATGTCTTTTGATGATTAACAATTTTTGATTGCACATGAACCTTCCTATGTAAAGTATTTAGGTATATACATGATTTTTTGAAATCACCTATTGAATTATATGATCAAAACAATAGCACTATTGAAGACAACACCATAGTGTTGAAGATGTTTTATATATTTGTGATTTCAAATATTAACTTTGTAAGTCACCTTTGGTTCGCAATATACAAAAAAGATTGAAGGAAATTGATACAAATATTTTGGAAACTCTAGTGGATGATTCACATGTAATGATATTGCGAAGAGAAGAACATAAACCACTTATGAATGGTTATTATGAGGGGAACCATATTATGCGTCATCCTATGAAAGATTATATAAAACTCTTAGATTAAGTACACATTTGTGTATCAAGCCACTAGATAAACAAATAACATTTCTGCAACATATAGTATAATGTTTCCCATTTTTTATGGTATATGAGATGAGAATACATACTCACACTTGAAAGATTTTGAGAGTGTGTTGAAATTTCCAAAAAGAAGAAACTACGATTGAGTTCAATATATATATATGCTAAATATCACTTGTTAAAAGAATATTTAATCAATATGTTTACATTTATATGCTAAGTATCATTTTGTTATATGACTTATTAAATATAAATAAATTTTATTTAAAGATATCATATTTTTGTATTCATTTGTTTTATTTCTTATTTCATTATTCATAATTCAAAAAACAAAATGATACATAACATATAAAAGTGAACATATAGATTAAATAATTATTTTATTTGTGTAGACTAGATAAATTATTACATTATGTAAAATATAATAAGTAATCATGTCTAATATTTTTGATGTTAGATAATTTTTTAACAATATAATATCAAGAAAAAAATAATGTATAAAACATGTTTTATAAAATAATTTAGAAATTTTAATTTAAATAATTTTATGTAAAATATAAAAAAAAAATAATAAAATTTATAAAAAATATTTTATATTTCTTTTATAAAACAATAATGTATAATACAAAGTATGTACATTGCCTTTGGACAATTGTCAAGTGGGATGAGAGTCATACGCATAACAAGAGCCATGGTCAAATATAGTTAAGCCAGGATCAACACGACACAGTCTAGAAACATGCATGGACTTGGGTGGTGTTTGTCCAAGGCACATCTCATGTTATACTGGGTGTGGGTAAGAGGGTGTCATGCCTAATGCTGGGCCAAACACGATCCACTGACATGATTACCATGACCCAGGATAAGGAATGAGTCATAGAAAATTGGGTAATTAATTTTTTGTGGTTTTATGTGGTGGTGGTGGAGGTATTGGCTGATGAACAGTGTCTGTGGTGGTGCTACCCAAAAAACAAACATGATACATCATGACCCGTGACTACGTGGCATGTTAGGGATTAGTCTGCCAAAAATCATGCTGATTGTGCCATGCAGTATCGGAGAGAAATTCAGTCATGCAGTGGCCATCATGACATAATGGACCAACTAGGCCAACAAAAATGAGCCTTGCAAGCACGCCCCGGCCCATTTGACACCTATGCTTTGCACACATTCTGAAAATAACATATTATCACTTTTTATTCTAGTACATAAGATTGTCTCAAACCAAATTATAAAACTAAATGACATTTATTTTCTTTATAATTGTAGAAACCCAACTATAATTTGAGTTGGTCTCTAATCAATTAAGTTAATCATCTCTAAGAGAAATAGCATATCTTATAAGACTCTTCTCGTATTTAGGAATCCAAAAAATTAGGTTCATAACAATCTAGTTGTAAGAAACTAGGAAATAAATAATTATATTGATGGCATAACAAATATATTTAAAATGCCTATTAAATATCTAAATATCTTTTTGGCACGTGTATAATTCAAAAAATGAACTTAAATATCAATATATATGGACATGTTTAAATTGAAATCAAATATTGAGTCGATTAATACATATATTATCATATAAAGTTCAAATAAAATATTGTAAGTATATTTTAACTAGAAAAGAAAAAAATTATGTCACAAATATGTAATCTCAATAATAAGAAAATATCTAATACATCTCAAATTATTCATTTGAAAATCAATTTGCATGAATATTTTTCATTAAGATATATTTAAGTAATCATCACTGATAATAAAAATATGATAAACATATAGTACCAATTTAATGTATTGTATTAGCCTTCAAATCCATATATACACTCCTTAAAACAATAAAACCTATACCATTGTCTAATTTTTATCATATATGTACAAGTATTGACTCTTATTAAGTAGGTGTCAATTAAACCATATTTTATATACCTAATCAATGAGGATATAAGCACGGACAACCTAAAATAAATTCCTACGGTCAAAAATAATAACTATTGAAGATGAATAATTTAACCACACCCTATATGATTATTTCTTGTCATAATAAATATTTTGTAGTCTATAAACTATACATGTACTCCGTAAAATAGTAAAGCTTAGAAGTATCACAATAAATATATTTCAATAATTAATAGTCGTCATCTTTGACATATGAGAATAATATCCTATTTATTAACATCATGAGTTTGTGTAAATCCCCTCACTAGCAAATTAGTCTTGAGTTGATTGACTATTCCTTTACATATAATTTTTATTACACACACACACACACACACACACACCTTCAACATATAATGAAAATACAGGGAGACTTAGGAATATAATCTTATATATTGTTAGAGGTGATTATACTATGTTCATCCAACAAAAAAAAATCAACTAAATGATTAAGTTCCTCATACATAATATAAAGGGTTTTGTAATTATCAAGTTAAGTTAAAAATTTGAATATATAGTATCAAAATTAAAATACAAAAAAATATCTATAACAAAAAAAAATTGTGTATAACACATATTTTGTCTCTTTCATGGAAGATACAATAATTCAAATATCAAAATCATTATTTTGAAATAGTTCAACATGTGCCAAATTCTAAGTAGGAGTTTCTTTTATCAAGATATATAAGCTATCATGGAATATGACTTGAAAATATATCTCAAAAAATTAGTGATTAATATCACTAGTCCTCGTAAACATTAAGAAATAGTTTTATGTAGTATAATTATTATAAATATTTCAACCAAATATTTGTTCTTCATCTCACCTTCCTCATTTTTTATAAAAGTGTCAGCACAAAATATATTGTGAATTATCCTATATTTTTAAAAAAATAAAAAAAAATTAACAATTTTTTATAAAATAATATTATTTTTCATTTTAAAAAATAATTCAATTATTTTTTCACAATTTGATAAAAAATTATAAAAATTAATATGATTTGAGATGTTTCTTTAAAAACATATAATCAAGTATATTTATTGTATGACTACCAATAAAAATAATAAATTATTAAAAATAATAGTATATGAGAGACCTACAAAATCTCCAATTATTAAAATAAACCAGATATAATTGATTTTTAAATAATACGCTCATGACATATTATATATTAATTTTGAGAATTCATTTCTAATGAACATACCTCATAATAAATTAAAATAACTTATTCATGTTTTCTATTATAATTTTTAGTTTACACAATAATAAATATTCAAATTGAGAATATGTAATAAAAGAGTATAAAATAACCAACTAGCAAGAAGAGCTTCTAAAGATAAAGGAAAATATGCAGAATTTACCTTGTTTGATTCTAATAAAAGTAATATGCATGATCTATGAATCATGCACATAATAATAAAAAGGAGAAAACATACATAATTATTTTGTTGTTTAATAAAATAACTAGCTAAAAATAAATATTAATAATATTCAAATATTAAAAGAATATGTATCAAATAATTAGACCGAACATATATCTATAATAAAATATTATTATAAGTCAAAATTCAGATATATCTATAATAAAATATATATAAAATAAATTTTGTTGTACAATTGTATTATTAGTCACAATAATATCAAATGATTCAGATTCAATAAAAAAAATAAAATATTATTTTCTTATGAAATGAGTGCTAACTCATATATCTATAATACAAAATTCTAGATTAATAGAGAAAATATAAAATAATAGAAATATTTGTATTATAAGTATCACAATTAAAACTGGTTCCCTATATGAAAAGAAATCTAAGATATTCATCATGAGTGAGTATGATAAGGCTCATAGATGAATACATAAAAAATCTTATGTGAGTAAATATGATGGTATAATGTACTTACACTGAACCCCAAAATATCATTAATAACTCATAATATAAATTCCAAGCTATCTCATTAGCGTGTCATAATCTTCCAAAAAAAAAAAGCAAATCATCATTTGTTTATCTTTAAAATGTTCTTAGTCAGCAAAATGAAAATACATTTTAAAGTACCTTTCTTTTACATGTTCATTTTTCTTATGCATTATTTCCCAAACATATGAAATTCTACACCATTTCAATGATGAAGAGAAGCAGACTCTTAAATGTTGAAAAATATAAGAATGCGAAGACAAAATCTTGAACAAATTTGTTTTTTATTCAAATTTTATGTTCAGCTATTGTTTGTCTAACTAAAAAACCATCACTAACACAACAAGAGAAAATAACTAGCAATTTATCCATAAATTAGGCCTAGCAAATAGGTGGATGTCTTCCTTCCAATAGAAAATAAGCAAGTAAGAGTACAAAACCTAAGGAATCATGGACGCCAAATTCGCCTTGAACTGTTCCTTAAATTTTATCTCTAAGGTAGCTAAAGGTTTCTCATAGCACCATTGCCGAATGTAGATTCAATATCAAACAATGCATGTTGTATCAAATTTCACAAGATCATCATCTTCTAATAAAGAGCTTTGGTTGGCAAAATCTACACCCTTAATGACTGATGAAATAACTATTATTCATGCTATAAATTAATGAAAAAAATGCAATTTAGGTTTTCTTCTACAATATTTTTGTATGTTTTTAGTGGAACTTGACTTAAAAATAAGTCTTCAACCCCACAATGAAGTTCTATTTCAAAGACTTGTGCTTTGTGATATGATCTTGCTAGAATATTTATCAATTCATCTTCTAGTTACTCATAGAAGGCTAAATCAAATAAATAACACTCCAATTTTAACACAGATGCCTTGAATTCACCTTTTATATTCTGAGAAATATAATTTTTAGTGCCTCATGCAAAGAAAAGAATTATTGAAAAAATTTTTGTAAAATTTGAAAACTTGGATGTAGCCACTACTTATTGAATTCAAGATTTCAACCCTTTTTATGATGTTGGTCACCATGCCAAGATATATATTTTGGATACCTACCAGACATAATAACAAAGAAGGGTTTTCTATTGAGTATATCAAATGCTTGAAATTATGTATATTATAATATATTTGATAAAAATTATGTAAGTTATTACATATTTGATTATTTTTTTTCAATTTTAAGCTTAAATAAAAACATTAAAATTTATAATTTTATACATGCTTTCTCATAACATGAATGCTTGTTTGTCCTAATTTGGACAATGTTTTCTTTTTCATGTTAATTAACTATCAATTAATTCAAAAAATTTTTTTTGAAGAGATATCAATCTAATAATTAAACATTGTCTTTAAAATTATTTTTTTCAAAATAAATCAACTTTGTTGTATATCTTTTATTATTAAATAGAATTGATATTATTTAATCCAGGCAGTCAAGATGGTTTCTATTTATATCTCTTATCTCACTTAGCTCATCTTTCATTAATATATGTAATCACAAAAATCTTTTATAATTTTTAAATTAAAATTAATAGTTCAAAATTTTGGAACAATTAAGTAAAATAATCTATATTTGAAAATATTTATGAAAAGTCTCCTAAGTTTTATTAAAAAAAAGGGTACTAAAACAAAAATTAATTATATTTTGATCTTATTAATGGGAAAACCCAAATATATACTTAGTAGTATTCACACACACACACACACACACACACACACACACACACTCTCTCTCTCTCTCTCTCTCTCTCTCTCGCTCTCTCACTAAATTTAGATCATAATTTCTCTATCTATCTATCTATCTATCTCTCTCTCACCCTCTCACTTTGGTACTAAATCTCAGTCACATGTAGGGAATGATATATAAAAAGTATGGCATGAATGAAAAAAAATGTAAAATAAATATCTTGATTGACAAATATTTTATTTTCTTTTTTATTTAAAATATTATAAATGCACAAGTTATAATTGAATTTGTATTTGAAATAAATGAAATTGACAAAAATATTTGATGGCTAATTCATAACAAAGTTTTAATGGCAATGACTAATGAGAATCAAAATGTTTGAAGGTGTCAGGGTGGTTTCATTAAGAATCACGAATTGCTAAGGTGTCCTTTTTTTGTTTGCATTGCAAGGCTACAAATAAAGTATTTGTTGGTATTTGTGTTACGACATACAAATAAAGAACCCAAAAAGTGGCCGTGGATTTATAATTCTCATCGTTGTCATGCATAACTTTAAAATATAAATATCAATTTGAAATGATCAACTATTTCCTCCATCCTTTACATCGGCATCGTTCTGCACAACATTATGCCTTCTTTTATACCAAATTCCTACTATGCCGTGAGCATGAACAAGACTGTTGACCACATCCACACCTTGGAAAACGAAAACCAAAGCTCACTTTTCCATCCTTCATCTTTGTAGAATTCTTTTTATCCAACATCATCACAATTGCTAACGAGTCACACCAACATGTTTCTTGAAGCACGATTTAGGCAGCATCTGAAAAACCTATTGATACCCTGTCTGATGATTCATTGGAATCTCTTTACATCACGAGGCACACTGAAGTTGAAGTTCTGACTGCCATGGGAGTGCCAGCATTAAAGTATTCTAGCATAAATGACTCAATTTCTTCAGAGGCGGCCAACATGACCGCCTTTGCAAGTTTTAATGCTCAAACCATTTCGGTGTTAATCGAAGTTCCCGTCTCAACAATTTCAATTTCAATTCAGATTCACTGTAAATTTTAAATTTAGAGTTTGGGGCATATGCAGAGTGCCATAATGAATGTTATTGTTTAATAGAGCAAAACACACTTCCAACTTCCATGTCTGCCATTCATAAGCTTGAAAGGGGCTGCCAATGTAGATTAGAAGATGCAACATGGACCATCGACTTAGATGATATTGACAGCAACATGGAATTTAATTGGATGGTTTTCATGCATATTTTCCATGTTGATTATATTGAGAAAAGGATCTCCTAGAATTATTTTTGCCAACTTTGTAGATATCACATTTCTATACATAATTAAGTGTAGGATCATTGATTATTTGTATTTTTTTTCTTTTTTCTAATGGAAATAAACATTGTGATTATTTTTTGACTCTCAAGATATATTCTCGTTTATTTTAATAATGTGTGTTGGTTTTCCCTGAATTAAGTGAAAATAGTATACTTTTTTTATTCCGAATGTCATTATGTTGCTTACAACTTTAAAATTTCTTTCCATGAAGTACGTATGGTTGTTTGTAATTGACATGAAAACCACTCGCACGTACATGTATAGAAGAGGAAGTTATAGTTATTGTGAGTTGGGTTATTCTTTCCATTAAAGTTGCCAACAATTATATCTTTAAACTGTGTTAAGAATTTTGTTTTAAATGATAAAAATTTGCATTCTAATTTACGTTATTTTTAAATTGAAAGTTGTCACTCAGTGATAGAGGTACATTGAGAGGAAGAAATATAGTTGGGATATCTTCTTTTTCTAGGAAATCATAGCATACTCATGAAAGGTATTAGATATTCATATTATATCAATAGGTATACTTGATTTTTTAAGATTCAAAACTTATAAAATAGACTACTGGACCTACTTAGGTTAGTTTTTCTATGATCGTATTCATTGTAGATGTGACAGTGATGCTCTCTCAAGAGAAGTGTGCTAGATTATGTTCAATGGGTGCCACTTGATCCAATACTTTTATATCTATTGAACTTTTTCCTCACAATTTTATTGTAGTTTGTTGAGTAGTTGATTTAAAGATTAATATCCATGTTATAGGTATTCATGTTATTTTTATTTTATTATAGAGTTTATATTCTTTGATATTATTATGACTAATAATATCCAATACTTCTATAGAGTTTAGAGTCTTCTATGTTAATTGGCATGTTATTGTAATGTAAATCATTTTCTTTTGACTTTTATTTACATGTATTAATGTTTATTATAATTTATTTTTTGTTAGTTATTTTATGAAAAAATAATGTTGTAATATTATTTTATTTTATTTTTTTGATATTTTTTTTTGCACTTTTATTTGATCAGATATTTATTTTTTGTTGGGATTCAACAAGATAGTTTTTATTAGTTCTTTTTTATTCATATGATTCTTTTTAAATACCTACATATTTTAAATCTACTAGTGATTCATTGTTGACTAAAATATTTTTTATTTGAAAAATTAAAAAGATTTTACAGCCAAGCATCATAATAATAATGTTTATTAAATGTAAGACATGTCATATAAAAAAATATTATTTACATTGTTAGTATATTTAATTATTTTCTAATTTTTTTGTAAATAAATTCATATGAATATAATATTTAAGATTCTCATGTATGTGAAAAAAATTTTAGGATGTATGATTAAGATTAGACATTGCGAGCATTGTAAGATTAAAGTATTTTTGATTCTTTTTTGACTCCTTTGATTATAGATGAGATATGTTAGAATTTTTATATAGATAATTTTGTTTGGTGAAAGAATAAATGAAAATAATTAATTTGAGAAGTAGTGTCGTGGTAAATAAAAAAATTAAGATTTTAAAACATATTAGATTATTTTATTAAAAAAATTCATTTATATTTATCCACCACATCAACGTGGTGGATTTTTTTAATGAAACTTGCCAAGTTGACATGGTGGATATCATTGGGATAGAAGTCCCAATGACTCGTGGTCGTGGACATACCACTAGTCCACGCAATGGCTATGGCATACACCTTAACCTACCTAAAGATGAATGCATGCATTCATCCGAAAGTTACAGTAATATCTATCATTGTAAGGAGCATGCGTTTATGTTTCCAGTAATTTTTTTTTTTAAAAATTCGATAAATATATTTTTTAAAATAAAAAATAA
This sequence comes from Sapria himalayana, assembly GCA_029783825.1. Taxonomy (NCBI): domain Eukaryota; kingdom Viridiplantae; phylum Streptophyta; class Magnoliopsida; order Malpighiales; family Rafflesiaceae; genus Sapria; species Sapria himalayana. Next base: position 12,194,706 of record JAREIK010002838.1, on the reverse strand, counting down.
AAAAATAAAAATAATATAAAATTTTTATAAAAAATTTATAAATATATTTTTATTTTTATGTCTCTCTGGTGACTACTCATCGATGTGTTATGTCAGTGGAGGTTGCCGATGGACAGTGCATATGATGGTGTTGTGCACAAAACAACTATATTCCAGCATTACCCGAGATGACTGGGCATGTTAGGCATGAGTCTCCTTGGAATCATGCCAATTGTATTCTGTTTGACCTTAAAATCTATCATACAAGTCATGCTAGCATGACACAGTTCATTTGACCCCTCTATTCCCACATAATCTATATTGGTATAGCAAAACTTGATATGTGTTATTATGTGATGGCTTGTCCTAGCATGTGTTAATATCTCAATGATTGGTTCATCTGAGATTTTTCCTATTGAGAAACAAATAAGCTCCCAAATCATATTTTTTTTAATTTGGAAAAATTATGATTTATTATATTTTAATTTTCATAGTTGTTGCTTTTATAAGCTATGAAATAATCTTTATTTTTCAAAATTTTAACGATCAAAATCATTTTTTGAATGTATTCTAAAAAAAGAATAATATTTGTAACTGGAATATTTTGATGTTATGATATTTCATATTATGTCATAATATTTCGAGTAAATTTGAAGGTGAGTTCTATCTTCATTTCTAAGAAATCACTGTAAATAGTTTTAATGATCCAAAGATAAAATAGTTAAATATGAATAAAGGGCATCCTACGTAAAAAAATTAGAATTTTTTTATAATTTCTAACATTTATTCATTAACTACTCCATGATTATTGTTCTTCATCTTGAAAAGATAGATTTATTCCATTTTAAAAGATTTATATATTAGCCTATAACTTATTCATTGAAGTTCATACTAAAAATCAAACTAGCGAGAAGTATGCCGAAGCTAGGTCTAATATCATTAGTGATGAAAGTGATCCTTAATGCATTGCATCAACCCCAACCCATCTTTCATTTCTATCTCCTCTTTTTCCTTGGTTCAGTCAGATACGAGTTGAAGGTGGGAAAACAGTTGAAACAAATAGCACTTATCATTCTATAATTTTTAACCATGACTTCTTACCCATGAAATTAATTATTAATTCTTTAGTGATGCAAAATCATCAAGCAATATATCACAAAGGCTTGGTCTTCATTCTTTAAATAGTGACAAAGTGGCTGGGCTAGGCTAGGAGCCAAATTAGATCAGATGGGTGGGGGTGGGGCAATGCATCTTGCTTTTCATAGTAATCAACTCTCTTTATAAAATACTTTTTTTTAGCTAAGCTCTAACTTAATAGTTTGACTCATATAACTTATTATACTCTATGTTGAATATTATCCTGTTATAAATAAAAAACTAGTAGAAATTGAAACTTCTTGTCTAAGACCTCTATTAGATTCAAAAAATATAGAGACTTAACAATTGATCAAAAAAAGACAATCAATTTTTAATAAAACATCTTTCAACATGTTTGATTGATTTAGGAGGAAAAAAATTGTTTTCTTTATAATCTAAGCAAGAATACTTTAATCTCTTTGATTATATAAATAATATCTAATTTAATAATTTTTATTTTGTGCAAGATTTATATTAACAAAGCATATCATTTCTTTAGAAAGAATTATAGTTTTAATGTTGCCTTCATATTCATTTTTGTTCTCTGAAATACACTAAGAAAGTACTTAGATATCATGTTAGCTAAAATTTTGGATGTTATTTTATGAGATACATTGCACGTGCTATTGGGGTGAAACTTTTTCCAAGTTTTTGGATTATTTATATTTTTAATCATCAATATAAGAATGTTACAAATTGTCTTAGAATTGTTTCACCTTGAAAAAATATTCTGCAAGTCTAGCATAATTATTTTTAAACAAAATCCCAATAATGCTTATAAAATAGATTTGAAAAACCATTAGGACTAACAGCACAATTTGAGTCAAAGGAAAAGGTTGATTCTTTTAATTTATCATTCAAGGGGTCATTGCTAAACTAATATTTTTTTTTTCTTCTAATATTATTCACAATGCTATATTCTAATTAAGATGTAGAAGAATAGATTTATCTTTAATAAGAAGATTTACAATGCATTAAATTATGGATTTTCCAAATTATTGATCTTTATGGAAGTAAACACCATTTTCATCTTTAATTAAAAATGTTGAAGAATAGATGTAGAAGCACTTCTAAAGCAACGCACACACACACACACACACACACACACACACACACACACACACACACGTATGTATGTATGTATTTTAAATATATACGTATATTACATAATATATAAATGTGTGTGTGTGTGTATCTATATATCTATATCTATTTATTTATTAACTTTTTTATTATATGTTTATATTTATGCTATATATGTTTCTATCTACATGTATTGATACATACATATATATATATATAAATGTATGTGTGTGTGTGTGTGTGTGTCTAAGTGTCTGTGTGTTTGTTTATACACATAGACACACACTCACCAATATATATATATATATATATATATATATATATATATATATATATATATATATGTATGTATGTATATGTGTGTGTGTGTGTGTGTTTATATATATATATATGTTGTAACACACATATAGACAGACTCTTACCTATATATGTTTATATATATTGATATATAGATAAACACACACACACACACACACACACAAACACAGGTCTAATCTCATCATTGGAACATCTCACATATCATAATTCAGATATATAATAAAAAAATTTAATTGAATTTAACTTATAAATTTTACAAATTTCTACTTCATAAAATTTGGAAACTATGCGAGGAACTTTTGCAATTTCCAACATGAATTTCATATTATTAGAAAAATGTAGCTTATATTTAAATGCTAAAATTATAATTAAATTTTAAATAGAACTACAAATAGGAAGAACTAGCCAATAATTGGGAAAATAATTTTTTTTTTTATTTTCGATGTAACAAAAACACTTGTAAAGTGTTCTTTAGAATCATATTTTCTCACCTCATAACAATGTTTCTTTCAAATCACTTAACGGCTAGAAGTTCCTACTTCCACTCATCAAATCACCATCCATGATGATCACTCTTCAAATGATGAATCCAATCGCTTCTCAATCATTTGACTTCTTCTTGAGTTGTTGCTTTGTTTTCTCTATTTATGTTGGTAGTTTTTTTTGAACATATTATTTATAATTTCCGAAAGGGTTCATAATTTATTCTGCCATTCAAAGATGTCTTGCCGCAAAGAGAAAATGCCACATTCTTCGGAGCATGAAATACTTGTCCTAGGTGAACAACAAGCTACATATAAATAAACTAGGAACCATGCGCCTTCGCCTTTTGTAGCTCTACAAATGTAATATATGGGAGTTCTATCTAAAATGCAATCTCATCTTCATCAGATGAATGAAAATTTTAAGAATTCTTTATTAGAATCAAATCTATGCTAGAACTCCCATGGTGGCAAAAGCTTCCACTTTAGTATTCTGCTTTATGTAGAGAGATTCTAGTGAGTTGTCAGACATAGCAACACTAGATTTTTAAAGATATTTTTTATATCATGCTTTTGGCAATGTCTGATTGTGCCTTGCTAGGAACGAAGATGACGTTGTAGGGAAAGAAATCTACAATGATGAAGGGTCGAACTTAGGGCTTTGGACCTGGGGGTTTTAGCTCTTCCAAGTGTTGGGTCCGGCCCATCTTCGGGCCAAACTAATAAAAGAATAAAACAAAAAAAAAACAAAATAAAAAAAAAACGCAGTGAAGAACGATCTTCGCTGTCGGTGAGTTTTTTTTTTCTCTTTCTTCTCTCGTTCAAGGCTGCGCAAAGCGAACTCAAATATAAAAAAATCAGTCGGTTGCTCATTTCATTACTGGCACCCGCTGGTTGTGACCCGGAGAGTTGACTCCAAGAACTCGAGCTTCTATATATATTAAGCATTACGAGAAGCTGCTGTACTACCGATATAGAAGCTGTTTAAAAGATTGTCGAGGAGGCCTCTCTGAGCTTGCAAAGAAACTATTGGGCAAGGGCCTGAACAAGTCAATCCGCAACAGCAACTAGGAGCGGCGACCTCTCTCTCAGGATCAGGTGCTAATTAGTGCGCGTGCGTGATCGTGCTCTGGAGTTCGAACCAGAGATTTCTGTTCTTACTTGATGGGAGGAACGCGTGAGCATCAAATCAAAGTGGTGCAGCGAAAGCATTATCAATGTGTGGTGCAGCTCGAATACGCAGCTACACGATCCTAACAGTACCGATTCATTTGCATTAACCTGTTTTTCGTTTCACGAATGGCAATCTAAATGGAGGTGGCAATTGCATGGGCGTCCTATGCTATAGAAACACTTTCATCGCTTGGAGTCTGCTTTGTTCGCTTGGCGCCTGCCTAGCCATTGCTTTGTACGTTCGCACGAGGCACTTCTATTCTCAGTGCAGTCGAAGTGAATACGCTCGTGACTGTTCAGAGTTTGCTGAACTGCTCCTAAAGCATCATCTTCTTTGTTCTTGTTTTTTTTATTGTGGTCTTAGTGTCTCTCTCTCTTGCGTTCTCTTTTATCTATTTATTTTTCCCAACAAATTGGTATCAGAGGGTTGTTTGGTCCGTGTGCCTCATTTAAGTCATGGAGAGTAACACAAGCCGGATGGTCACTTTGAACGGGTCCAATTACCATGTTTGGAAGGGGAAGATGAAAGATCTCATGTATGTGAAAGATTATTATTTGCCAATATTTGCCAAAGAGAAGCCATCGGGTAAAACCGATGAAGAGTGGGAGCTATGTCACCGTTAGGTATGCGACTACATCAGGCAGTGAGTAGATGATAACGTACTCAACCACGTTAGTGAAGAAAAGCATGCGCGGACCTTGTGGAGTAAACTTGAGGAGTTGTACGCACGGAAGACCGGCAACAACAAGTTGTTTTTGATCAAGCAAATGATGGCCTTGAAATATCAAGATGGAAAAGTCATGTCAGACCACTTGAACACATTCCAGGGAATTATCAATCAGCTGGCTGGAATGAACATCAAGTTTGATGATGAAATACAATGGCTGTGGCTTCTCGGTACGTTACCGGACTCGTGGGAGACGTTCAGGACGTCTTTGTCTAACTCGTCCCCAAATGGCGTTTGCTCTATGGACTTGGTGAAAAGTGGTGTCCTAAACGAAGAGATGAGAAGAAAATCACAGGGTTCTTCTTCGCATTCAGATGTCCTATTTGCTGAAAAGCGGGGGAGAAGTCAGAGTAGGGGTCCTAATAATAGAAACCGAAGTAAAAGCAAGTCGGGAAAGCATGCCAACTTTGAGTGTCATCATTGTGGCAAAAAGGGACACATCAAGAGGTTTTGTAGAAAGTTCCTAAGGGAGAATTTGAAAGCCAAAGGAAAGGATAAGAATACTGAAGAGGGTGCAAATGGTGAGAAGGTAGCGGCGGCCACTGACGATTTTCTTATTATATATGACGGCGATGTCGTCAATCTCGCCTGTCAAGAGACGAGTTGGGTAATCGATAGTGGTGCCTCGATACATGCTACATCGCGGATGGATTTCTTTGCATCTTACACTTCCGGTGACTTTGGAAGTGTTAGGATGGGTAACGATGGTATTGCTAAGGCCATTGGTATGGGAGACGTGCACTTAGAGACCGACAATGGCAACACCTTGATTCTGAAGGGTGTGAAGCATATTCCCGATGTCCGCATTAATTTGATCTCCACAGGCAAGCTCGATGACGAAGGGTTTTGCAGCACCTTTCGTAATGGAAAATGGAAGCTCACCAAAGGTTCCCTGATAGTGGCGAGGGGACAAAAATGTTCTTCATTGTATGTGACGCAAGCGAAGATTGCAAATTCCATGGTGAATGCGGTCGATGGTGATGATGTTATGGAGCTTTGGCACAACCGGCTCGGACACATGAGCGAGAAGGGTTTGATGATGTTGGCCAAGAAGAACCTTCTCTCAGGTATGAAAAAGGTCTTCTAAAACGGTGTGTTCACTGTTTAGCAGGTAAACAAACACGAGTTGCTTTCAAGAAAACTTGTCATTTACGAAAGCCCGGTGTACTCGATCTGGTACACTCAGATGTGTGTGGTCCTATGAAGACGAGAACACTTGGTGGAGCTTCATATTTTGTGACTTTTATCGATGATCACTCCAGGAAGACTTGGGCGTATACACTGAAGTCCAAGGATCAAGTGTTGGATGTCTTCAAGCAGTTTCATGCTCTTGTAGAGAGACAGACTGGCGCAAAGCTGAAGAGCATTCGGACAGATAACGGAGGTGAGTACTGTGGTCCTTTTGATGAGTATTGCAGACAACAGGGTATTTGGCATCAAAAGACACCTCCGAAGACTCCTCAGTTGAATGGCTTAGCTGAGAGGATGAACAGGACACTTGTGGAAAGGGTGAGATGTTTACTTTCGCATTCTCAGCTACCGAGATCCTTCTGGGGTGAGGCCTTGAGTACGGTGGTACATGTTTTGAATCTCACGCCGTGTGTTCCGTTGGGTTTTGAGGTTCCAGACAGGATGTGGTCAGGAAAGGAAGTCTCTTATGATCATCTTCGTGTCTTTGGGTGCAAGGCGTTTGTCCATATTTCGAAAGATGAGAGGTCTAAGCTCGATGCGAAGACAAGACCGTGCGTGTTCCTCGGTTATGGTCTTGATGAGTTTGGTTACAGGTTCTATGACCCGGTGATGAATAAACTTATTAGAAGTCGAGATGCAGTGTTTGTAGAAGACCAGGGCATTAAAGACATCAACAAGGCAGAGATGACAGAGAGGTACAGTGATGATTTAATTGATTTGGATCCAGTTCCTGCACATGCAGCGCATACTGATCACGGGGGAGTGGTGCCGGATTATGCCGATGGCACCGCCGATGATGAAACTCCTGCCGTTGGTGATTCTGAGCCGACTGAACAAGTCGAGAAAGAGGTTCAAGTGCAGCCAGTTGAACCTCAGTTGAGAAGATCTACTAGAGACCGGCGTCCGTCTACGAGATACACTCAGGATAAGTATGTGATGCTCACGGATGCGGGAGAGCCAGAAACTTACCAACAGGCAATCTCTACTGATAACAAGAAGGAGTGGTTGAAAGCTATGGATGAAGAAATGCAATCTCTTCACGAGAACCACACTTATGACTTGGTGAAATTACCACAAGGCAAGAAGGCTCTCAAGAACAGATGGACTTACAGATTAAAGACCGAAAATGCTAGCTCACAGCCAAGGTACAAGGCGCGGTTGGTTGTGAAGGGGTTTGGTCAGAAGCAAGGTATCGACTTTGAAGAAATATTCTCACCGGTGGTGAAGATGTCCTCGATCCGAGTTGCTCTTGGTTTAGCAGCGCGCTTGAACCTGGAGATCGAGCAACTTGATGTGAAAACTGCATTTCTTCATGGAGACATGGAAGAAGAAATTTACATGGAGCAGCCCGAGGAATTTAAAGTCAGGGGCAAAGAGCACCTTGTGTGCAAGTTGAAGAAGAGCCTGTACGGCCTCAAACAAGCTCCAAGGCAGTGGTACAAAAAGTTTGACTCTTTTATGGTGAGTCACGGGTATAGCAGGACGTCGTCAGATCACGGTATGTTTGTCAAGAGATATTTCGATGATGACTTCATCATTCTCCTCTTGTATGTTGACGATATGTTGATCATAGGCCATGATACTAACAAGATTGCTATATTAAAGAGAGAGTTGAGCAAGTCCTTCGCCATGAAAGATTTGGGATCGGCGAAGAGGATACTCGGCATGGTGATTTCTCGTGATAGGAAGAACGGGAAGCTATGGTTATCTCAGGAAGACTACATTGAGAAGGTGCTCAAGAAGTTCAACATGAGTAAGGCCAAGGCGGTTTGTTCTCCACTTGCAGGTCATTTCAAGCTAAATTCGGAGCAATGTCCTACAAGTAAGAAAGACAAGGTGGACATGAGTCGAATTCCTTATGCCTCCGTAGTTGGCAGCTTGATGTATGCCATGGTCTGCCCTAGGCCCGACATTGCTCATTCTGTTGGAGTAGTCAGTCAGTTTCTCTCCAATCCTGGGAAAGAGCACTGGAAAGCAGTAAAGTGGATATTAAGATATCTGAGAGGTACTTCCAGGGTGTGTCTATGTTTTGGCGGCAGCGATACTATGTTAGTTGGGTATACCGATTCAGATATGGCAGGTGATATTGATTCCAGGAAGTCCGTTTCAGGATTCTTGATGACTTTTGCAGGGGGAGCCGTGTCATGGCAATCGAAGCTGCAAAAGTGCGTGGCGCTATCTACCACAGAAGCTGAGTACATTGCAATCACTGAGGGTTGCAAGGAGGCTTTGTGGATGAAGAGATTCCTTGAGGAATTGGGTTTGTGCCAACAGAAGTATGTCGTATTCAGCGATAGCCAGAGTGCTATTCACCTCTCCAAGAACTCATCATTTCATTCGAGGTCCAAGCACATTGAAGTGAGGTATCATTGGATTCGAGACGTTCTCGAGTCAAAGCAGTTGCACTTGGCGAAAGTGCACACCAGTGAGAATGGTTCGGATATGTTAACGAAGACTTTGCCGAAAGAGAAGCTTGAGGCTTGTCGACGAAGAGCGGGCTTGTTGGAGCCCACCGGATGAGCCGGAGGGGGAGTTTGTTGGGTCCGGCCCATCTTCGGGCCAAACTAATAAAAGAATAAAACAAAAAAAAACAAAATAAAAAAAAAACGCAGCGAAGAACGATCTTCACTGTCGGTGAGTTTTTTTTTCTCTTTCTTCTCTTGTTCAAGGCGGCGCAAAGCGAACTCAAATATAAAAAAATCGTCGGTTGCTCATTTCATTACTGGCACCCGCTGGTTGTGACCCGGAGAGTTGACTCCAAGAACTCGAGCTTCTATATATATTAAGCATTACGAGAAGCTGCTGTACTACCGATATAGAAGCTGTTTAAAAGATTGTCGAGGAGGCCTCTCTGAGCTTGCAAAGAAACTATTGGGCAAGGGCCTGAACAAGTCAATCCGCAACAGCAACTGGGAGCGGAGACCTCTCTATCAGGATCAGGTGCTAATTAGTGCGCGTGCGTGATCGTGCTCTGGAGTTCGAACCAGAGATTTCTGTTCTTACTTGATGGGAGGAACGCGTGAGCATCAAATCAGAGTGGTGCAGCGAAAGCATTATCAACGTGTGGTGCAGCTCGAATACGCAGCTACACGATCCTAACAGTACCGATTCATTTGCATTAACCTGTTTCTCGTTTCACGAATGGCAATCTAAATGGAGGTGGCAATTGCATGGGCGTCCTATGCTATAGAAACACTTTCATCGCTTGGAGTCTGCTTTGTTCGCTTGGCGCCTGCCTAGCCATTGCTTTGTACGTTCGCACGAGGCACTTCTATTCTCAGTGCAATTGAAGTGAATACGCTCGTGACTGTTCAGAGTTTGCTGAACTGCTCCTAAAGCATCATCTTCTTTGTTCTTGTTTTTTTTATTGTGGTCTTAGTGTCTCTCTCTCTTGCGTTCTCTTTTATCTATTTATTTTTCCCAACACCAAGGTGATGGAGTGCTTGATAGTCTCGTTCACACTCACGTCATTGTAGGAAATAGGTAAAAAAATAAGATATAATGGTGTTATGAATGATGGTGAGGTAAATGATGGTGAGGTAAATGATGGAGGAAATAGATGATCAATGAGTGGTGATATTTTAAGTTAAATTCAGGTGTCAACACGAAGAGAATTAAAACTACACAACTACTTTTTGTTGTTTCTCTTCACAAGTTGTTGCACAAATACTAACTATTTAAATTTCAGCCATGCAATGTAAATAAGAAAATGGCCATGTTTGTAATCCGTGCCCCATGAATTAAACCAACTTAACACCTTCAAACATCTTGCTTCTCATTGGTCATTGCCATTCAACGTTGTTATGAATTAGTTATCAAATATTTTTTTCAATTTCATTATTTTCAATTACAAATTCTATCATATATGTGCATTTATAATATTTTAAATATAAAAAGAAAACATAATATTTGTCAGTCAATATAATTATTCTACATTTTATTCATTCATGTCATACCTTTTATAAATTATTCCCCTCATATGACTGTATTTGAAACATATATATATATATATATAAGATTCAAATTACTTTATATTTGTAGTTTTTTAATTTAACTTTTATTTGATATTCAAGTTAGATATTTTTTAACAATAAGACATTCTAATAAATTGAAAACTCAATCATTAACTCTTCTAAATTATGGAAATTAACTTAAATTAAAGTCTGAGCGAATTTTAGTGAGAAAATTAATGTTAATAAGGGTGAGAGTTTGCGCAAAAGAAGAGGGCGAGAGAGAGAGAGAGAGAGAGAGAGAGAGAGAGAGAGAGAGAGAGAAGACATTTGTGTTTTGCCTTTTAAGAGGATTAAAAAATAAGTACTATTTTTAGTTCCATTTTTTTAAAAAAAAATTAAACTTAGCAGACTTATCATACATATTTTCAAATAGAGATAATTTTATATTTTCAAATATTATTTGTGATTACATAAAGAAACAACTAATTAGCTATGTGAGAAAAGAGATATAAATAAAAATAAGCTTGACTACATGTAATAAACAATATCAATTCTCTTTAATGAAAAGATATATACAATAGAGTTTATATTTTTGGAAATATTATTACAAAGACATAATGTTTAATCATTCAATTGATATCTTTTAAAATTTATTTTTTTAATTAATTGATTGTTGATTAACATGATAAAAAAAACATTGTCCAAATTAGCATAAAGAATAAATCATGTTATGCGAAATCATGTATGCAATTCTTAATTTCAATGCTTTTATTTAAGTTTAAAAAAAATCAAATATGTATTAACATACATAATTCTAATCAAATATGTTATAATATACCTAATATCAAGCATTTGATATCCACAACATAAAATTTGCCTTGGTTATTATGTATAATATGTATCCACATATATATATCTTGGCATGGTAACCAACATCTTAAAGTGTTGAGATCTAGAATTCAACAAGTTATGGTTGCATCCAAGTCTTCAAAGTTTACAAAGCATTTTTCAATAATTCTCTTCTTTGCATGAGGCATTAAATATTATAATTCTCAAAATATAGAAAATGAATTGAAGGCATATGAGTTAAAAATGGAGTTTTATTTCTTTGATTTAGCATCTTCGAGAAACTAGATGATTGATTTTTGTCATTATCTTATAACATGATCTTATAGCAGGAACTCATTAGTCAGTAAAGGTGTGGATTTTAGCAACCCAAGCTCTCATGTAGGATATGATAATCTTGCCAAATTTGACACAACACCCTTGTTTTTGGTTGTATCAACAATCAAAAATGAGGTAAAAGAGAAACTTTTAGGTACCTCAGAGATAAAATTGAGAGAATAATTCAAGAGAAATTTCTAGTACTTGCATATTTTTTGTCGTACTTGCATATTTTTTGCTGTAGAGAAGACATCCATTTGTTTGCTAGGACTAACATATAAATAACTTGCGAGTCACTTTCTCTTACTGTGATAGTGAAGCACTACAACAAAACTTCAAATTAATGACGTTTTGTTCCTTGACGCTTTTAGAAAATATCATTATTCTATTTGTAATTAGACATTTAATGACATTTTTCTAAAAACATTATTATTTGGAACATGTTTTCTATTTTTATGGCACTTACTAGAAGTGTCATTGTTAAAACTAAGAGGTTAGGAAATTTCTTGACTCCTTAAAAAATGCCAAGGAATAAGGGGCTGAAAATTAAAAATCTTGTCACTTTTATTAGTGTCATGGATGTGAAAATATTAATTTTGATTTTATTGATTTGGAACTATTTTATTTTGTATTTTTTATCTGTAAAATAAGTAATAATATTTTAAATTTTAATCTTGATTAATAAAAAAAAATTATCAATTTTTAGGTTGAAAATTATTTATTAAAAATAAAAAGAAACTTATGATCAAATTAAAAAAAATTAAATATTTTTACATTCAAATTTGAATTTTTTATTGATAAAATAAGTAATAATATTCAATTTTAAAATTAAATTGTTAATATTTAATTTATCCCTAAGAGAAATAATAATAAAATGAAAATTTAAGGTCATTTAATAAAATGATGTGATTAATATAATATTATATTTATCTTCATTTAATAAAATGAAGACTCGTTAGAAAGACTAGCGCATCTTCTTCAAAATGTTTGGCCTTTTTCAACAGCTCGGCTTCAAGCAGCGCGTCTCCGATATCCTCGGCGATCTTTGCAGCATTCAAGAAGTTTCCCCTTAAAGTTTCTAATTGTATCAGCTCTTCCATACACTTTAATTTTTTCAAAAAACTGCGCATTGAATCACTTGAATTGAAGAGGTTAACTTATTTCACCATTGTGAACTTGTCTCTGATCTTTTTGCATTTTTTCACCGCATCCTCCAAAATCTTATGTTTTGCATCTTATATTATGCCCTCGTCTCTTTTCATGTAATTATATTGCGTGACATGTTCTTTCCAATAGGAAATGTAACAGAGTCCCTCGTCGAACAGCTCCCCCTTTTGACAACATTCAATGCATTTGCCGAAGAAGTTAACTTTAGCGTAAGCATCTACTGCCAGCTTATAATATGTTGCTATGTGAAACATTCTACAGCTTCTTCAAGTTTGGGAACAAAAAGTCTTTCCATAAATTAACAAAAAACCTGCAATAGAATCTGAGTCACACTGGATTGTAAATTTGCAGCGGAAAAGATAAAAATTAATATATGTTTGTATAATAAAATATATTAATTAGACATGTCATGATATTTTTTCTAAAAATATCATTATTTGGAACATCTTTTATGTTTTTATGGCACTTACTAGATGTGTCATTATTAAGACTAATAGATTGTTAAGACTAATAGATTGTTAAGACTAATAAGGGGCTGAAAATTATAAACCTTGTCACATTATAAGTGTCATAGATATGAAAATATTAATTATGAATGTATTGAATTGGAACAAATTAGTTTGTATTTTTTATTTGTAAAATATATAATAAGTTTTAAAATGGCGCTGGCAACAAACTGGAAGAGTTGAGTGGAAGAGTCTCGGCCTGCTTCTCTATGGCTTCCATTTCCATTTCCATTTCCATTTCTTCATTAATGAAATTCTCTTTGCTTATTTATATCCTTCATCCTCAGGGTTGTTGTATTCTCGCACATGATCTCAGTGAATAGATTCTCACGCTTTGCACGACAGATCCTCACTGCCCTTTATTGTTAAATTAGTAGATATGTTACCAAAATGCATTATGCTTAATGGCTACCCTTGTTATACGGAAATTTTTTGTAGCTTGGAAGGACAAAATAAAAAGCTGAAAAGGAATTTAAATTGGGATCAAAAGAGAGAAATTGCAGTCAATTACTCTTGTCATCAGTTTCTACACGGCTTATTTTACGAATTGTGGAAAGTGGAGTTGTACATGGCTTATGCAGCATATCTTCGGCATTGTGTGTTGTGTTTCTATTTTGTGAAGTTTAATTAATTATGTTTCCTTCAATCAATATAGATTTTGTGATGTTGGTGCTGGGTTTGTTGGTGATTTTGCCGTAGTTGAGTTATCTGCTTCCTATTTTCAGGCTACTATTCTGCCAAAGAGTAATAATAAATTCTTTTCCATATCCCATTTTAGGCTTAGTCTGCAGTTCTTCTTGCAAGGTCCAATTTGTTAATTACAAGGGATATAGGGTGGGCAAATCTTGTTGCTGGCTTTGAGCAGGTGATTATCCATTCTTTTTTATTTTTGATCTCGTGCCATTTTTATACATGTTTTTCTATTTGTTCTCTCCTCCTCTATTTTTCAGACTGTGAAAGTAAGGAAAAAAACGAGACTATAATTCCTAAAAATGTATGCTCTATAGTCATGTCATTTCAAAATCAATTAGCCTAAGGACCTATAGACATGTAATGTCATATCTATAAATTCGTCTAGGTCACGTATTTGTTTATTTTATGTTAGATATTATAGCAAAGTCAAAATATATTAGTATCTTGTATTCAAATAGATGATATGTAAATTAATACTCACCTAATTAAATACTTTTACTTTATCTTTTAATGATTTCTATACATTGAGAAGTATGAATAGAATATTACTATCTTCCTCAAAAAGAAAAAAAAGAAAAGGGGGATATTATTATCAAAACAAAAAATGTACCTTATATACCAGAGAATATTGATTATAGGAAATAAGAAATTAAACAAAGTATTTATAAAAACAATATACACAAATAAGGATATTACTATCAAAAAGAGAACATATACGTTATATACATTTTATACATGGGAATATTGATTATTGAAAATGAGAAATTAAGCAAAGTATTTGTTAAAATAAGCTTCACAAATAAGGAAAATAAGATTTTGGGGTCCAGTAAATAGAATATAAAATTTTTAAGTAGCTAGAAATAAATAAAATAATATAGTTAAAAAGAAAATACATGGCCAATTAAAATTTTCATTTTCTCAAAACACTTTTTATTTTCTCTTTTCCTATCATGTTTGATAAAAAAAATCATCTTATTTTTTCTTTTATCCAATGTAATGTCCTTTATTCTTATAAATTAGAGAAACAGCTTTTACCTCAAATATGATTTAAATAATTTTTCATTAAAAAAATATCAAAAAAAGGAATAAAAACTTATAATGCACAATAATGCATGATGGGAGGTTCTAGGATCGGATTTGGAAAAGAATAAAATATTTTTCTATTAATAAATTGACTTTTCTCATATTTGACTTTATTATAAAGAATAATTAAATGATATTTTTTTGTTTAAATATTATTTTTTCTAAGAATCATACTAACTATGAGAAATAATTTCTCATGTTTAAATATTATTCTAATAATGTTGCCTATGTAAACAAATTCAATATTATTACAATATTAATGCTCATCCCTTCTATCTTATATCTGACATACATTTTAATATTTTATTAAATTGATTTTTGAATTTTCTTTTAACATATAAAAAAGAGGTTGCTAAACGAATAATATTAGAATATTGATGTGTTCTTCCATTTGAAGTGTGATCACTATTGGAAATAATTTTTTCTTTAAAAATGGATCATTCATGGATCTCAAAGGATAGAAGATTGAAGGAATATGAAGATGGAGTTGAATATTTTGTTGCATTTGCAATACAAAATTTTGCAAATAAAACCTCCATGCTTACAATGTGGTAATATGATTTTCAATACTCCTCAAAAGATTTGAGACCATTTGTTTTTCTTTGGAATTGATCAAAGTTATCATACATGGTATTAGCATGGAGAGACAGCTCCAAGTGGCCCACCTTCCATAAGAGCAGAACATTATGATAGACTTCAATTTGATGATCAACGTAGTACAATAGAAATGGTTCAAGCTGCACATGATGATTGTCAAAATGATCCTGAATTGTTTGCAAGATTACTACAAGATGTAGAAAAACCTTTATATCCGGGTTGCAGAAACTTTACAAGATTGTCTGCCTTGATCAAATTATACAACTTGAAAGCACGTTTTGGGTGGTCTGATAATAACTTTTCAGAGCTTTTACAAATTCTTGGAGAAATGTTGCCTTTAAACAATGAATTGCCTTTGTCGATGTATGAAGCAAAAAAAGACATTAAATTCTTTAGGAATAGAATATGAGAAAATACATGCTTGCCCAAATGATTGTGTATTTTATCGGAAGGAGTTGAAAGATGCATCCTTATGTCCTACCTGTGAAACTTCGAGGTGGAAGACAAATAACGCAGGAACTAAGAGGTGAAAAGGAGTTCCTGCGAAAGTAATGTGGTATTTTCCTCAAATTCCAAGATTTAGAAGAATGTTTCAATCATTAAAAATTGCAAAATAGCTCATATGACATGTTGAAGAGAGAAATTTTGATGGGAAAATACGTCATCCATCAGATTCACCATCATGGAAGCAAGTTGATCACAGATGACCTGAGTTTTCCTTAGAACCTAGAAACTTGAGACTTGCAATTTCTGCAGATGTCATAAATCCTCACAGTTCATTTAATAGCAAAGATAGTTGTTTTCCCATTTTCATGATAATTTACAACATTCCTCCATGGTTGTGCATGAAAAGAAAATTTATGATGTTATCTTTATTAATTTCAGGTCCATGAAAACCTGACAATGACATTGATGTCTATTTAGCACCGCTAATAGAAGATCTAAAAATATTATGAGAGGTTGGAGTTCAAGTTTATGATGCACATAAATAAGAAATCTTTACATTAAGAGCCGTTCTTTTATGGATAATCAATGATTTTCCTGCATATGGAAACATGTCAGGCTACAAAGTTAAAGGATATTATGATTGTTCAATATGTGGAGAAGAAACATATTCTTGTATGTTAAAGCATGGAAAAAGACTCCTATACGGGACATAGATGATTTCTTCCAAGAAACCATCCATATAGGAAATAAAAGAAAACATTTGATGGAAAACAAGAGTTCGGGTCACCTCCACAAATATTGACTAGCAAGGAAATATTAAAAAAAATCAATGGAATTTGTAATTCTTGGGGGAAACAAAAGATTAATCTGGGAAAATCTGAAATCAACAATACAAATTGTTGGAAAAAGAAGTCAATTTTCTTTGATCTCGAGTATTGGAAATATCTTCATGTTTATCATAATTTGGATGTAATGCATATTGAGAAAAATATTTGTGAAAGCATCACTGGTACCTTACTCAACATTACAGGTAAGACAAAGGATGAGCTTAATTCTCACTTGGATCTTGTAAATATGGGCTTAAGGAGTAAATTGGCACCATGGTTTGAATCGAAGAGAACATATCTCCATCCTGCAAGTTATACACTTTCTACAATGGAAAAGAATGTGTTTTGCCAAACACTTTCACAATTGAAGGTTCCATATGAATATTATTCGAACCTTCGAAACCTACTGTCAATGGAAGACTCGAAACTTAATGGCTTAAAATCCCATGACTATCATGCATTCATGCAACAATTTTTGCCGGTTTTGTTACGTTCTATCTTGCCCAAGCATGTGAGGAATACCATTTGTAGATTTAGTTAATTTTTCAATGCTCTCTGTACTAAAGTCGTTGATGTTCCTTCATTAGATGAGTTACAAAATGAGATAGTGGTGACATTATACTTGTTTGAAAAGTACTTTCCACCTTCATTCTTTGATATCATGGTGCATCTTACTGTGCATCTTGTAAGAGAAGTAAGACTTTGTGGACCGATTTACTTTAGGTGGATGTACCCATTTGAAAGGTTTATGAAAGTATTAAAAGGCTATGTATGAAATCGTACTAGACCTGAAGGTTGTATTACTGAATACTATATTTCAGAAGAAGGAATCGAGTTTTGTACAGAGTACTTATCAAATGTGGAAGTGATTAGAATTCCTAGTAGTTCAAACATCAACCACAAAGTCGGGGCACCAATATTTTGGAGGTCTTACTATGAAGGCTGATTCTAATTTATGGTTATAAGTAGAAGTGTCAAACGGCCCGGCCAGGGCCGGCCCGACCTATTTTTTTAGGGCACGCCCGTGCTACCGTGCCGGGCCGGGCATGACATGGTTACTGTACCGTGTCGTGCCCGGCCCGGCATGGTTTAAAAATAGCCGAGCCCGGCATGGCCTGTAGGCACGGCATGCCGTGTCGTGCCCGGCCCGACATGGTTTAAAAATAGCCGAGCCTGGCATGGCCTGTAGGCACGGCATGTCGTGTCGTGCCCGGCCCGGCATGGTTTAAAAATAGCCGAGCCCGGCACGGCCTGTAAGCACGGCATGCCGTGCCGTGCTGAGCCCGCTCGGGCCTGGCCTGGCCATACGGGCCAGGGCAGAGGCAGACCCGAGAGGCAGATTTTTTTTTTAATTTTAGATATTGTAATTCTTAAGTGTATAGAATTAAATATAAATATTTTTAAAAATGTTAAAAATAAAAATTAATTAAAAAAACAAAGGTTAGAAATTTTTTTTATCAAATTCAAATTAGTTTAACTTTTATTATAATTATTAATTATATATTAAAGTTATTAATTTTTAAAATAAAATTTAAATCATAAAAAAAATAAATCAATACATTATGTTAGTAAAATTAAAAATTAAAAAAAATTAAACAACACAAATGAAAAACTACCAATCATCCATTTGAAACCGAAGGTCCGAACAAAACAAATATCAGTTTCAACACAATGTACAAACAAAGCGTACAAATACAATTAATAAAAAAAACATCGAAAACAAAAAACAACAGATCATCATTAATCGTCAATCAGCATATCATGAGAATCATCAGCCGCAACATCAAGATTAGTATCATATGGATCATCATCATCGGCAATCAATTCCTCCGCCATCGTAATGGATGTGGATGCGACTGTAGTGCCTATCCCACTCCCAGCTCCAATACGATCATGGATGCTAAACCTCGATTCCTCCCAATCCTTCAAACAAGCCAAGGCATCAACCATATCTGGACATAATCTCGATCTCCTATCCGAAATCACGGTCACTGCAATAGAAAAAGTAAACTCCGATGCTACGCTCGACACTGGAGGAGTCAGTAGATCCCGTGCCATTCTAGATAGCACGGGAAAGCTGGACTCATATGATTTCCACCACTGTAATAAATCAAGATTCTTAGTATCAGAATGTGATAGGATTGAGCAGTAATCAGTATCTAAGTACCGAGACAGCTCGCTCCTATGTGATGATCCACCCCTACGTTTCCCCCTCGCTAGGTTAATGGAATAATCATCATCTCCGAACAAGGTATCAATGTCCGTAATCACAGTCTCACCACCACCACCACCACCACCACCACCACCATACCTAGTATCGTAGTATGTGAACAGGTCTGTCAACTTCTCGTGAATGAACCCTTCATGTGGCTCTTCCAGGTTCATGCACGAGGAAATGAAAGTAATGGTATTTTTTACCCATTCCACCTTAGCCCTAGGGTCCATGCATGCAGCGAGGCAATAAAGAGATGGAATGGTGGACCAGTACTTCAAGTACTTGGTCTCCATCTCTGCAACCATATGGCTAAGCGTCGGGTCAGCTCGATACTTCCTAAACATGCTACTAATGTTGCATATGCACCGGAGTGCAATGCAAGTGGTGGGCGTATAAACCGACGAACACATGTTCGTCGTGTCATAAAATATCTTCAGGAATTTCATAAATGAAATTCCTGAAGCCCAGTCAGTGTCGTCAATAATAAGTTCGTCACTCTTACTATTGACGTAGTCGGATATCACGTGTTCTTATCCAACACATGATTCCAACATCAGGTACGTGTAATTCCAATGATGTCTCACATCCGATTGGAATTTCTTCTTCTTAAGATTCCCAGTCAAACAGAGACTAGCAAACTCTTTTTGTCTGCGAGGAGTGCGAATATATTTTAGTGCATTGTGTATATTATCCAACGCGGGGGAACACACCTTCATACCCGCATGAACAATCAGGTTAATCACGTGACACATGCATCTGACATGAAAGATTTCTCCTAATGGTGCGTCTCTAATATTCATAACAAACATATTGATCGCTACTCCATTATTAGAAGCATTATCGAATGTGACACTAAAAATTTTATTTTGAATTTTATATTCCCTAAAGATTTTCATCATACACTCAAAAATGGCCGGGCCATCATGAGGATGAAGAATCTCAGTGAATCCTAAAATTTTTTTATTGATTGTCCAGTTAGAATCTACATAGTGACTCGTGAGACATGGATAAGAAAATTCATCGTGACTTGTCCATATATCGGACATCACGGACACCACTCCACTATATGCCATAAATTTTTTAATTATTTTTTGTTTTTTTAACTTATATATCTTTAGTATGTCATTCCTAGATGTGGACCTAGGAATCCTAAAATAGGAAGGTTAAAAATAAGTATGCATGATGCGCACTACTCTTGGATCTTCCAAAAATCTGATCGGAAAACCCATTAATGTGATGAGCTTGACCATGTCGTCCCTACCCAACTCGCTGGAGTATACGAAGGGAGTAAACTTTGAGACTGAACTCAATCCAGTCTCAAAAAATGTAGTGCCAAGTTGGGCTTGCTTAGGATCTAAGGGTCCATGTTTTTTGGTGCATAATTCGGCATGCCTCTTAAGGTGCCCAGTCCCAAATGAACTCTTACATGTTAATAGTCTCATACAATATTTACACTGTGCCATTTCTTGTTCCTCACCCCTAATATTTTTTTGTGTTATGATTTTAAAATGAGTCCAAACTACAGAAGTCCTAGTTTTTTATTTTTTAGAACTTTGGGCTGAGACGACTGGAGAAACCAAAGTTTCAGTAGCCTCAGACCTCTGTGTAATATTTTTATTTTCCAAATTTAAATATGTTAGGTGTATTTGTCATTTTTTATGATTTTTATTTTTTCCTAATTTTTTTCTAGAGAGAGAAAGTATAGAGAGTGAAAGTAAAAAAAACATAAAATAAATTACCCGGTAAAAGTAGTGAGGTCGGTCATGTGCACGGTGCACCGCAACAAGCTCTAATGTTCAAAACTCAAGTCGAGTTTCACGAAAATCCAAGCCGAAAGCAAAATCCCGAGGCCCGAGAGAGATAAGCACGGTTTATATGAGAAAAAGAGAAAGATTTGAGAGAATATATGTTTTTGAAAAACATAAGTGTTAAAGGGAGGCGGGTAGAATTTATAGATTAACGATATTAATTTTTTTTAAAAAAAGATATTTTTTTTATATCTTTTTGAAATTTTAATAATTATTTAGGGGGCATAATCACGAGGACCGTTAGATTCTTCCCCCTAGCCGTTGGAGGCGAATCCAATGGCTGAAAATGAATATTAACTGCATAATTTTTTTTTCTCGTTGGGATTGGGTCGGGACCGCGGGTCGGGTCCAATCAGATCCGACCCGCGGTCTTTTTTTCGGGAGGGGCCGGGTCACGCACATGCATGGCCACGTGAAACCGGCATGGGAAGACCCCGTGCCGTGCCACGGGCCGAGCCGTGCCGAGTCAAGCACGGCACGGCACGGCTCGTGCCTAACCCGAGCATGGCACGGGCCCGGGAACAGTTTTTTAACATGCCGGGCCGGCCCAGGCAGGGCCGAGCCGTGCCGTGCCTCATGCCCGGTCGACACCTCTAGTTATAAGCACATCATTATGTGCTGAAAAATACATCAATTGTCCAACCTTATATTAAGTAAGCACCACTAACTTTTTTTTTCTTTATTTGTTGTACATATAATATATTACTCTAATTATTTAATTTTTATACATGACCTCATTGAGAGCACATGCAATGGCTGAAAGCGAAACATCCACGTCAATCAAAAAAGCAAAAGTGGTTACAAGATGATCATGCTCGTACTTTTACCTTTTGGTTACGACAAAAGGTTCTACAATGGTTTCTTAAATTTTTCTTTTCGTTTTTATTATTGGCTAACATATAAATGATAACTATAACTTATTTCTATAGGTTGAAGTTGCAATGAGAAATAATGAACATGTATTTGAAACCCTTAAATGGATAGTTGATTGTCCAAACTATTATGTGATGAAGTATAATAGTTATGTCATCAATGTGTGTCAATATAATACCAAGGAGCGTGATGATTTACTAGCCACCCAAAATAGTGGAGTTAATATTGTAGCAACGACCATGCAAATTTGCTAGTGCTAAGGATAAAAATCTTATTTTCGGGGAACTTTGTTTCTATGAGGTTATTACTGAGATTTGAGACCTTGATTATACTATGTTCAAAATTACAGTATTCAAGTGTGATTGGGTTGATAATAAGAATGGAATTAGGGTTGATGATCTTGGGTTTACCTTAGTTGACTTTAGCAGATTGGCTCATAAGTCAGATCCATTCATATTAGCCTCTCAAGCTAAGAAAGTCTTCTATGTACATGATGAGCTTAATCCAAGATGATCAATTATTTTGTCAACTCCTCAATAAGACTTCACAGAAAGAGCAAACGATGATGATCAAATGGACATTTCTATTGAACACAATCCAGTCATATCTCCTTTGCAACAAGTTGAATTATTTGATGCACTGGATGAATCTGATCAAATTTGTATTCGAGATGATTGTGAGGGAATTTGGATTGAGAACATATCATAAATGTATCCAATTTTTATCTTTGTTATGACTTTGTGAATTGATATACTTCTATAGTTTTTTGTATTTTAAATGTATGCTTACTAGTTAATTTATTCTTCATTGTTATTAGATAATTGTTATATATTCAATTTTAGTTAATGTCAGGTTGAGAATATTCTAAACATTGACAGTATTATATTTTATGCAAAGTAGCTGATTAGGTAATGCCTTTAATTAGTTAATTTTTTATTCTTTAATTTTTTTTTGATATTTTTGTACTTTTATTTAAACATTATAATTATTTTTATGATAGGTATGGAAACAAAACAACAAGATAAATAAACTATAAGAAATAAATGTAGAGGGATAACAAGAAAGACTATGATTATCAAGAATAGGAGCAAAGGAATAAAACTTTCAGTTAAGTATAATGTTGATGGTGTTTATGTGGGACAAGCTGCGGTGCATCTCACAAGTTATTTAGGCGTATTGGCACGTACCATGGTCCCAATTAGATATAGCACTTGACACCACGTACCTAAGCAATTGAAGAATAAATTGTGGGACTCCATTGAGGTAAACTTGTATTTTTTTTCTATCTATAACTTTTTCTAATTATATTTGCAAATTTTTTTAACAACTAATAACTATGTTCATTACTTCTAGGCTACATTTACATTGGATTGTAAAAGTAGAAGGAACTATATGAAATCAATTGGTAGGTGCTTTAGATCTTTCAAGAACATGTTGACAGCAAAGTATATCATTCCATTCAAATACCAACTAGAGCTTCTTAAAAAACTATCAGTTGAATACAGTTTTATTGAAGATGAAGATTGGACAATTTTTGTCAAAGAAACATCGACTCAAAGATTTCAGGTAAATTTCTAATTTTTTTCATGTCATATACTCATTTTTTCTTTACTTAATATAAATTAAAATTTGTAGGAATTTAGAGAAGTTCAAAAGGAAAGAAGGAAAAAGCATATTTATAATCATCATCTTAGTAGCAAGGGATATGCTGGTCTTGAGGAGGAGATGGTAAGTTAAAGATGTTACTTTACTTTTTATTTTATGTTGAATTTGCCTAGAGACTCATTATATTACATTTTAATATTGTAAAAGTTGGTAGAAACTTGCTTTACTAGAGTCATTAATAGAAGTGTATTATGGAAGAAAGTTATGGAGAAAAAAGATGACACGTATGATGAAGTGGTCATTTCGGTAGTGGAGAAGATTGTAAGTATAAGTTATGGAACAAATATTTTATTTACGTTAAAAACTTAATTATATTAACCAATATGACATTTGATTTTATAATATCATTGTGTATCAGGATAAGATATTGCAACAGTCACAAAAAGATAGTTTGAGTTTCAATGGAAATGACATACTTACTGAAGCATTGGGAACTCCTGAATATAGTGTCCGAGTACGAACTAAAAGAAAGCATTATACTCCATGAAAATATTTTAATTCTGTGGTAGATAGTGCTTTGTGAGAATTTATGAAAGAATCGCAAGAGCGACAATCAAAGTTTGAGGCAAAGATTTTATTCCAACTCTCTCAGATGGTAGCCACCACACCTCAATCTGATGTTGGTAGCTCTAACATGCTCCAAAAACATATTGTCCTTCCTGAAAGTGTTCAGCAACCAAAACGTCGAGTAGAAGACCACACTCTACCAATGCTAAAAGCAAACAAGGTAAGTTGTATTTAATATTATGTTCTATAATAAAAATGTGTTAACACAAACTCATTATTTTCATATCAACTTACCTAGTTGATATGAAAATATAGAAGTAATGTTACAATATAAGTTAGCATAATAATTTATATTAATAAGCTCATTAAGTTATGATAACTCAATTTTGTCTAACCAACTTTAGATGATTGCATATAACTAAACAATATTATTTCATTTTACAGGTAAGGAATTGTCAATCGGCCATAGGGACAAAAGAAAATATAGTTACAGCTGGAACAATGGTACTTGAATGTGGTGCTAACTTCCTTGTTGCCGTGGATGTTTCTTATGATCCAAATGCATTACTTTTTGTACCTATTCCAGCCAAATTACCACTATTGGAGATACTATTAGACATCAAATTTTATGGATTGCCTAATTAGTCATTTTTACTACTCATCGCATCCAGGTATGTGCTTTTTTTTAAATAAAAAAATTTCTTGTTAATAATAAAAAAACAATTTTATCTAGGACAATTCTTATTTATACAATGATATTTTATGTTTGATAGGATTCAAAGAAATTTAAGAAATAGAGGAATAAAGTGAGAACATTAAGTTTTCAGGATGAGAACCCTGTAGATATCAAGAACTTTACTATATTAGTTGGGCTTTTGTTAAAGGATGAGATGGTACATGCAGTAGAATCATAGAGGATGTTTTTGAGAGTCTTTTAAGACCTTCCTCATGAAAGAAGATATGAATATCATAATATCATCAACAGAGGTGTCATCTAATTGCCTTATGTTCTATATATGGTAAGAGAAACATTTAATATGTTTTTCATATTTTTTAACTATCTTATTTATGTTTTAATTTTTCATAATGAGAATTGTATTTAATATTAGTTAAATTAAAATATTAAAACTTTTAAATATTGTGTGAAATTAAATCAGGTACTTGCATAAAAAGATGGTTGATGCTAAAGAGGCAGAGTGATTTATTTTTGTAAATCTGACATTGGTTTCCAAATCTGGATTGGGAGAAGCATGCAAGAAAAATAGGTCAAGGGTTATAGCTAATCGGTTGATGAATGTAAATAATGCTGATTTTGTTTTTATTCCATATAACCCAGGGTAAGTTATTAAACATAAGTAAGATTATAAGTATGCATATTTATCAAATTATAAATATTATGTTGTTACACTAATGTTAATTTTGTAGTTGTCATTGGGTATTGGTGGTACATGACATAAAGACTTTGATCGCCCATTACATTGGTTCATTGCATCATCAACCGTTAGATGATCTTAAAGACATTTTTAATATGTAAGTTTCTCTCTTTTTATTATAGAATGAAGCCTAGTTGGTAACAAAATTTTTTTTTCTTCATGTAGGGCCCTAAGAAATCATCCACTTAAAAAATACAAATCATCAAAAAGAGAGCCAAATTGGGTTGTATTATGGGTAAATAACTCATTAACTGAGTAATAAAATATTTTGTCTTCTTCTTAATTTTAAACTTAGTACAATATGACTTGCAAGTAACTCCATATATATATAATGATTTTTTTTTTCATTCAGTGCCCAAGACAACATGGTAGTGTTGAATGTGGATACTACGTGATGAGATATATGAGAGATATCATTTTCGATCAATGATGTCTTACAACAAAGGTATGTGTTTATTTGTTGGTTCTCAATATATCAGTGTTTTTTTTTATTTTCCAATTTAATTGATGAAAATATTACTTTACTTTTCAACAGTTTAATGAGATAAAATCATACAACAAAGATGAGTTGGATGAAGTACGATATGAATGAGTGATATTGGTGACTCAATTAATACTTTCCTCGGTTTGAAAAGCATTGGGGACACCTTTTTGTACTGAAGCATGAACAAATTTTGACATTTCCAACTTTAACTTTTGATTAGGTTCATACTTTATATCTCTTTTGACCCAAACAATGACTGAAGGTAAATTGTTAGACATAATCATTCAAAGACATTTTAGTATTTTCCTTACACATTCATGATATTTCTCTAATTTACAAAGGTTGAATTACATTAGTATATTGTATGCATGATTCATAGGCGTTTAAAGGTAAACTTTTTTTTGGTCAAGTTAGAAGATCTTCCAACTTTGGAATGGTCCATGAACTATTGTGATAATAAATGTATTTTTCATAATGAGATCAAGTTTATTACTTCTTACATTCTATTAAATATTCAAATTTTGAATATACAATTGGAATTTTATTGTTATCATATTATTTTTTGTTTATGTTGTCAACTATAGATTTTTTTTTGTAGATTGACAATGGAAAAAATTGTGATTTCGACTTTTGGCTTCAATACTTTACCATAACATTGTAAATTACTTTTTCACCCTTATAAAACACAATTATTATTTCAAGACACAATTTTTGTTTACTTAGCCTTTTTTTTTATTAATGAATCTTAAACTATAAGTTGATTGGATTACTATATATGTGTAATCAATAGAACTTGAAATTACATTACATAGCATCTCATCGAGTTTTTTTAATGTATTGGAAAGATGAAAAGTAATTTAACTTTTCATTTTATTAAATTTAATTGGTTTTTGTAGTGTTTTTTTAAGTAGTTTGTGAGATCTTTCAACTCACTATACACATATATGTTTTTAATGAATTATTATTGTTTTGTATTTTAAAATATTTGATCAACTTTTATGTCATAATTGATAAATCTCTTGCTTTATATTTTATCCATTACTACTAACTTTGTTTTTGTTTTTATTAAATTTTTTTAATCATATATGTCAATTGTTATATAAATTATTTTCATGATATGTTGTTATCATTCCTTCTTTTTTATTTTCCAATGCTCTATAATATATTTTTTTCTGCAAGTGTAATTATTTATTATTTATCTTTTTGTATGTAGGTTACCTTTTTTGGAAATTAACTTTCAACTTTGCCAAGCTAGCATGAAGCATTTTCTTGGAGATAAGACACAATTGAGTTGCATATATCAGAAATTTTGAATTGAATTAAAGAAATGAATGTTGAAATTATGTTATATTTTTTTTTTGTTTATGAAATGTAAGAAGTCCAAGTTCCCCATTGTAATTAATAACTTTAATCTTGGTATGGATTGTAAAGTATATTTTTCTTATGTGCATGCAGTAATACAATAACATGTGAAAATATATTTACAATAATTATTAAATTGATATTTAATTAAATCATTATTTTCCTTGACACTTTTACTAAGTGTCATTGTATTCAAATATTTTAAGATCGATACAACAAATTATGACATTTTCTGAGTGTCAAGGTAGATTGGTATAATAAACAATGACACTTTACTTTAGCGTCAAGGTTTCTTTTCAACGACACTGCTAAAAAACGACATTATATGCAAAGACTTTTTATGACAGGCTAGCAGATGACACTATCGATAAGCAACATGAATTATATTTAATGACACTTTTTAAATATCTTTGATTATGTTTTTTGTTGTAGTGACGCCTTTTTAGTTAGACGAACATAGGCATTGAACATACAATTTGAATAAAAACTAATTTGTTCAAGATTTCTATTCATATTATTTAATTTATAAATAATGAAGAGTCTTATTCTCTTCATCATGGAAATGATGTAGAATTTTCTGTGTGTGGGTAGTTATGCATATTCTTTAGCACAATTATATGTTCTAATTAATTAAGCTTCAACTCACATTGTGTTTGTTAAGTTTGTGGTATCAAAGTCATTACAATCTTAGAGGAATTAAAAAATCATAAATCCATTTATAGTAGATGCAATAGATTCTCTGTATGAATTCTATGTATAAAGCATACATTATCGGAAAAATGAACATATAAGACAATGTTTCACTAGTATTTATTTTAATAGTGGAGACTAATCTCATTTTAGAGAGAAGGAAATGATAGATTGCTTTTTTTTTGGAAGATCATGATGGACAAATGAGAGAGCTTGGACATTATATTATTAGTTATTAAGAATGTTTTGGGGTTCAGTATATTTGCATCAGACTGTCATATATACTCAAATAGGATTTTTTATGTATACAATTAACTATGAGCTTTGTTATAATTTCATTATGACTATCTTAGATTTCTTTTTATATAGGCTACTTGTTTTATTTGGGATACTTATAATAGAAATATTTCTATTATTTTTTATTTTCTCCCTTAATCTAGATATTTCTATCATAGATATACAAGTTAACACTCATATCATAAGTATTTATATTTTATTTTTTTTATTGAATCTCAAATATTTGATATTATTGTCACTAATAATGCAATTACACACTAATGATTTATGAAAATATTAATGTCAGGTCTATTTTTTTGATACATATTCTTTTAATATGGGAGTTTTATTATAATTTATTTTTAGTTAGTTATTTTATTAAACAATAAATTAATAATGTATGTTTTTTCCTTTTTTATATTTATGTGCATGATTCCAAGATCATGCATATAACATTCATGAGAATTAAGCATGGAAAAATCTATATAATTTTCTTTATCCTCAGAAGCTGTTTTGGAAGTTGGTTATTAATAACTCATTTATTGCACATTTCCAGTTTGAACATTTTTAATGGATAAACTAAAAAATATGATTATAAATACAAATGAGTAATTTTTATTGATTGCGAGATATGTTAGTTAGAAAGATATTCTAGAACTTCATTTCTAATATGTCATTTGTGTTTTAGTTAAGCATCAATAATATCTGATTTATTTTAATAATTGTAGATTTTGTAGGTCTATCATATACTATTATTTTAAATATTTTATTTTGTTATTGATTGGTGTACTAAATATACATGATTATATATTTTTAAAGAAACATCTCATGTTGTGTTAATTCTTTTAATTTTTTATCCAATTGTGAAATTTTTATTTGAATTTTATATTAAAAAGTTAAAAAATAATATTTAATTTATTTATTTTTATTAATTCTTAATAAAATTTAACAAAAAAATTTTCAAAAAGAATATCAAAAAAAATAATATAACAACTTTATTATTTTATAAAATAACTGACGACGCATATTTTAATATAAAATTTTAATATATATAAATACATGTCAAAAAAATGTCAACAATACCATTAACATGTCTATTAATATCGAAGATTCTAAACTTAATAGAAGTATTGGATATTATTAGTCACAATAATATCAAAGAATCTAAACTCTATAAACAAATAAAAACAATGCGAATACCTATAACATTGATATTAATCTTTAAATCAACAACTCAACAATCTAGAATAAGATTGTGAGCAAAAAGTGCTATAGATATAGAAGTATGGTATTCAGTGGCACCCAAAGTACAAAATCTAGAATACTTCTCTTGATATAGCATCACCGTCACATCTCCAATGAAATTAAACATAGAAAAACTAACCTAAGTAGGTTCAATAGTCTATCGTATAACTGTTGAACCTTAAAAAAAGTTAATAACTCAAGATATGATATGCATATCTAATACCATTCACGAGAATGTTATGACCTCTATTAAAAAGAATATGTCACAGCTACCTTTCTACTTCTAAATGCACCTATGTCAAACTCCCAGCACTCTCTTCAATATTGTGTGATGAAGAAAGATATCTCAATATCATGACTTATCATATCAACTCCTTTTAATCTTGATATAGCTATAGTAATTTGAGTTACTCTTTAATAAATCTCGGAAAGAAACCAAAATACTCTCTAAGAATCTATGGCTACAAACTAGTATATCACTCTATTAATGAATACATATAAAAAATCCTATACACCTACCCACAAGTCTTCAAAAATGTTGTGTGATATATCAATAATGGTACCACAACAATGATTTTGTTTCACACTGAGGGTCATATCATCACTAACAATCAATCTAAACATCCATAGTTTAGTAAAAGCATATTATAAATAAATCTATAAAAAAACATCAAATCAACCATGTGTCAAATCCTTTTGAGAGCATCACAAGATTTTGAGCACAAATGATAAACTTGAATAAATTGAATTTCTTGGATACACAAGTAGTTTTACATCAATTTGTATACACTTAATAATTTAAATTTGACTAAATTTTCTATTATGACCTCCATATATACTTGAAAAAAAAAACCATTAAAAATGTTAAAATTTTTAACTGAACAAGAAATAAGTAAGTTGAGAGGAAAGAAGACATTTGAAAAAAAAACTAAATTTAATCAAATTCATAAATTAAGTATAAATACTTAAAAAACTAAATTTATGAAAAGCCGCCTAAGTTTATTTAAAAAATGGTACTAAATCAAAAAATAATTATATTTTGATCAACATAATTGAGACAGCCCAAATATATGCTTGATAGTCTTTCCCTCTCTCTCTCTCTCACACTAAATATAGTGCTCTCTCTCTTTTTCACACTTACCCTCTCTCTTTAGCATTAAATCTCACTCTCACTATAATTCATTCGTTAATTCATCATGTTCTCTCTCACAATAATTTAATTCATGTCCAAAATTTAGTTCAGTTAAAGATAAACCTATTCATATTATCACAATCTCTTATCGTAAAAAAGTATCCAACTTGAAACGGAAATAAAAGTTAAATTAAAATAATTCTACAAAGAGAAAAGTAATTTAAATATTATATATATATATATATATATATATATATGTGTGTGTGTGTGTGTGTGTGTGTGTGTGTGTGTGTTTTAGTACACTAATTTGAGGGGAATGATACAAAAAAAGTATGACTCAAATGAAAAAAAAATGTGAAATAATTATATTGATTGATAAATATAATGTTTTCTTTTTTATTTAAATTATTAAAAATGCAAAGTTATAATAGAATTTGTAATTGAAAAAAATGAAATTGAAAAAAATATTTAATAACTAATTTATAACAACTTTGACTGGCAATGACCAAAGGGAAGAAATATGTTTGAAGGTGTCAAAGTGGTTTCATTCACGGGGACTTGATTGCTTAGGTGGCCATTTTCTTGTTTGTATTGTATGGCTGAAAATAAAGTAGTTAGAATTTGTGTTATGACTTATGAAGGAAAAACACAAGAGGTGGTCGTGGTGTTTGAATTCGCTTCATGCGAACCCCATACTCTTAGCTATAAATATCACTACGCATTGATCTATTTTCTTCATCCTTTACCTCGCCATCTCTTAGCTCACCATTATGTCTTCTTTTTTACCTATTTACTACTATGCCGTGAGTGTGAATGGGACTATCAAGCCTTCTATTCCACCCTTCATATTTGTAAATTTATTTTTATCCAACGTCATCTCCGTTCCTAGTGAGGCCGACCCGGACATTTCCCCAAGCACGATGCAGGCAGTATCTGAAAAATCTATTATTATTCTATCTGACAACTCACTAGAATCTCTCTATATAACGCGGAATACTGAAGTGGAAGCTCTGACTGCCACGGGAGTGCCAACATCAGAGCATTCTAGGATAATTGACTCCATTGTTGTTGAGGCTGACAGCATGATCGCCTCTTCCAGATCTGATTCTCAAGCCTTTCCGGGGTTTATCGAAGTCCCTGTCTCATCCATGTCGATTTCAGTTGAGATTCACCGCATATTTCAATTTCAGAGTTCAACGGGTATGCAGAATGCCATAATGGAGCATCTTGCTTCACTGAGCAACAACACACTTCCAGCTTCTAGAACCTCCATTCGTATGATTGAAAGTGGCCGCCATTCAAGATTTGAAGATGCAACGTGCACCATCTGCTTGGATGATATAGATAGCAACACAGAATTTCTTCGAATGCCTTGCAAGCATGTTTTCCATGATGATTGCATTGAGAAATGGCTCTCCCAGAGTAATTTTTGCCCTGCTTGCAGATATCACATGCCCGTAGACAACTAAGTGTAGGATCGTTGACTGTTTGTATTTTTTTTTTCTCTTCTAATTGAAATAAACATTATATTTATTTTTTGAATCTCAAGTCCATTCTTACTTATTTTAATGACGTGTGTTGGGTAAGTATTCCCCCTTAATCAAGTGAAAATGAGATGCTTTTTTAATTTTGAATTTTGTGTTATCGCTTACATCTTCAAATTTTCTGTTCTGGACGAATAGATGGCACGTTGCTAATTTTCATGAAAATCATTCCCGAGGACTTCTTTAAAAGAGGAAGATAAAATTATTGTGAGTTGGGTTATACTTTCCAAGAAAGTTGCCATCAGCTATATCTTTAAAATATGTTAAGCATTTTGTTTATATGGCTAGGCTTGCATTCTAATTAATTTTTATAAACGAGATATTCACCATCACTATTCAAGAACACCCTCTTTGCAAGAGTTTCTGCATCGAAACAAGAAGTTAAGAATTATCCACATTGGACATTGTTGAGTGGAAGATGATGAAAATTGTTCCGAGAATGGTACGACGGTTCTTAGGTTTGCAGGAATGGGTCATTTTTCTGGACAAGTTACTTCTCCAGATTTCATCTGATGAAAATTTATATAAACTTGTAAACTTGTCATTCACCTGATGAAGATGAGAATGCATATGAGAGAGAACTGGAAGATATTACATTTTTAGAGTTGCAGGAGTCGAAGGCTAGTGGGTTCGCAAATAATGTGGCATGTTCACCTAGCGTCATTAATTCTTTTAATGGCAGAATAGATTTTTAAATGTTTTGGAAATGATATGATTCTCTGCTGAAAAATATACTCCCAAAAACGATATGATTTTAAATATGTTTATATATATAGAAACATATGTAGCATATATATATATATATATATATATATATATATATATATATATATATATATATATATATATATATAGAAAGGTTTCTATATACATAAATAGATATCTAGCTATATACTTTTATATATCAAGTATATACATATACACATATATAGAACCCTATAAAGCATATATATACAAATATCTAAATAGAGATATACAATGATTTATATATATATATAATATATGTTAAGTATCATTTAGTTATTTGAATTATGAAACATAAATGAATTTTATTTAAAGATTTCTTATTTCGGTGTTCATTTGTTTAATTTCTTATTTCATTATTCATAATTCAAACAACAAAAGTATACATAGCATATAAAAGTGAACATATAGATTAATTAATTATTTTATTTGTGCAAACTAGATAAATTATCACATAATATTGAGCATTCATATTTAATTATAAATGCAATAAGTAATCGTGTCTAATATAATTTTGATGTTAGATTATTTTTTAACACTATAATTTCAAGAAAAAAAAATACTATATAAAACATGTTTAGTACTAATATGGAAATTTTAATTTTAATAATTTTTATGTAAAATATAAAAACAAAAATTAATAAAATTTATTAAAAATATTTTGTATTTCTTTTATAAAACAATAATGCATAATACAAAGTATGTACCTTGCCTTTGTACAAGTGTCAAGTGGGATGTGAGTCATACGCACAACAAGAACTATGGTCGAATATAGTTCTGCCTAGATCAACACGACTAATGTCGTACTAGGTGTGGGTAAGAGGGTGTCATGCCTCATGTATTGCCAAACACGATCCACCAACATGATTTCCATGACACAGGATAAGGAATGAGTCATAGAAAATTGGGTAATTAATTTTTTGTGGTGGTTGTGGTATTGGCCGATGAATAGTAGCTGTGGTGGTGCTACCCAAAAAGCAAGCATGATCCATCACGACCCAAGACTACCTGGCATGCCGTGGCTTTCATGACATGATGGACCAACTTGGCCAACAAAAATGGGCCATGCAAGCACGTCACTGCCCATTTGACACCTATGCTTTGCACATAATCTGAAAATAACATATTATCACTTTTTATTCTAGTACATAAGATTTATTCAAACCAAATTATAAAACTAAATGACATTTATTTTCTTTATAATTGTAGAAACCCAACTATAAGTTGAGTTGGTCTCTAATCAATTATGTTAATCATCTCTAAGAGAAATAGAATATCTTATAAACCTCTTCTCATATTTAGGATTAATTTCTAATACAATAGGAACCAACCAAATTACAATAGGAAATAAATTCCGCATGTAGATAAATAACATACAACAGAAAATCAAATATATACCTAATGCTCTCCATGAAAAAATATCAAAATAAGCAAAGGCCAAAGTTAAACATGCAAATCATACCATCAAAATGAACAAAAGTAGGAATACTTGAAGGATGCAAGGTATGGGACCAAAATCTAGAAGTGAATAAGTGCAGTTAGAGAAAAAACCTTCAAGGAAAATTTCTGTTCTTCTATAGCACTCTCCAGCTGCAGACTTATTCCTCACATTCAGCTGCATCTCATGCAATGACAAAAAGTTAACAAAACGACATAATATTAATAAATTCATAACCAAAGTTAAACGTGTTTGTGTGAGAATAATACTGAGATTATTAATCATTTCGAATTTCATACTTTGGTACGAAGACAAATGTTTTCATCCAAAAATAATAGATCTTAGTTTCAAGACTTATCATATATAGTTTTCTCCGAATTTCAAGGATAAGATTATCAAAATATTAATCTCTCTCAGACTCAACGCTAAATCAAAAGCCTATTGCACTAGATTTGATCTCCATCTCCCTCCATATTGTTTTACTTTTATTTATTTATTTCATTATTAATAGGAAAACCCGACATGGGAGTTATCTCAACCCATCTTGCTTATTATATATAAACATTTCCATTACTTATTTTCTATCAGTTTTATTAATCTATGGATATTTTTTGGAATTAATATTCATGGTTTCAAAGCAACAAACCCAAAATTCCAGGGGGTAAAATACCAAGATTTCTATAGAAAGAGAGCACGTACATTATAACAACTCAATGCACATGTGTACCTCGTGCAACAAAGCACGTGCTGCATTGTTTGTACCCGAAGAAGAAGGCATTTAGAAATTATGCAACTCCACTATTTTCCATCACATGCCCACTGTGTCAAAGTAAATGATGAACTGAAAGTGTGTGCTCATGGCATGATGGGCTTTGTGTAGCACAATACAGAAAGTGTATTGGCATGCAAAAATGTGTGAACACGATTGGCACGTCAAGGATGTTGTGTGGGTGGTGTTACGGTGCAAACCCTAGAATTACTATGCATGTATTGTGTTCATCTTTAGATGCAATACATGGTTTCTAAGCGACTTTTTTTTGGTGCACGGTGCTGGATGAGCAAGGGTAGAGTGTTATCTCAATCCATCTAGCATGACATACAAATTCATTTGAGAGTTACAACATTACCTTACTCATCTTAAACCAAAAATTAATTACACAACATTTTAGACCGAGACTGATGGAAATTAAAGAGCTTGAATAAGTTACAACTTCTTAGTATGAAAAAGAGTTACAGCTCACCTATTTTTGTATTCATTTTCATTTGAGTTTTCACCTTTTCACAACCAAATCTTAGGTGACAGAGAGGTTTTTCTAGATCAAGATTATATCATCTAGCAGTTAAGTTTATACGAAACAAACTAAGAAACACTACAAAAGTATCTCATTCTACATACTGCAAACAACAAAGAGTCTCGATTCTGTGGACATACTGCAAGAAGATTAACTACATCAGAGATTGATATTGATGAGTTATTTTCAAAGAGGCCAAGAACATTATAAATAATTGAGTGGGCCAGACCAACTAACAAACTTATTGGGGAGTCCTTACATAGTTTTCCCATCATAACCTATGCCCAAGAATAATATTATAGATTCCTCTTTAGTAGGGAAATAATAGATACTTAAAAATCATCAGACAATACAATTCTTATGACCTTTTCACTTGCTTTATACTATAGAATTGTTGAATCAAGAGTCAATATTCACATTATAGACATAAAAACTAATGAAACAAAAAATAATAATACAAAAAGACATTCATTAAAATACTCATATATAATAGGCATAAATAATAAATACAATTCTCATGTCAAGTATTTTCATCAAAAAAATAAATAAATTGAATAATAAAAAATTCACAATGCCTCTCAAGTTGGTACATATAAATTCACAAAACAATGTTTGAAGGAAAGAAAGAAAATCTGATGATATCTCTTCAAGATATTCATTAAAATGTTCAATGATTACTATACTATCTGAATATATATCATAATAATAATCTCATCCTAAAACTATTCATTGATAAAGAAGTATTCCACCACTATGTACTTTGCATGCACGTACAATACTAAATTGAGAATAATTTATCTCATTGCATGTTTGTCATATTAAAAGATAATAGAAGAAACTATATACCCAATCTCATCAAGAAAATATCACATCTAAAGTACCTAATGCATGTATATCAAATTAAATATAATGTGTTGTCATTTTTTAATTTTTTAAAATTTTTATTTTATTGAATTTTTAAAATATTATGAAAAATCTAAAAAATAAAAAAAACTTATGATTTATTTCAAAAGAGATATATTTATGTATATCTCGAATAATAATCAATAAAAATCAGATACATAAATTATTTTCTAATCAAATGTCTACTAGGTCCACATACGTCTAAGTATATCAGATCGAATCAATCTCTACTCAAACAAAACAAACATGTAGCGCATACGATGCTTTGATTAGCTTTCCTAACTAACATACCTCACACTCTATGATTGAAGTAACCTTAAAACTAAGAATGAATAAACAAAGCATACAACACTTTCAAATAAATGTGTCAAACAGGCTGGGCAGCCTGGGGCCTAGCCCGGTTCAACCGTGCCTGGCCAAGCACGACACGGTTTGAAACTATGCCCCGGGTCGGGCCGAGGCAACCCTCGGCACGGTTCTTGTCATGTTAGACTAGGCACGACCTATGTGCCTGGCCCGACAACACGGTAAACAGACTCGGGGAACCAGTTGGATTTTTTTAAAATATAGCTAGAAAACTCGATAATACATCGCCTGACCCAACAAGTCCAAGCCCAACCCAACCAGAACCAAGTGCGAGCCAGCCATGCGGGCCATGCCAATCATGCTAGCTTGCCGCACGAATTGGGCCATGCCAAGCTAGAGTTCTTGGCAAAGAAGGAAAGACATGACACGACCTATCATGATGGCTCGTGCAAATCGGCTTTAACCTAGATGACCAAACAGGCTAACCTAGAATGAACCAAGCTAGTATACCTTGACCAATGGTAACGAATAGCTTGAAACAAACAAGGCTAGCCTAGACTGAACTGAAACTAACTTAGAATAAACCAAGTTAGCTTGGCCTAATTTGGCATGATCCAGAATGACCTAACACTACCCAGCACATTTCAACATACCAAGACATTACATGGCATGGACTAGGCAAAAGCCATGCAAACGAGCAATGTCAGGCTACCTTTTTTAAAGGCATGCTGGTATGACACATCTCATGCTAAAAATCATGTCGTAATTACCCTATAAATTTATGGAGGATGCAATCAAATTATGACATAAGAAATATCATTAATTATCATTACTTTTCTCTTATCCAAATCATTGCTCCACTAAATCCTCCAATTTTATACAAAATATATTTAATTTTAAAAATATTCATCAAATTCTATCACAATAGTCATTTAATAAAATTTATTCATTTAAAACACAACTTTTGATATTACTTGTTATGTAGTTATTAATGTGTTTTCATGAAAACACATTAATAATTACATGCCAAATAATCCAAAAAAATTAATACATGAAACACTTAACACAAGGATTTCATTATATCATATCAAGGAGCAAGTGCAATACTAACATGTCCTTATAAACCTATTAAATGACTTTATTCCTCTTTATAGTAATTATTACATAAAAAAGTGAACATACTACTAAGATATTGAAAAAATAATAAAAAATTCTTTTTTATAACTTAGAAATATGCCCTATGAACCTTAATCCTCTCATACCATAATAATATAAATATTAGGCCCCCTAAGTTCTTTTTAATAGATACAAGTTACTTACAAAAATTAAAAAGTACAAATTAGAACTTAAAAAATCAAATTCACATATAGCTTACATGGCTTGAAAGTGAATAATCTTTTTATCAGCAATTGGTAATGCTTGTGGGATTCAAATAAACCAATTTTCTAACTTCCTTAATCTGTTTTTTTAGAAATCTTATAATTTAGATTGAATTAAATTTAATTTGTGAAATTGAATCTGTTAACCAAAGTTCCCAAATTAAGATTTAAGAATTTGCAGATCTTGATTGAATCGAATGTAATTTAAAAAATTAACTTTGAAAACACAATTTCTCAAATTATGGTTTTGAAAATTTAAGAATTTTAGTCAAATTGTGTTT
Organism: Sapria himalayana; assembly: GCA_029783825.1. Taxonomy (NCBI): domain Eukaryota; kingdom Viridiplantae; phylum Streptophyta; class Magnoliopsida; order Malpighiales; family Rafflesiaceae; genus Sapria; species Sapria himalayana. The sequence continues at coordinate 12,156,601 of JAREIK010002838.1, read as the reverse complement.
ATTTTAGAGAATAACTCGAGAAATTTAATTTTTGGAAATTAGGATTTCAAAAAATTTGGAGATTTAGCTGAATTTGGTGATTATTTTATTTAAAAACTAAATTTGAGACAATTCAATCTAAAATTCCGATCGAATAAGGTGTATTTTTATCCCCAATTTTGAGGAAAATAAGAAGAGAGATTTCACACACTCCACCATGACATCTATCAAAATGGATGCCCAATCCCACCTAATGATCTGGAAAAACAAAAATAAAATAATGGGTTAGAACTTCACATACCCACCTAATACTTACTAAATTTCCACACAAAAAAATCAAGATCAAGAGCAAACAAAATAGTTTATGAGCTATATAACTCATCTGAATAAAATAGTCGATCAACTAGATATGGGTTAACACAAGCAAAAACATAAATTTAATTTTTTTTTAAAAAAAGATAAACATCAAAACAACAAAAAAAAAGTCATATAAATTGAAATCAAATATTGAGTCGAATAAAACATATTATATCATATAAAGTTCAAATAGAATATTTAAGTATATTTTAACTAGAAAAAAAATGTCATAAATATGTAATCTCAATAATAAGAAAATACCAAATACACCTCAAATTATTCATTTGAAAATCAATTTGTATGAATATTTTTAATTAAGATATATATAAGTAATCATCACCAATAATACAAATATGATCAACAATTGGTACAAATGTCATGTATTAGCCTTCAAATCCACATATACATTCCCTAAAACAATAAAACCTAGAAGAATCTCAATAATTAATACCATTGTCTAATTTTTATCATATATGTACAAGTCTTCACTCTAATTAAGTATGTGTCACTTAAACCATATTTTATATACCTAATCCATGAGGAATAAACAAGAACAACCTAAAATATATTTCCAACTATAATAACTAAAAATAATTAAACTGCCCCCTAGATGATTATTTCTTGTCATAAAAAATATTTTGCAGTTTATAAACTATACATATACTCATTAAAATAGTAAAGCATAGAAGTATCACAATAAATATATTTCAATAATTAATAGTGGTCATCTTTGACATATGAGAACAATATCCTATTAATCAACATCATGAGTTTGCGTAAATCCCCTCACTACCAAATTAGTCATGAGTTGAATGACTTTTCCTTTACATATAATTTTTATCACACACACACACACACACACACACTCACCTACAACCTATTATGAAAATACGGGGAGACTTAGGAATATAATCTTATATATTATTAGAAGTGATTATACTTTGTTCATCCAACAAGAAAACTCATTTTAAATGATTAAGTGCCTCATACATAATATATAGGGTCTTGGAATTATCAAGTAAAGATAAAAATTTTAATATATATAGTATCAAAATTAAAATACAAAAAAAAAATATCCATAACAAAAAATATTGTGTATAACACATTTTTTGTCTATTTCATGGAAGATACAATAATCAAAAGATCAAAATTATTATTTTGAAATAGTTCAACATTTTGATTTTTGGGGACCTGATTGAGCTATCATTTTATTCCAAACACAATACAAAAGGGTTCGTTGTGTAGTGTCGTGATGAAAAGGAAGCATTGTATGTCATTTCAGCATGGCCAAATAACATACCATTCTGAACTGAGGATTTTGGGTGATGCCTTCTTTCGCATCAATGCACTAGCAAGGCACTTATATTGCCACCGGTCACTGCATTGCACAATCATGTTGGGCTGCCCATTCATTTTAAAAAATATTTGTTCTTGGTGCTGAGTCAGCCATTTTTTTTAGAAAGTTCGTCGTGCCTGTGCCACATGTTGTTCTGCCATATCAGGGATGCATGCCATGCCTGGCACATAATTAGGAAAGATGGGTATCAGCCTAACACGACGCATGTCATCCCCGATCTGCCCAACTAACTTGATGCATCTAAAATAACCTGACTAAGAAATTTTTAATGCATATGTCTTGTATATATTTTTAGATTGTCATCTTCAATTTGTTTCAATCTTAATCTCCTTTTGAGGAGCATCACATCTTGTCCCTTGTGTGACACTATCTCAAAAAGACTCCATCTCACTCATACAACTAGGAGCGTCAACAAATCTTGGCCCATTGAGGTACCCAGAGATGTCTCGTCACTCTTCTCAAGATCAACTAAAATTATAATGTTAGGTTTAAAAAAAACTTCATCACCACTCTCAGGAATAAGAATGGAATTGATACTTATCGTATCATTACTGTGTCTAAATATATGTTTTTTTGAATTGAGTCTTGGAAAAAAAAATATTATCAAAGAACATATTTATAATCATAATAATTCTATTTATTTAAGATGAGTAATATCTATACCATGTTTAAATACAAAAGAATCAAAAAAAGAAAAAACACAATTAATTGTACAAATAACTATCTTATCTCTTCTATGAAAGATCATTTATAAAAAAAATAAAATATACCTAAAAATATTTTCTTCTATATGCATCAACTTATATTTGATATGACTTAAAAAGAACTAATCAAAAAATTCGCAATTCAAATCACTATTCCCCATGAACATCTATTAATATTTATAATAATTGAAGTATCATTGCCATTTTAATCAAATAATTATTTTCCTTCTCATATTCCTCATTCTATGTAGGAGTTTCGCTATCAAATATTTTATCTTCTAAGATAGATACCATAAACAAAAAAAAATATGTCTAAATATCTTAAATGAAAGTTTACAAAAATCTTTTATCAAGATATATAAGTTATCATGGAATATGACTTGAAAAGATCTCTCAAAAAATTTATGATTAATATCACTACTCCCAGTAAACATTAAGAAATAGTTTTATGTAGTATAATTATTTTGAATATTTCAACCAAATATTTATTCTTCTTCTCACCTTCCTCATTTTTCAAAGGAGTGTTAGCACAAAATATCTAGTGAATAATCCTATATTTTTCAAAAAATAAAAATAAAAATAAAAATAAAAATTTTAGTATAAAATATTATTTTTAGCATTTTAAAATTTAATTCAAATTGCAATTTCACAATTTGATAAAAAATTATAAAAATTAATCCAACTTGAGATTTTTCATTAAAAATATATAATCAAGTATAATTTTAGTAAAACTTCCAATAAAAATAATAAAATATTTAAAATAATTATATATGAAAGACCTACGAAACCTCTAATTAATAAAATAAACCAGATAATATTGTTTCTTAAATAACACACTCATGACGTATTATATATGAATTTTGAAAATATTTTTTTAATAAACATACCTCATAATAAATTAAAATAACTCATTCATGTTTCCTATCATAATTTTTAGTTTACCTAATAATAAATGTTCAAATTGAGAATATATAATAAATGAGTTTATAATAACCAACTACATAGAAGAGATTTTGAAGATAAAGAAAAATATACATAATTTACCATGTTTGATTTTAATAAAAGTTATATGCATGATCTATGAATCATGCACATAAATATAAAAAGGAGAAAACATACATCATTATTTTGTTGTTTAATAAAATAAATAACTAAAAATAAATTATAAGAATATTTATATATTAAAAGAATCTGTATCAAATAAATAGACCGAACATTAATATTTTCATAAAGCACAGCTTGTACAATTGTATTATTAGTCACAATAATATCAAATGAATCAGATTCAATAAAAAAAAATAAAATATAATTACTTATGAAATGAGTGTTAACTCATATATCTATAATACAAAATTCTACGTTAATAGAGAAAATATAAAATAATAGAAATATTTGTATTATAAGTATCGCAATTAAAACTGGTTGCTTATGTGAATATAATAAATTTAAGATACTCATCATGTTTAACCTTGACAAGGCTCATAGATTAATTCATAAAAAATCAAATGCACGTAAATATGATAGTATAATCCACTTACAGTGAACCCCAAAATATCCTTAATAACACATAATATAAAGTCCAAGTTATCTCATTGGTGTATCATGATCTTCCAAAAAAATGCAAATCATCATTCGCTTCTCTCTAAAATGTTCTTAGTCAACAATATGAAAATATATTTTAAAGTAACTTTCTCTTACATGTTCATTTTTTCTATGCATTATTGCCAACACATATGAAATTCTACACCATTTCAATGATGAAGAGAAGAAGACTCTTCAATGTTGAAAAATTTAAGAATGTGAATACAAAATCTTGAACAAATTTATTTTTTATTCGAATTTTATGTTCATCTATTGTTCGTCTAACTAAAAAACTATTACTAACACAACAAGAGAAACTAACTAGAAAGTTATCAATAAGTTAGGCCTAGCAAACATGTGGATGTCTTCCCTCCAATAGAAAATAAGCAAATAAGAGAACAAAAACTAAGCATTCATGAATGCCAAATTCGCCTTGAACTGTACCTTAATTTTTATCTCTAAGGTAGCTAGAGGTTTATCTGTAGCACCATTTCTAAAAGTAGATTCAATAGCAAACAAGGCATGTTGTGTCAAATTTCACAAGATCATCATCTTCTAATAGAGAGCTTTGGTTGGCAAAATCAAAACCTTTAATGACTGATGAAATAAATATTATTCCTGTTTTAAATTAATTAAAAATCCAATCTATGTTTTCTTCTGCAATAATTTTGTAGGTTTTTAGTGGAACTCGACTTAAAACTAAGTCTTCAACCCCACATTGAAGTTCTATTTCAAAACTTGTGCTTTGTGATATGATCTTGCTAGAATATTTATCAATTCATCTCCTAGTTACTCCTAAAAGGCTAAATCAATTAAAGAACACTTCAATTTTAACATAGATGCCTTGAATTAGCCTTTTATCTTATGAGAAATATAATTTTTAGTGACTCATGCATATGAAAGATTTATTGAAAATTTTTTTGTAAACTTTGAAGACTTGGATGTAGCCACTACTTATTGAATTCAATAATTCAACCTTCTTTGATGTTTGTTACCATGCCAAGATATATATTTTGGATTCCTATTAGACATAATAACCCAAAAAAGTTTTTTATTGAGGATATCAAATGCATGAAATTATGAATATTACAATTTATTTGATAAAATTATGTAAGTTATTACATATTTGATTTTTTGTTTCAATTTTAAACATTAATAAAAACATTAAAATTAATAATTTCATACATGCTTTCTCATAACATGAATGCTTGTTTGTCCTAATTTGGAGAATGTTTTCTCTATCATGTTAATTGACTATCAATTAATTCAAAAAAAAAAATTTTTTTTGAAGAGATATCAATCTAATAATTAAACATTTTGTCTTTAAAATTATTTTTTCAAAAAAATCAAATGTGTTGTATATCTCTTATCATTAAATAGAATTGATAATATTTGATCCAAGTAGTCAAGACTATTTCTAATTATATCTCTTATCTAACTTAGCTCATCTTTCATTGATTTATGTAATCACAATAATCATTTATTATTTGTAAATTTAAATTAATAGTTCAAATATTAAGAACAATTATGTAAAATAAATATCTAGTTGAAAATATTTATGAAAAGTTTTTTAAGTTTTATTTAAAAAAAAGGGTTACTAAATCAAAAAAATAATAATATTTTGATCTTCTTAATGGGAAAACCCAAATATATACTTAGTAGTCTTCTCTCTCTCTCTCTCTCACTAACTATAGCTATCTATTTCTCTGCATATATATATATCTCACCCTCTCACTTTCTCACTAAATCTCTTTCACATTCGGGGAATGATATATAAAAAGTATGACATGAAAAAAAATGTAAAATAATTATATTGATTGACAAATATTATATTTCCTTTTTTTATTTAAAATATTATAAATGCACAAGTTATAATTGAATTTGTATTTGAAAAAAATGAAATTGACAAAAATATCTGTTGACTAAATCATAACAAAGTTGAATGGCAATGACCAATAAGAATCAAGATGTTTGAAGGTGTCAAGGTTGTTTCATTCAATGATCATGAATTGCTACGGTGTCCATTTTCTTGTTTGCATTGCAACGCTAAAAATAAAGTAGTCAGTAATTGTGTTACAACATACAAAGAAAGATCCCCAGGGGTAGTTGTAGAGTTATAATTCTCTTCGTGGTCATGCCTTACTTTAAAGTATAATTATCATCTTGAATTGATAAATTATTTACTCCATCCTTTACCGCGGCATCTTTTAGCACACCATTATGTCTTCTTTTATACCTAATTCCTACTTTTCCATTGGAAAAGACTATTACCCACTTCCTCACATTGGAAAACCCAAAACCAAATCCCACTTTTCCATCCATCATCTTTGTAGAATTCTTTTTATCCAACATCTTCTCAATTGCTAATGAATCACACCCCCATGTTTCTTGAAGCACGATTTAGGTAGCATCTGAAAAATCTATTGTTACCATAACTGGTGATTCATTGGAATCTCTCTACATCACATGGCATATTGAGGTGAAGTTCTGACTGCCATGGGTGTGCCAGCATTAGAGTATTCTGACAAGTTGCTTCTCCAAATTTCATTTTGAGCAAGAATTTGCAAACTTGTCATTCATTTGATGAAGATGAGAATGCATATGAGAGAGAACTGGAAGATATTAAATTTTTAGAATTGTGGCATGTTCACCTAGCATCAATACTTCTTTGAATAGCAGAATAAATTTTTAAATGTTTCGAAATGATATTATTATTTGCTGAAAAATATACTACCAACAAAAAAAAACGAAAATAAAGCAACAACTAAAGAAGAAGGCCAATGATAGAGAAGGGATTGGATTGATCATTTAAAGAGTTGTCTTCATTTATGACGATTTACGAGTGGAAGTAGGAACTTGTAATAATTGATAGATTTGATAGATATTTTGAAAAATGAAAATGTAGCAAAACAAGTAAGTTTATTTCTTTTATTAACAACAAATTTATAGGGAGCTAAGATTGATAATTTTTTTGGTCAAAACTCAAAAGTCTTGATCCAGATGGGATTTACATCTACACAGCTAATACAGCTGGTAAAATATTTCTTAATACTCCTCCTCAAGTTTGAGAGTGAATATCATGAAGTCCCAACTTGATGTGTAAACTTACAAAGTGATCTTTTCCTAAGGCCTTTGTAAATACATCAGCCAACTGTGAGTTTGAAGGAACAAAAGAAGGATCAATCATTCCAGTTTGTATTTTTCTCGTACTATATGACAGTATATTTCAATGTGCTTTGTACGTTCATGAAAGACAGGATTCACCGTAATGTGCAAAGCTGCTTGATTATCATAAAATAATGGTATTTGAGATGTCTGAGAGACCTTTAAATCATGTATTATATAACATAACCAGGTTAGCTCTAAACATGTATTAGCCATGGCTCGATACTCGACTATAGCTGATGATCTAGAGACATTGGCTTGTTTCTTGGACTTCCATGATATGAGAGAATTTCCAAGAAAAATGAAATATCCTATAACTGATCTTCTTGTTGAGTGACAACTTCCCCAATCCGACTCACACAAGGCTTTCAAATTTAAACTATTATTAGAAGGAAGTAATAATATCTGGCCTGGGGTACCTTTGATGTATTTGAGGATTCGAATGGCAGAGTTCCAATGTGGTATTCTAGGCTCTTGCATGAATTGACTCAATGTGCGAACTGAGTAGACTATGTCGGGCATTATCACTGTTAGATAAATCAATCTTCCAACTAATCTTTTGTACTTAGTTGGATCATTTAGCAATGCTCCATCAGTGAAAGTGAGCTTCAAATTTTGCTCCATTCGTAAATTATTGGGATGCGTGCCTAGGAGTCCCGTATCTTGTAAAATATCCAATGTATACTTTCTTTGTGACATAAAAATTCCCCTTTTTAACGAGAGAATTCAATACCCAAAAAGCACTTCAAGTCTCAAAGATCTTTGATATTAAAGCATTTAGAAGGAATCTTTTGAGGAGTTCCATTTCATGTGAATTATTTTTTGTGAGGAGTATATCATCAACATATATGAGAATTGCTGTAAATGAATTTCCTTGAGCATTAGTGAAAAGTGAATAATCAGCCTTTGGTTGCTGATAACTGACCTTTTGAATAGAATTTGAGAATGTAGAAAACAAGTTTCCTATTGCTTATTTAAGTCCATAAAGAGACTTGTTAGGCCGACATACAGTGTTCTCCCCCTATTGGTGAAGACCAAGTGGAGGTTTCATGTATACAACTTCATGTAAATCACCATGGAGGAAGGCATTTTAAACATCCAATTGGTGGATGTACCAATGGTGGGTAGAAGCAATAATAAGAAGACATCGAAGTGTTGTATATTTAGCTGTTGGTGAAAATGTTTCATGATAGTCAATGCCTACAATTTGATTGTATCCCTTAGCAACAAGGCGGGCCTTGTGGCACTCAATGATGCCATCAAATTGGTATTTTATTTTGTAAACCCATTTACAGCCAATTAGTTTATGACCGATAGGTAGAGGGACTAAGCTCCATGTGTTGTTGAGTTGTAATGCTTCTAATTCTATATGCATTGCTTGTCGCCAATGTGGATCAAGGATAGCTTGAGAATAAGTTTTTGGTTCGATGTGTTTTGTGATGGTAGCTAAAAAATTAGAATCAAAGGAAGATAAATGTGAGTAGAAAAGGAAATGTGAGAGTGGATATCGAATACTTCTTTTATAATTTGTTGTCGAGGTAGATTGATTAGCTGAGATGACATTAGGAAGTCTTTAAGCCATGATGGAGGTCGCTTGGGTCGTGTTGACTATCTTGGAGGGGGAATGGGTTCAGAAGAAATGTCCGACGTGTCTGAAAGTGTTGGTGTAGTTTGCATATGTGTGGGAGAGATGAGTTCATGTGTATTTTTTATTTCTATTTTCTCAGGTTGATGAGAATGAGTGCTAGAGAGAACTAGTGGTATGATAGACTGAGGTTCTGCTATTTGAAAAAGGAAATTGGGTATTATAAAATTGGAATTTTTTGAGGTGGATGAAAAAGGGAAAATAGTTTCATGGAACTTGACATCACATCTGACAAAAAATTTCTCAGTTTCCATATCGTATAGTTTGTATCCTTTTTGCCCAGTTGGATATCCATTGATGATGCAAATTTTGACACGTGATTCAAATTTATGAATTGGGTGTACAATAGTGGCGTAGCATAGACAACCAAAAAATTTTAAGTGATCAAGAGAGGGTGGACGATGATATAAAATTTCAAAAGTTATTTTATTTGAAAGTAATGGGGAAGGTAACTGGTTAATGAAATAAATAGTAGTTAAAATGCACTCTCCCCAAAAACACAAAGGTATATGGGATTGAAAAAGTAGTGCTCGTGCTACAGTGAGAATGTGACGATGCTTCCTTTCAACAACTCCATTTTGTTGTGGAGTGTAAAAACATGTGTGCTGATATTCAATGCCACGAAACCTTAAAAAATGTTCATATACAAGAATTCAAAACCATTGTCTACTCTGACTATTTTGACATTGACATGAAATTGAGAATAAACAAAATCAATGAAAGATTTCAAAATATTTTGAGTCTTAGATTTGTGTTGCATAAAAAATATCCATGTGCATCTTGTAAAGTTATCTACCATAGTAAGAAAGAATCATTTTTCTGAGTGTGTGGAGACTTTGTGAGGACCCATATATCACATTGTAATAAATCAAATGGAGCATGAGTTGATATGGAACTTAGTGGGAAAGAAAGTCTTTTTTTGTTTCGCCATGGGACAAATAGTACAATTATTGTCATAAGAAATATTGTTTGAAGATAATAACGAAGAAGCTAACATAAGGTGAAATGGTGATGGAGGTCCAAGATGCATATGCCACAAATTGGAAGTGTGTGAAATTTGATGACAGATTGATGTTTTTTGTAATGGAGGCAAGTAATAGAGACCACCACGTTCTTTACTCGTGCCAATCATCTTCCCCGTAGCCAAGTCCTGTAGGACACAAAAGGTGGGCAAAAATAGCACAACAATTTAAAGCAGTGGTAATTTTTCTGACATAAATCAAATTTAAGTGAAAATTAGGAACACACAAAACATCATTTAAGGTGATATCAGAATTGAGAGATACAGTGCCAATTGAAGTGATCAAGACTATAGATCCAGTTGGTAAATTAACGATAGGTATTGATGATGATTGTGTTTTAGTGAAAAGAGTTGAATTAGAGGTGATATGATCGGTGGCACCACTAACCAAAATCCAAGGCTTAGTGAATACAAAATTAATTGAAGCATTAGAAAAAGAGACAGACCTGTTGTATTTGCATAGGTGTTAATATTATAGTTTGTGCTTGTTAATGATAGGGCACGAGAAACTTGTTAAAGTTACTTTGTGGAGAATCCCTGCAAGATATTGGTCGAGTAAGGAGTTTGGCTTGTTTTATTAACGTTTTGTGTGGATAGAGGGGATTCTGTTGCATTAGCAGTAGGGAAGGAATTCTTCGAAATCCTCGTTATTGTTGTGATTGATCTTGTCGGTTGCTTGTGATATTGGGTGTCCATGTGTCATTTTTGTATCTACATCTATCTTCAGTATGCTCTTTTTTATCACAATATTTGTAATGAATCTTTAGAGTACGACAATTTTCAATGGTGTGACCTTATCTGTTACAGTATTCACAATGCTTGCCTTTTGATTTATTCTGAATTGCAACAACAATAAAAAAAATTTTCAGTTGTTTCTGATGTCACTTGTCGTTGCATTTCTTCTTGAATGATTAGGGAATAGGCCTGACAAATATTAGGTAGTGGAGTTATCATGAGAATGTAGCCACGAACTCTATTGTAAGTATCATTAAGTCCCATGAGAAATTGTATCATCCAATCCTCTTCTCGTTGTTCAATGTGTGCCTTCATCTGGTTCCAAGCGGGGATAGGTTGATATGTATCTAACTCATTCCAAAGATTTTTGAGTTTTATGAAATAGGCTGAGATTGTCATCGTGCCTTGTGAAAGAGAGGCTTGTGATTTTTGAATTTGATAAATTACTAGTGTATTTTTCTGTGAGAATTGGTCTTTGAAATCTTCCCAAACTTGGCGTGCCATTTTGACATGAATGACTTCTTTGGCTAGATCATGTTCCACTGAGTGGATAAACCATGATAAAATCATGTTGTTGCATTGATTCCAAAGAGTATATTCTATTGGACGCTCTGTTTCGGAAGGTGGTTTAATAGACCCATCAATGAAGCTAATTTTATTTTTGGCTGTAATGACATGAATCATGGATTTACTCCATGATGGATAATTGGAGCCTTTTTAATTTCGTTGGAATGAGCAAGTGACCAGGTTGATCTGAATGATGGACGAAAAATGTATAGGATGAATCCATAATTGAAGGAAGGAGATTGGTGATATTAGTTGTGCGTTTTTTTTTTATTTTTTAAAATGAAATTCGATCTGGATCACACCACCTGAGATCGAACTAGGTTTTTTTAGCGTGCACCTCCTCGTTTGTGAGCAGAGGCGTGGAGACTCTTCATGACTCTAAGAAGAGTTCCAGAATTTTGTCGGTGCTTTTCGGGTGATCACCAGTAGGATGTCTCAACGTGAATCACAAACGTGAGCATCACGGGCCTTCAAACTCTCTACTATATTTGCTCATTTTGGTTTGGAAGAACCAAAATATTCACCAGTTATGTCCGTTGAATCAGTGGCAGCCTGCAAAGGTATGTATGAGAGGCTTTCGATGCTGCTTAGAGATCTCGACAACTCGAAGCCCTCGTAGCATAACAGGGCGTGAGATGTTGATATGTGGAGATGCTGGTTATCCGAGATTGCAACCCATCTTCATCCTTGTCTTTTCTCTAAATATGCAGCAGAAGCAGACCTTTATCATTGAAGAGCATCTCTGCCTCCACCTATCTTACATCTCTCTGTCCCTCCATCCCTCTGATACCATTTTAAGAAAAACAAAAATATAGCAAAACAAGTAAGTTTTATTTCTTTACTTAACAACAAATTTATAGGGAGCTAAGATTGATAATTTTTTTGGTCAAAACTTAAAAGTCTTGATGTAGATGGGATATACAACTACACAGCTTATACAGCTGGTGAAATCTTTCTTAATAATAGAAACATTGTTTTGATGAGAAAAAAATAAAAAACTAAGAACAATTTAAATGCTTTTTTGTTTCTTTGAAAATCAAAATAAAAATATTTTCCAAATTCATGGCTACTTCCTATTTTTAGTTCTATTAAGAATTTAAATCATTTTCACATTTAGATCTTAGCCACATGATTTTAAGAATATTAAATTCATGTGAGAAATTACAAAAATTCCTTACATAGATTCCAAAACATGAAGTACAAACATGTAAAAGATATACAATTAAATCATTTAAATTATATAAAGTTATTACTGAATTATGGTACTTGAGAAGCTCTAATGATGAGATTAGACCTCTGTGTGTGTGTGTGTGTGTGTCAATATATATATATATATATATATGATTATAAAAATAGAAACATGAGATATATTTATATATATATATATACATGTATATATATAAATATACATGTGTGTGTGTGTATATATATATATATACACATAAATAGATATCTAACTATATACATTTATATATTAAGTATATAAATATACATGTACATAGAAATCTATATAGCATATATATACAAATATCTAAATAGAGATATACAAATGTTTCTATAGTTATATATAATAGTTTATTTAGAAGAGCTTCCAAAACCTATTCCATTAATGTTGACTATGATGTTTCCTTCCATAAAGATGAAAAAAAATGGGGAATTCATTATTTAATTCATTGAAAACCTTCTTATTAAAGATAAATCTATTCTTCTACATTCTAATAAGGATATAGCTTTGCTTGAAAAAAAAAAAAGATCTTAGCAAAGAACCCTTGATTGATAAATTAAAAGAAGCAACCAGCTTTTCCTTTGATTTAGTCTTATGGGAGGAACTAGAAGATGAATTGATAAATATTCAAGAAATGTCATATCACAAAGCACAATTCTTTGAAATAGAGCTTAATTGCGGTGTTGAAGACTTATTTTTTTAGTCTCGTTACATTAAGAACCAACGTAAAATAGTTTAGGCAAAAACCTAATTTGTATTTTTTTCATTAATTTGCTGCAGGAATAATAGCTAGTTATTCACTTATTAAATGGGTAGATTTTTCTAACCCAAGCTTTCTATTACGAGATGAAGATCTTGTCAAATTTGACACAACAACCTTGTTTGTTGTTGTTTATGCAATCATTAATGGTGATGCATAGAAACTTTTAGCTACCTCGTAAATAAAATTGAAGGAACAATTCAAAAAAAATTGGAGTTTATGATTGCTTAGATTTTTTTCTCTTACTTACTATTTTTGTGCTGGAGGAACGACATCCTGTTGTTTTCTAGTCCTAACTTATGGATAACTTGCTAGTTATTTTCTATTGCTATGATACAAACATCTTTTTAGTTAGATGAACAAGAGCTTGACATAAAATTTGAATATAAAAATAATTTGTTCTAGTTTTTGTCTTCATATTCTTTAATATTTCAGCTTTAAAGAGTTTTCTTCTCTTCATTATTGAAATGGTATAAAATATCATAGTGTGGGAAATTATGCTTAGGATTAATATGAACATGTAGGATAAAGTTTCCATAGAATTTATTTTCATAGTGGAGACTAAGAATATTTTAGAGAGAATCAAATGATGATTTGTTTTTTTTTGTAAGATCATGACACACCAATGAGGGAGCTTGGACTTTATATTATGAGTTATTAAGGATGTTTTGGGATTCAGTGTATTTTTATTATACTAACATATTATACTCACATAGAATTTTTTATTTATACATCTATGAGCCTTGTTATAATTACTCATGATGAGTATTTTAGATTTCTTTTCATATCGGCCACCAGTTTTAATTTAGATACTTATAATAAAAGTATTTATAATATTTTTTATTTTCTCACTTTATTAAGATTTTTGTATCATAGATATACGAGTTAGGACTTATATGTTAAAAAAAATATATTTTTTTTATTGAATCTGAATCATTTGATATTATAGTGACTAATAATGAAATTGTATAAGATGTAATTTAGAAAAATATTAATGTAAGGTCTATATTTTTGATACATATTCTTATAATAATTTAATATTATTATAATTTAATTTTAGTTAGTTATTTTATTAAAAAACAAAATAATTATGTTTGTTTTCTCCTTGTGATATTTATGGGCATGATTCATAGTTCATGCATATAACTTTTATGATAATTAAGCAAGGCAAATTCTATATATTTTTCTTCGTCCTCAAAAGCTCTTCTAGGTAGTTGGTTATTATTAACTCATTTATTACATATTCTCAGATTGAACATTTATTATTGGATAAACAAAAAATTATGAAAAAAAAAAAACATGAATAAGATATTTTTATTGATTAAGAGGTATGTTCCTTAGAAAAAGATTCTAGAACATCATATCTAATATGTCATGAGTGTGTTAGTTAAGCATCAATTATATTTGGTTTATTTTATTATTTTTATTGATTGTTTTACTAAATATACTTGATTATATATTTTTAAAGAAACATATCAATTTTTGTTAATTTTTAAAAATTTTTATCAAATTGTGAAAATGTAATTTTAATTAAATTTTAAAAAGTTTAAAAATAATATTTTATAATAATTTTATTATGATTTTTTGTTTTTTTTTAAAAATATAGGATAATTCACGATATATTTTGTGCTGACACTCTTGTGTAAAATGAGGTAAGTGAGATGAAGAAGAAATATCTAGTTGAAATATTCAGATTATTTATACTACATAAAAACATTAAAATTTATAATTTCATACATGCTTTCTCATAACAAGAATCATGAATGCTTGTTTGTCCTAATTTGGACAATGTTTTCTTTATCATGTTAATTAACTTTCAATTAATTCAAAAGTAATTTTGAAGAGATATCAATCTAATAATTAATCATTATGTCTTTAAAATTATTTTTTTTCAAAAAAAATCAACATTGTAGTATATCTCTTATTATTAAATAGAATTGATATTATTTGATCAAGGTAGTCAAGACGATTTATATTTATTATATCTCTATTTGAAAATATTTTTAAAGTCATCTAAATTTATTTAAAAAAAGGGTACTAAAACAAAAATTAATTATATTTTGATCTTATTAATGGGAAGACCCAAATATATACTTAATAGTCTTCAGACACACACACAAACACACTATATATATATATATATATCTCTCTATCACTAAATTTAGCTTTCTATTTCTCTATCGCTATCTCTCTCTCTCTCTCTCTCACCCTCTCACTTTCACACAAAATCTCAGTAACATGCAGGGAATGATATATAAAAAGTATTACATGAATGAAAAAAATATATAAAATAATTATCTTAATTGATAAATATTATAGTTTCTTTTTTTTTTAATATTATAAATGCAAAAGTTATAATTGAATTTGTATTTGAAAAAAATGAAATTGACAAAAATATTTGAAGACTAATTCATAACAAAGTTGAATGGCAATGCCTAATGAGAAGCAAACTGTTTGAAGGTGTCGAGGTGGATTCATTCACGATCACGAATTACTAAGGTGTCCTTTTTCTTGTTTGCATTGCAAGGCTAAAAATAAAGTAGTTGTTAGTATTAGTGTTACGACATACAAAGAAAGATCCCAAAAAGTGGTTGTGGAGTTATAATTCTATTCGATATCATGCCTTGCTTTAAAATATAAATATGATTTAGAATTGATCAACTATTTACTCCATCCTTTACATTGACATCTTTCAGCGCACCATTATGCCTTCTTTTATACCTAATTCCTACTATGCTGTGAGCATGAACAAGACTATTGGCCACTTCCTTACCTTGGAAAACAAAAACCAACGCCCACTTTTCCATCCTTCATCTTTGTAGAATTCTTTTTATCCAACATCATCTCAATTACTAACGAGTCAAACCCACATGTTTCTTGAAGCACGATTTAAGCAGCATCTGAAAAATCTATTGTTACATTGTCTGATGGTTCATTTGAATCTCTCTACATCACGAGGCATACTGAAGTGGAAGTTCTGACTTACATGGGAGTGCAAGTATTAGAGTATTCTGGCATATATGACTCAATTTCTTAAAAGGTGGCCAACATGACCGCCTCTGCAAAATTTGAAGCACCACCCATTTTGGTGTTAATCGAAGTTCCTGTCTCATCAATTTCAATTTCATTTCAGAATCACCGTATATTTTAAATTTCGAGTTTGGGGGATATGCAGAATGTCATAAAGAACGTTATTGTTTCATAGAGCAACAACACACTTCCAGCTTCCATGTCTGCCATTCATAAGCTTGAAAGGGGCTGCCAATATAGATTAGAAGATTCAACATGGACCATCTTCTTGGATGATATTGACAGCAATACAGAATTTAATTGGATGCCTTGCAAGCATATTTTCCATGTTGATTGTATTGAGAAAAATATCTCCTATAATTATTTATGCCCTACTTGTAGATATCACATTTCCGTAGATAATTAAGTGTAGGATCATTGATTATTTGTATTTTTTTTTTCTTTTTTCTAATGGAAATAAACATTGTGATTATTTTTTGACTCTCAAGATATATTCTCGTGTATTTTAATGAGGTGTGTTAGTATTCCTTGA
The DNA here is from genome assembly GCA_029783825.1 of Sapria himalayana. NCBI lineage: Eukaryota > Viridiplantae > Streptophyta > Magnoliopsida > Malpighiales > Rafflesiaceae > Sapria > Sapria himalayana. Next base: position 12,139,943 of record JAREIK010002838.1, on the reverse strand, counting down.
ATTAAATGAAAATCTTATAGTTTTTTTATTCCAAATGTTATTATGTTGCTTACAACTTTAAAATTTCTTTTCATGAAGAACGTATGGTAGTTATTAATTGACATGAAAAACATCCGCACGTACATGTATAGAAGAGGAAGATATAGTTATTGTAAGTTGGGTTATTCTTTCTTTGAAAGTTTCCAAAAACTATATCTTTAAACTGTGTTAAGAATTTGTTTTAAATGACAAAAACTTGCATTCTAATTTACGTTATTTTTAAATCGAAAGTTGTCACTCAGTGATAGAGGTAAATTGAGAGGTAGAAAGATAGTAGTGATATTTATGAAAGGTATTAGTATATTCATATTATATCATGAGTTATACTTGATTTTTTAAAGTTCAAACCTTTTACAATAGACTACTAGACCAACATGGGTTAGTTTTTCTATGAACGTATTCATTGGAGATGTGACAGTGATGCTCTCTCAAGAGAAGTGTTCTAGATTTTGTTCTATGGGTGCCACTGGATCCAATACTTCTATATCTATTGCACTTTTTCCTCACAATTTTATTGTAGATTGTTGAGTAGTTGATTTAAAGATTAATATCCATGTTATAGGTATTCATGTTATTTTTATTTTATTATAGAGTTTATATTCTTTGATTTTATTATGACTAATAATATCCAATACTTCTATATAGTTTAGAGTCTTCAATATTAATTGGTATGTTATTGTAATGTAGATCATTTTCTTTTGACTTTTATTTACATGTATTAATGTTTATTATAATTTATTTTTTGTTTGTTATTTTATGAAAAAATAATAAGGTTGTAATATTATTTTATTTTATTTTTTGATATTTCTTTTGCACTATTATTTGATAAATATTTTTTTTTTTTGAGATTCGACAAGTTAGTTTGTACGTGTTCTTTTTTATTCATACGAGTCTTTTTTAATACCTACATATTTTAAATCTACTAGTCATTCTTTGTTTACTAAAATATTTTTTATTTGAAAAATTGAAAAGATTTTATCGCCAAGCATCATAATAATAATGTCTAGTAAATGTGAGACATGTCAGATAAAAAAATATATACTTTTTATATGATAGATCTAGATATGAATTAGATAGGATAATAATGATAAAATTAAATTATCTAATAGTAATTAGGTTAAATATTATTTACATTGTTAGTATATTTAGTTATTTTCTAATTTTTTCTAAATAAATTCATATAAATATAATATTTAAGATTCTCTTGTATATGAAAAAAATTATGGACCCATGATTAAGATTAGACATTGTAAGCATAGTAAATTTAAAATATATTTTGATTCTATTTTGACTCCATTAATTATATATGAGATATGTTATATTTTTTATATAGATAATTTTGTTTTGTGAAAAAATAAATTAAAATAATTAATTTGAGAATTAGTGTCATGGTAAATAAAAAAATTATGATTAAAAAGCATATTAGATTATTTTATTAAAAACATTCATTTATATATATCCACCACATCAACGTGGTGAATATTTTTAATGAAACTTGCCAAGTTGACATGGTGGATATCGTTGGGATAGAAGTCCCAATGGCTCGTGGTCGTTGACATACGACTAGTCCACACAACGGCTATGGCATACACCTTAACCTACCCAAAGATGAATGCATGCATTCATCCGAAAGTTACAGTAATATCTGTCATTGTAAGGAGCACGCGTTTATGTTTCCAGTAAATTTTTTTTATAAAATCTATAAATATATTCTTTAAAATTAAAAACAAAAAAATAAAAATAATATATAATTTTTATAAAAAATCTATCAATATATTTTTATTTTTAAGTCTCTAACGTGATTGCTCATTGATGTGTTGTGTTAGTAGAGGTTGCCGATGGACGATGCCTATGATGGTGCTGTCCACAAAACAACCATATTTCGGCATTACCCGAGATGACTGGACATGTTAGGCATGAGTCTCCTTGGAATTATGCCAATTGTACTTTGTTCGACCTAAAAATCTATCAGACAGGTCATGCTAGCATGACACAGCTATTTGATGCCTATATTCCCACATAATCTATATTTAGGGTTGTAACCGAGACGAGCTGCACGCGAGCTGCTCGGCGTTCGGCTCGTTAGAAGCTCGCTCGAACTCATTTATTAAGTTAAACGAGCCGACCCCGAACATCATTTTGAGGCTTGTAGGTTAAATGAGCCGAGCTCGAGCACCCTCGAACTCGGCTCGTCAGCTCGTAAACAGGCTCGTGAATAGGCTCATGAGCAAGCTCGTTAATCAGGCTTGTGAACAAGCTCGTGAACCAAGCTATTGAACAAGCTCGTGAATATGGAGATGACTTGATGCACAATAAATTTTTCCTACAAATGAACATGATGAATATTTTAACTCTTAAACTTCAATCAAGTTAATTGAACTTTTATTATCTTATTTTTTTAATTTAGTTATATGTTGGCAATTTTAGATGAACATTTTTTTAATTCCCGAACATCATTTTGAGGCTCATAAGTTAATCGAGCCAAGCCCGAGCACCCTTAAACTCAGCTCGTCAGCTCATAAATAGGCTCGTGAACAGGCTCATGAATAAACTTCTCAGCAAGCTCGTTAACAAGGCTCGTGAACAAGCTCATGAACCAAGCTCGTGAACATGCTCGTAAGTTAAACGAGCCGAGCACAAGCACCCTCAAACTCGGCTCGTCAGCTCGTAAACATGCTCGTGAACAAGCTCGAGTTTACTCCTTTAAAACCGAGCCGAACCGAGCCTGCCTAATACTCAGCTCGACTCGGCTCAGTTACACCCCTATCTATATTGGCATAGCCAAACTTAGATATGTGTTATTATGTGATGGTTTGTCCAAGCATGTGTTAATATCTCATTGATTGGTTCATATGAGATTTTGAGAAAAAAATACGCTCCCTAATCATATTTTTTCTTTAGAAAAATTATGATTTATTATATTTTTTCATTTTTCTAGTTGTTGCTTTTATAAGCAATGAAATAATCTTTATTTTTCAAAATTTTAACAATCAAATTAGTTTTTGAATGTCTTCTAATAATCTTTATTATATCAGTTTAAATTTATGTTATATATGTTTCTATCTACATGTATTGATACATATATATATATATATATTTGTGTGTGTGTGTGTGTGTCCGTGTGCCTGTGTGTTTGTTTATACACATAGACACACACTAATATATATATATATATATATATTTATGTATGTAAGTACTATATATATATATATATAATACACACATATAGACTAACTATTACCTACATTATGTATATATATTGATATATAGATAAATAGACACACACACACACACACACACACACACACACAGGTCTAATCTCATCATTGGAGCATCTCACATAACATAATTTAAAAATATATTTAAAAAATTTAATTGATTTTAAATAATAATTTTTGAAGTTTTTACTTCATGATTTGGCAACTATGTGAGGAACTTTTGTAATTTCCAACAGGAATTTCATATTATTAGAATAATGTAGCTTAGATCTAAATGCTAAAATGGTAATTAAATTCTTAAAAGAATAACAAATATGAAGACCTAGCCAATAATTGGGAAATTTTTTTTTTAATTTTCAAATAAACAAAAACACATGTAAAGTGTTCTTTAGAATCATATTTTCTCACCTCAAAACAATGTTTCTATCAAATCACTTAACGACTACAAGTTTCTACTTCCACTCATCAAATCACCATCCATGATGATCACTCTCCAAATGATCAATCCAATTGCTTCTCAATCATTTGACTTCTTCTTGAGTTGTTGCCTTGTTTTCTCTATTTATGTTGGTAGTCTTTTTTCGAACATAAAATTTATAATTTCCGAAAGGGTTCAGAATTTATTCTGCCATTCAAAGATGTCTTGCCGCTAGGAGAACATGCCACATTCATCGGAGCATGAAATACTTGTCCTAGGTGAACAACAAGCTAACTATAAATAAACTAGGAACCATGTGCCTTTGCCTCTTGCAGCTCTACAAATGTAATCTCTGCCATTCTATCTCAAATCCATTCTCATCTTCATCAACTAAATGACAATTTTGTGAATTCTTTCTCTAAATCAAATCAATGCTAGAACTCCCATGGCAGTAAAAGCTTCCACTTTATTATGCCGCTTTATGTAGAGAGATTCTAGTGAGTTGTCAGTGTTGTTTTAGAACAACAATTCCTTGTTAAAACAAGGAATTCTTAAGAACAATAAGCACAGAATAGAGAAGATGAGTAGAAGAGAAGAGAGGAAGAAGAAGAGTCGTGCGGAGCAGCAAGAAACCAATTATCAATCAATTGAAAAAATGTTCGGCAGCTAGGTCAAGAAAAATGAGGAGTTTATATATCCCTTCTAATAATTGAAACAAAAGAAAATATTAAAAAAACTTTACAGCTATATATTCAATAAATGCTCATTAAGGGCTTAGTAGTCATTTTACTCTAAGCCCGCTCAACTTAAACAAACAGCCCGTCAACAGTCCCCCCCCATTCGATGTAGTTGAGATCAGACCAAGCTTTTCTCTCAAGTATACCAGCTTTTCTCTAGGCAGGGACTTCGTAAATATATCGGCCACTTGTTCTTCGGTCCTGCAAAAAACCAATTTAACTTCATTAGATTCAATTGCATCCTTAATGAAGTGATATTTTAAGCCTATGTATTTAGTTCGACTATGCATTACCATATCACTCGCAATAGATATAGTCGACTGATTATCACAATGCATCTTTGTTGGATGTTTTTGAGATTTATCTAAGTCACCCATAAGCTTTCTAAGCCATAAGGCTTGGGAGGTTGCAACTAAAGCTGAAACATATTCAACTTCAGTAGTAGACAGGGCTATGATTGATTGTTTCTTGGACTGCCAAGAAACAGCCGTAGTTCCTAAGTTAAACACATTTCCAGAGGTACTTTTGTAATCTTCTGGATTTCCTCCCCAATCACTATCACAGTAACCAAAAATTTCTGTATGGTTAATTTTGTGATATTTCAGACCTAAATTAATTGTGCCTTTAAGATACCTCAATATCCTTTTGGCAGCACTTAAATGTATATGATTTGGACAATGCATAAATCGTGAAAACAGGTGAACAGAGTATACAATATCAGGTCTGGTTGCTGATGCATACAGCAAGCTTCCAATTAAGCTTCTGTATGTCTTTTCATTCACTGGTTTTCCTTGAGCTGAAAGTAATTTTTGGTTTACTTCCAAGGGGGTAGATATAGGCTTGCAGTCACTCATTCCAACACATTTCAGCAATAGTTTAATATATGTAATTTGAGAAATGGACACACCACTTGTGTCTTGAATTATTTCAAGTCCTAAGAATTGTTTTAGATATTCCTAGGTCCGACATCTCATACTTAGTTTCCATTTCTCTCCTAAAGTTATTTATTAATTCAATTCTATTGCTTGTAAAAATAATATCATCTACATATAAAGAGATAATTAAAATTCTAGAATGCTTCTCTTTTAATATAGAGTGTAGGCTCACTCTTACTTCTGCTGAATCCTTGATTCAGAAAGTATGAATTAATTTGTTGATACCAAGCACGAGGAGCTTGTTTCAACCCATACAAAGCTTTATTTAATCTATAAACACAGTGTTTACTCCCCTTTTTTACAAACCCATGGGGTTGTTCTACATAGATTTCTTCATTTAGTCTTCCATTTAGGAAGGCTGACTTTATATCTAATTGGAATAAATTCCAGCTTTTCTGTCCAGCTAAGGCTATTAAAAGCCTTATGGTTTCTAACATTGCTACTGGAGCAAAGGTTTCATGGTAGTCAATTCCGGGGTTTTGTGAGTAGCCTTTAGCTACCAATCGTGCCTTATATACAGGCTGATTTGAATTTAACTTAGTTTTAATCCTATAAATCCACTTAACACCTATGGTCTGTTTATTTGGGGCTAAGTCCACTAAAGTCCAAGTATTTTTTTTTTTCAATGACAAACATTTTTGTCTGCATCGCTTCGATCCAGAATTGATGTTTTACAGCCTCTTCATAGTTGAGTGACTCAACTGAGGCGTAATTACATCTCTGGTAAATATCCATCAAGTCTTTATATTTAACAGGAGTTATTTTATTTGGTTCAGTCACAGATTCAAAATTAGGTGAGGAATTACAACTATATTCAGAAACAGATTTAGACTTGCATTCAGAACCGCATTTAGAAGAAAAATCAGATGAAAAATCAGAGAGTGAGCTGAAATCATACCTTGGAGCACTTATTAATTTATTGCTAGTTACAGCAGCTTCTGTGCAACCATTTTTGGTTCCAGAGTTTGTTTCATTCAAACTTTCAACCCACTTACTATTTTCATCAATTAAAATGTCTCTACTCACCAGAAATGACTTAGTTTCTGGTGAATACAGTCTGTAACCCTTGGATTGCAGACTATATCCAACTAAGATGCACTTAAGACTCTTTGAGTCTAGTTTGGTTCTTTGTGCATTTGGTATATGGGAGTAACAAACACTCCCGAATACCCTTAAATGTTTGACATTTGGTCTCCTTCCAGTCCAGGCTTGCACTAGAGTAAGGTTTTCTAGTGCTTTGGTAGGGCACCTATTGAGTAGATACACTGATGTGTTCACTGCCTCTGCCCAAAAAGTTTTTGGTAAACCTTTCTCATTTAGAAGTGATCTGGCCATTTCCATTACAGTTATGTTTTTTCTCTCCACAACTCCATTTTGTGGTGGTGAGTAGGCAGTGGTCAACTGCCTAGCTATTCCTTTAAATTCACAAAAATTTTTGAATTTTTGAGAGTGGAATTCACCTCCTCTATCTGTTCTAAGTGTTTTTACACTTAGTCCAGATTGTCTTTCAACAAGTGATAGGAGCATCTTGAAGCATTCAAGTGCCTCAGACTTGTGCTTCAAGAAGAACACCCATATGTGTCTTGTGTAATCATCGATAAACAGTAGGAAGTAACTACTGTTACCTAATGATTTCACTGACATGGGACCACATATGTCAGCATGTAGTAGTTCTAAGGGCTTTGAAGCTTTCCAGGCAGAGTGCTTTGGAAAACTCTTTCTGGTTTGTTTTCCCAGTGAGCACTCTTCACAGATAGAGGTAGGTATTACAAGGTTTGAAGGCACTCCTTTTACAAAATTATTTTGAAAATTGTTTTTTAGGTCTAAATAATTAAATGCCCTAACCTTCTGTGCCTGAGAGAAGCTACAGATTGGACATTCATAGATAATGCCATATCTTTTTTCTCAGCAAATTTCAGTGGAAAACTTCTTCCACTTGACATCTTTACTGTCCATGAGGGTTGATCACTCCCATGATCAAAAATTTCACATATGTTATTCTCAAATGACAGTTTATAACCCTTTTCAATTAACTGGCCAACACTTAATAAATTTTGGTCCAAGGCAGGAACCAGAAGTACATCTTTTATGAATTTCATTCCAGAGCAGGTGGGTACTGCCACTCTGCCCTTGGCTTGCGCCTGAACTAATTCAACATTGCCCAATTTGACTTGTGAATTTACCACTGGAAGTAAATCCACAAATATTTCCTTATTTCCAGATATGTGGTTTGAGCAACCACTGTCCAGAAACCAGGTATTTATCGAAGGTATATTTTCTGTTTCATTTGCATAAAATAGATGTTCTACAGAGGCTTCTCGCTCTGTAAAACAAGCATTCTGTTTGGAGATGCTTTTATAGTTCTTCGAATTATGCCCAAACCTTTTACAGTTTTGGCATTGATTCTGTTTTCGAAACCAACACTCAGTCGTAGTGTGGTTTAATCTCTTGCATATATTGCAAGAGACAGATTGGTCTTTAGGTGAGTCATTAGAGAGAGTAGAAGAAGAGCCAGTTTTAATTTTATTTTTGTTTTTATTTTTAAACTCATACCTTTGACTGCTTCTCTTACTCCTCATGTCTCTGGATTGATTTTCAGCCTTGTTGGAATTGTCCTCCCATCTTAACTGCATTGCAGTTTCTCCAGAACCTTCTGCCCTCTTCAATAATCGGCTTTCGTATGATTTTACTGAACTCAGAACTTGCTGGATTGATAGCTTTGATAAATCCTTGGTTTCCTCTATCACTGCCACAATGACATCAAATTTATCAGGCATACAGATTAGTAATTTCTCAACTAATCGAGTCTCATAGATGTCTTCTCCGTGAATCTTAAGTTGATTGACTATATCAAGGAACTGAGTTGAAAACTCAGTAAGAGAATCTGAGTTTTTCATACTCAAATTCTCGAAATCTTTTCTCAATGAGTGCAGAAGAGCTCCTCGAGCCTTCTTATCTCCTTGGTATTCCTCGATTAGGAGGTCCCAAGCCTCATTGGCTTGAGTACAGCCAAGCAATCGGGGAAATATTGCATTACTTACACCCTGTTGGATGAAAAGTAATGCTTTGGCATTTAATTTTCATAATTCCTTCTCTTGTCACAAATTTTTACCTTCCAGAATAGAGAAATTTGGGGCTTCTACATATCCAAAAACCACAATTTCACATATATATTGGGAGATAAATAATGTTCGCATTTTAACAAGCTAGTAATCAAAATTTTCACCATCAAACAAGGGAATAGGAATCGAACCCGAGTTTGATGAGTTTTGACCTTTTGAAAACATAATAATTTTAAAAAACAACTTGAAAAATTTTGAACAGAATGTTAGGGTTTTGTAAGAAATATGTTTTAAAAACCACAAAACCTTTAGATCCTAGTAGATCTGGTCAAATCTATGCTAGATCTTAAGAAATTTGTGAAAATAATTTGGTTTTTCAGAGAACGCCTAATCTGGAAAAATTAGATTTGAATAATATTCAAAAATAATCTCGATCTCAGTTAGGAAACGAAGCTCTGATACCAGAATATTGTTTTAGAACAACAATTTCTTGTTAAAACAAGGAATTCTTAAGAACAATAAGCACAGAACAGAGAAGATGAGTAGTAGAGAAGATAGGAAGAAGAAGAGTCGTGCGGAGCAGCTGGAAACCAATTATCAATCAATTGAAAAAATGTTCGGCAGCTAGGTCAAGAAAAATGAGGAGTTTATATATCCCTTCTAATAATTGAAACAAAAGAAAATATTAAAAAAACTTTACAGCTATATATTCAATAAACGCTCATTAAGGGCTTAGTAGTCATTTTACTCTAAGCCCGCTCAACTTAAACGAACAGCCCGTCAACAGTCAGACATAGTAAAACTAGATTTTTTCTATATTTTTTATATCATGCTTTTGGCAACTTCTAATTGTGCCTTGCTAGCAACGGAGATGATGTTGGTGAGAAAGAAATCTACAATGATGGAGTTCTTGATAGTCTCGTTCACACTCACGTCAATGTAGGAAATAGGTAAAAAAAAAAGAAGATATAATGTTGTTATGAATGATAGCGAGTTAAATGATGGAGGAAATAGTTGTTCAATGCGTGGTGATATTTTTAGTTAAAATTCAAGTGTGAGCACGAAGTTAATTAAAACTACACAACTAGTTTTTGTTATTTCTCTTCATAAGTCGTTGGACAAATACTTACTACTTAATTTTCACCCATGTAATGTAAATAAGATAATTGCCATGTCAGTAATTCGTGCCCCATGAATCAAACCACCCTAATACATTCAAACATCTTGCTTCTCATTGGTCATTGCCATTCAACATTGTTATGAATTAGTTATCAAATATTTTTTTTCAATAACAAATTCTATTATATCTGTGCATTTATAATATTTTAAATAAAAAAGAAAACATAATATTTGTCAGTCAATATAATTATTCTACATTTTATTCATTAGTGTCATACCTTTTATAAATCATTCCCCTCATTAGACTATTTTAAACATATATATATATATATCTATGATTCAAATTACTTTATATTTGTAGTTTTTTTTATTTATCTTTTATCTGATATTCAAGTTAGATATTTTTTAACAATAAGACATTCTAATAAATTGAAAAACTCTATCATTAACTCTTCTAGATTATGAAAATTAACTTAAATTAAAGTCTGAGCAAAATTTAGTGAGAAAATGAATGATAAAATGGGTGAGAGTTCATGCAAAAGAGAGATGGTGAGAGAGAGAGAGAGAGAGAGTGAGTGAATGAGCTAAAGTTGGCAAGAGTGAGGGTCTTAGAGAGAGAGATAGAAGATATTAAGTATATATTTGGGTTTTCCCTTTTAAGAGGAATCAAATATAATTATTTTATTTAGTTAAAAAAAATATTAAACTTAGCAGGCTTACCATGCAAATTTTCATATAGAGATAATTTTACATAATTCTCCCTAAATTTTGAACTTTTAATTTAAATTTTTATATTTTCAAATATTATTTGCGATTACATAAAGAAACAAATAATGAGCTATGTGAGAAAAAATATAAAAATAAAAATAAAATTGACAACCTGTAATAAACAATATCAATTCTATTTAATGAAAAGATAAATACAACATAGTTTATATTTTTGGAAAAATTATTAGAAAGACAATGTTTAATCATTCAATTGATATATTTTCATACTTATTTTTTTAATTAATTGATTGTTGATTAACATGATAAAAAAAACATTGTTCAAATTAGCATAAAGAAGCATTCATGTTATGCGAAATCATGTATGCAATTATTAATTTCATTGCTTTTATTTAAGTTTAAAAAAATCAAATATATACTAACTTACATAATCTTAATCAAATATGTTATAATATACATAATATCAAGCATTTGATATACTCAACATAAATTTTGCCTTGGTTAATGTGTCTAATAGGTATCCAAATATATATATCTTGGCAAGGTAACCAACATCTTAAAGTGTTGAGATCTAGAATTCAATAAGTTATGGTTGCATCCAAGTCTTCAAAGTTACAAAGCATTTTTCAATAATTCTCTTCTTTGCATGAGGCACTAAATATTATAATTCTCAAAAGATAGAAGATGAATTGAAGGCATCTGAGTTAAAAATGGAGTTTTATTTCTTTGATTTAGCATCTTCGAGGAACTAGATGATTGATTTTTATCATGATCGTTAGCATGATCTTATTGCAGGAATTCATTCACTCATTAAAGGTGTGAATTTTGCCAATCCAAGCTCTCATGTAGGATATGATAATCTTGCCAAATTTGACACAACACCCTCGTTTACGGTTGTATCAACAATCAGAAATGAGGTTAAAGAGAAACTTTTAGCTAACTTAGAGATAAAATTTAGAGAACAATTCAAAAGAAATTTCTAATTAATGATTGCATAGTTTTTATGTCTTGCTTATTTTTTTGTTGTAGGGAAGACATCCATCTGTTTGCTAGGCCTAACTTTTATATAACTTGCGAGTTACTTTCTCTTGCTGTGATAGTGACATCTTTTTAGTTAGAAGAACATAAGCTTTGAACATACAATTTATATAAAAAACTAATTTGTTCAAGATTTCTATTCATATTATTTAATTTATAAACATTGAAGAGTCTTATTCTCTTCATCATGGAAATGATGTAGAATTTTGTGTGCGGGTAATTATGCATATTCTTTAGCACAATTATGTTCTAATTAATTAAGCTTCAACTTACGTTGTGTTTGTTAAGTCTGTGGTATCAAAGTCATTACAATCTTAGAGGAATTAAAAAATCATCAATCCATTTATAGTAGATGTAAGAGATTCTCTATATGAATTCTATGTATAATGCATCCATTATAGGAAAAATGAACATGCAAGACAAAGTTTCTAAAGAATTTAATTTAATAGTGGAGATTAATCACATTTTAGAGAGAAGGAAATTATGGATTCCTTTTTTTTGGATGATCATGATGGACGAATGAGAGAGCTTGGACATTATATTATTAGTTATTAAGAATGTTTCGGTGTTCAATGTATGTGCATCAGACTGTCATATTTACTCAAAAAGGATTTTTTTTGTATACATATAAAAGATTTGTTATAATTATTCATTATGACTATCTTAGAATTCTTTTTATATAGGCCACTTGTTTTAATCGGGATACTCATAATAGAAATATTTCTATTATTTTTTATTTTCTCTCTTAATTTAGATTATTCTATCATAGATATACAAGTTAACACTCATATCATAAGTATTTATATTTTATTTTATTTTTATTGAATCTCAAATATTTGATATTATTGTCGCTAATAATGCAATTGTACAACTATGATTTATGAAAATATTATTGTTAGGTCTATTTTTTTTTGATACATATTCTTTTAATATTTGAGTATTATTATAATTTACTTTTTGTTAGTTATTTTATTAAACAATAAAATAATAATGTATGTTTTTTCCTTTTTTATATTTATGTGCATGATTCCAAGATCGTGCATAACATTCATGAGAATTAAGCAAGGAAAATTCTATATAATTTTCTTTATCCTCATAAGTTGTTTTGGTAGTTGGTTATTAATAACTCATTTATTGCACATTCTTAGTTTGAACATTTTTAATGTATAAACTAAAAATCTTGAATACAAATACAAATGAGTAATTTTTATTAATTGTGAGATATGTTTGTTAGAAGATATTCTAGAACTTCATTTCTAATATGTCATGAGTGTGTTAGTTAAGCATCAATAATATCTGATTTATTTTAATAATTATAGATTTTGTAGGTCTATCATATACTATTATTTTAAATATTTTATTTTGTTAATAATCATTGTACTAAATATAAATGATTATATATTTTTAAAGAAACATCTCATGTTGTGTTAATTTTTATAATTTTTTATCCTGTGCAATTTTAATTTTAATTGAATATTAAAATGTTAAACAAATAATATTTAATTTTTTTTAATTTTTAATAAAATTTTTAAAAAAATATTCCAAAAAGAATATCAACAAAAAAATATCACAACTTTATTATTTTATAAAATAACTAACAACCCATAATTTAAAATTAAATTTCAATAGATATAAATACATGTCAAAAAAATGATCAACAATAACATTAACATGTCTAATAACATCGAAGGTTCTAAACTATATAGAAGTATTGAATATTATTAGTCACAATAATATCAAAGAATCTAAACTCTATAAACAAATAAAAACAACGTGAATACCTATAACATTGATATTAATCTTTAAATCAACTACTCAACAATCTATAATAAGATTGTGAGCAAAAATGCAATAGATATAGAAGTATTGTAATTAGTGGCACCCAAAGTACAAAATCTAGAGTACTTCTCTTGAGAGAGTATCATTGTCACATCTCCAATGAAAATAATCATACAAAATCTAACCTAAGTAGGTTCAATAGTCTATCGTATAACTGTTGAACCTTAAAAAAAGTCAATTATAATTCTTGATATGATATGCATATCTAATACCTTTCACGAGTATGTTATGACTTCTATGAAAAAGAAAATGTCACTACTACCTTTCAACTTCTAAATGTACCTATTGCAAACTCCCAACACTCTTTTCAATATTGTGTGATGAAGAAAGATATCTCAATATCGTGACTAATCATATCAACTCCTTTTAATCTTGGTATAGTAATAGTAATTTGAGTTACTCTTTAATTAATAAATCTCAGAAAGAAACCAAAATACTCTCTAAGAATCTATGCCAACAAACTAGTATATCACTCTCTTAATGAATATATATAAAAAATCTTATAAACCTACCCACAAGTCTTCAAAAATGTTGTGTGATATATCAATAATGGTACCACAACAATGATTTTGTTTCACACTATGGGTCATCTCGTCTCTAACAATCAATCTAAACATCCATAGTTGAGTAAAAGCATCTTATAAATAAATTATCTATAAAACATACATCAAATTAATCATGTGTCAAATCCTCTTGCGAGCATCACAAGAGCCAAACAAAAATGATAAACTAGAATAAATTGATTTTCATGGATACAATTTATTTTTAAATCAATTTATATCCACTTAATAATCTCAATTTGAGTGAATTTTCTAATAAGTATAACCTCCATGCCATTGTGTTCTATTGTTGTCATGTCAACCTCCATGTTGACCATCATGCGTTCAACTTTTGTCGTCAAATAATAATTTCTACCAAATCATATCTCACAATCGCCAACCTCAAAAAATAATGAATAGCATAAAATACTCACACTACAAGAAAATATCAATTTAGCCAAGGAAATTTATCTAGGGATCAAACCCTAGCTAAATTACAAGGGATTAGCTAGGGAATAACAAGGGAATAATTATTTTTTTATGAAAAAAAAATATTAACGGATTAGTGAGGAAAAATTATTTGAAAATTCCACTAAAGAGAAGCAGGGGATATAGCGATGGATTTATCGACGGATTAACGACGGAAAATTTTTGTAAATTATGCTCAAAAAAGCAGGGATTTTTGCGATGGATTCATGACGAAAAATTTTGTAACTTCCGCTCAAGAAAAGCATGGATTTTAGTGATTAATTTAGCGATGGATTTTCCATTTCTAATAAAATCGTTAATTTAGCGATGGATTTAGCGGCAAATTTTCTCTTGCTAATAAAATCCTTGATATAACGATGGATTTAGCGACGGATATTCTCATGCTAATAAAATCCATATTTTATCTAAGGATTTAGCAAGCGAATATCCCTAGCTAATAAAATCCATAAATTAGTAACGAATCTAGAATTGAAATTTTCCTAGAAAATAAAATTCTTAATTTTACGACGGATTTAGTGACAGAATTTCTCTAGCTAATTAAATTTGAAATTTAGCAACGGATTTATCGACAGATTTTCTCGAGCTAAAAAAATCTATAATATAGCTATGAATTTTTTCTATCTTATAAAATTTTTAATTTAGCTACGGATTTAGCGACAGTATTTCCCTAGCCAATTTTTAATTATATAATTTTTTTATTTATTATTTATTTTAAAATTTTTTTTAATTTTGTTTATTAAATGTATGTTATTGGTCTATAGATGAGCAATCCTTGAAACACACATTCTCCTGGTAAAATCTTAAAAAAATGATATTATAAATGATTAATTTAAAATATATAAAAATACAAAAAAAATTATATTATTAATAAGGACTAAAATAACTATTTTTATGATGTATAAATTTTTTAAAAAATTATACAATATTTTTTTCTAAAATTGTTAATTAAAAAACTAAATAATTTAAATTATAGTAACATTAAATAATTAATTCAATAAGTATAATAATTTTTTCGATATTTTTAAAATTAAATTAACATACATTAAAATTTCTATTAATTTAAATGAAAATTTATTCATTGTATGATAAAATAGAAAATATTTTCAAAAATATCTGAATTGACGAATAAATTAGTAAATATTTATATTATTATATGTATTAAAAAAATTTTATGATTATAGAAAACTTTTAAAAAAATAAATAATACATATTTTGAAAATCTTGAAATATAATAAAAATATATATTTTTTTAATAAAGTTAAAAGAAAATAAAATAATAATTATAAATAAATACATAGATGTTTAATCCTACTAAAATTTATAAAAATTAAACAATTGAGTAATATTTTTACAATTAGCTTTTAACATTAAGTTTTTATTAAAATAATATATATTATTTTTTTAAATTATCTTCTCACTTTATGTAATTTTTTGAATTTTTAAAAATTATTAATGATATCAAATAATATGAAATTTTATGCATTTAAAATTATTTCATATTATCTTCGTAAAAATTAATATGAATTCTTAAAAATTTCAAACCATAAAATATAAATTTTTATATAATTTAAACATTAAGAGTATTTTATAACTTTTAGACGAGTGGCTAGAAGACAAATTATCTTTTCATTTATTTCTTATTATATGATGTTTATTAATTTTGTACCTATTTGATATTTTTTTAAGGCAATACATATTTTTTTTATTGCTTATATATTTATTGTTTAGTTAATATTATAATAAAAAATTGTAAGGTATTTGTTTTTCATTTGTACCTTGCTACACGCACATTAATTTTGTTGAAAAATTTTTGATAGTAAATAAAATTAATTAGTATTTGTGTGTGTGTGTGTGTGTGTGTGTGTGTGTGTGTGTGTGTGTGTTGTTTATTTAATATTTTAATAATTAAAAATATAAATATTTTCCTAAAATATACATTCTCTCTCTCGACTCGACGCATCTCTAACACGTGAACCAAAGTCCTCCGCATTCCATCTATCTTTCGACGCCAATACAACTAAAATTAATTCAAGGTTTAAGTTTTAATTTATTATTGATTTGAGGTACATTTATATATTTATTCTTCATCGATTATCTTGGATTGCTTAATCGAAGAGTAAGCATTTATATTCTATTTTTTTTTCTTAATATTGAATACCCAATGAACTTAGTTGGGAGGTTCTAGCTTCATCCGAGTCTAGAGTCTAACTTAATATGACATCCGTTCACTTAAATAATTTCATCAGATCAATTCTTGAGTATCAACCTGAACAAATATGTAAAGATTTTGTCAGATAGTATGTGTTTTGCTTTTACTTATGCTTATCCTATAATTAATTATGACATGCTAAAGAGAAGTTGACGAAGTGTATATTTGAACTTCAATGCAATTATTATAAATTACTACTGGTTGAGTTGTTAAAAAAACACAAGAACTATTGTTGAGTTGCCCCATTCATTTACTGGTCATTTCGAGGAACTTTTTGTTGTATATTCTATATCTATCTAAGGGTTGCTGACCTAATATAACTATCAAAATATTGCATATGATTGACTTTTATGGTGAGACCATTTTATCTAGAATCTCAATTGAAGTTAATAATTATATGTTTCCCTTTAGTATTATGTGTGATAAGCTCAAAAAATTATAATGATTGACTTTGTTTTTAGAAAATATGAAAAGGGTTGTCGGTGAAAAAGATATCATCATTATATCTAATAGGCACATATCATCATTATATCAATAGGCACCCAACACTTATTCATATCATTCCTCGACTAATTGGTCTAGAAAATATTGTTTATTACTATTGGAACTTAAATTAATATTTTATTAGTATTTATGTTAAATATAATACTCATGAACTAGAATACTAATCCATTTATAGCCTTGCATTTTTTAGGTTGAATAATGGTTATAATTTTTCATTGGAAGAACTAAGAAAATTTAAGGAAAATTTAATAACATGGGTTAAATCACATGAGCCAAAATACTCCGCAATGTTTGAGTCCCCCAAAAAAAATGAGATAAAACAAAAAATAATTTGGTTGAGTCCTTCAATTCTTAACTTTGTGTTGAACATCATCATTGGACATGTAACTTTCTAATGAAACATAAGGAATAGTAGGTAATATATAACATTGCAAATAGTCAATCATTACTAGTGGCTATATTGATGAATGTTGTTTTTAGAGTTTGCACTAGTCAGACTTATATTAACATTGACATAATGAATAGAAAGTGCACATGTAGAAATTAGTAATTGTTGGGTATCCTAAGTGAGCATGTACGTGCAACATTACAATTGATTGCAATCCATGATTGAGGTGATTGATATAAATTCTCCAACCAAGAGTTAATATATTTATGATCATAATCAAGTATAAAGATGAATAGCATGCCATTTATTTGTAAAGATACTATGTATTGGGTATGACATCATTTAGTTCTCATTATACCCTCCTCACTCTAAATACCTTGAATCTCAATTTATGAATAAATAGACTATGTTTTGTTTCAAATGAAATGCGACTATGCATAATAAAAAGACTTATAAGAATCTATTAGTATAATATTTTATCTACTTTTTTATTGATTGTATTAATACATATATCATACAACTTATTTTGAGATCAACTTCATATGGTGTACTGTTGATTTCTAGGTAGTAATCTTCATCATTGATGGATGAATATTTATTATCATCCATATACATATAACATATTACTACTACTAATACACACACACACACACACACATACTGATGGTAACATGTTGCTGCTATAATATATTGCAATAGTATATATATATATATATATTATATATATGATGTAACATGTAACAATGATTATATATATACTACACTATATATAAATATATACTAGAATTAGCATTTAAATTTATGCAAAATTAAAATTGATGAAAAACTCAATGAGTGTATATATAGTGTTGCTAATGTTTTTTACTTGAGGTGTGCTCAATGTGGAGCATGCGATATTGCTCACGGTGTGCTTAGTATGAAGCATTGTTTTTGCTCTAATTTCTTCTGAAAAATACTTGAGTAATCCAGTTGTTTTCTATTTTAATTTATTTCGCTTATGAATGGTTAAATCAAAATATGGTTTTTATGATTTATGTTTTGTATTATGTGGTCTTTAATTTAGGCAATGTGTATCTAGGTATAATTATTTGTGATGATGGGTGGTCTGCAATGTGCATTACATCTATGAATATACTATAAAATTATTTTGGTCGACCTCTAATTTTTATCATCAATGTGGGCAACTTTTGTGTATACATGTGCACTATTTATTTAATTCCCCTCTGAAATAGTAAAGGTTCATAAAAATAGAAAAACTATTTATACGTTATAATTATAAATTTAAAATCACAATAATAAACCCAACTAGTTTTGGGATCAAGTCATATTTCAATACTAGTTATTGATATCCTAGCTTCCTACACACACACACACACACACACACACACACACACACACACATTATATATATATATTACAAGACCCTAATCACAATTTCTCACTTTTTATACCATGAGGCACACTATGGTTTCATAAATAATCATCACAAATAATTTCTTCATGAAAATAAATGATTTCTAATGTCTTTCAATAGATGTTCTACTAATTTTTCTTAATATTTATAATTATGTGAAAGTTTTGTTTAAACAATGATTCTATTTTGATTGATGTATATCCATTATTAATAATTCTGAGATTTATAAAGATATTAGATGATACTTGACAAATTTCAATACTTATCCATAAGTTAGATTTTCCATGTTGTTTGTGTATTTTTTTCTTGATAATGTTCGACAATACTCAATATGTACCAAAGAGAGTCGACACAAATCAGATATCAAACATGCTCATTTAATGGAATAAAATTTTTAGAAGCTATATAATAATATTTAACAATATACAATGCTTTTCAATATTATCTGATGATATTGATTCAAAGACAACTAATATTTTTCTAAAATAACATAGTCTCTTTTATAGAAATAGATTATATTTGATATAATTTGATAAAGTTTGAAGTAGCATGAATATGTCTAATATCATATATTATTGAAACCTTCTCAATGATTTCAATAATATTCGATACTATTTTTGCCTCTTTTTATATTATAATATTTTGATATATATCCTATCACTATAAGAAAATATTGAATTAGCTAGGGAATTTTAGTCATGGATCAATCCCTAGCTAAATTGCAAGGGATTAGCTAGGGAATAGCAATGGACTGATGATTTTGGGTTGAGTTTGGGAGAAGTGTAGGTAGATAAAAAAAAGTATAATATTTTAAATCTATAACATTTTTGATTTAGATAGAGAGTATAAAACTAGTAAAAATAATTTAGAAATTTTTAATGTTATAATCCCCACAATGTCATGCAACACAATAGAATTTTTTCTACCAAAAAATGTTTTATCAACTTCAAATTATGATTTTAGCCATAACAATGTAGTTTATTATTACTCTAACAATTCAACTTCTACCAAATTTATATTAACTATAATTTATACCATTAACAATTGTGGATTATGAAAAGTTTGGGCATCTCTGTAACGTTGATGAATTTCATGTCATGCAAGAGTATTCTCCTTACGACAACATTCGTTAGGACACCCTTTATCCTGCCATGTTAATAACATCATCTTTTAACACACGGTAATTTTTCAGTGCTGCAATATGTTAATTATAAATAATTTTAAAAACTAATAAATATGAGTAATAATAGTTAGTTGAACGTTGTAGTTATTAGTTGAGTACCATAACTATTAGTTGTAACCTACAAGCTTGAATCTAAGTTTCATGTTTCACAAAATTTGTGGCAGATGTATCTTGTAATAAATAGTAATAAAAAATATAAGAAAATATGAGAAGTATTATGTAAATATATGTCATTAATGAAAGATTAATTTATAGTACTAGCGAATATATGTGAGTACTCTTTTATGTGAGTCCTCTTTTATAGTTTAATATGATATAAACATATTTACTAAATAATTTTTAGTCCAGAACATATATAATTAAATATTATTTCAATCTTAATAAAATAAATATAAATTATTATAATTTCAAGAACATCAAAATAATATAAAAAATAGTAACATATCATAAAAATACAGCAAAATGAATTATAAAGAACATTAATAAGTTGTAAATAAAAATAAAAATTTCAAATCTATTGAGAATTATATTGTATTTTTATAATTTTTTATCTTGAGATACTATGATGAGATGATTCATATAGATTAAAAGTATTTATAGTTTCTTTTTGTATTTATAAGTGAATTTTTATTTTATTTAATAAATGATAATGTCATTTTATAATTTTTATTCATAATATTATATTATTGTGTGTTTTTATTTATTTTATTCAATTGTTTTATTTTTTATGGGAATACTCGATATGCATTAATCTTCATATTTTTCCTCTATATATATATATATATATATATATATATATATATATATATATATATATATATATATGGACGTGCATATATATGGAAGAAATTTATGATGCTTTAGTAGAACATCTCTTCGCTATAGAAGCAGTAGTAAATGGCCATTCAAAGTAACTTCCTGCTCATGTGGAAAATTATAAAATATAGTATTTCTTCTCTCTCTCTCTCTCTAAACATCATTGCTGGCCATATTTTATATATTTGTTAAAATTGTATGATTATATATAAATATTTGTATAACTTTATATAAATAATTGTATAACTTTATAACACTCTATATAATTAAATATAACTATATTTGTAAGTATGTATACATATATGTAAATCTATATATTTATTTATAATTTTATATATTTATGTATAACTATTTGTATGAATATATCTATATATAACTATATGTTTAACTATATAAAAACATTTATAGTTATATATACTATATGTATAATAACATATACCTATAAATAATTGTATCTTATTATATGTATTACTATAAAAGCATTATACATAACTATATTTAAATATATAATTTACAACTTATATTTAGTATACATTTGTATATATTAGTATTCAAAAATGTACTTTACTATATCTATACCTATACATAACTATAGGTATAGATATATAAACTTATATAAATAAATATATATACCTGCATGTATAAATATAAGTTTAACTATACGTGTAACTATACGTATAACCACATGTAACTATATTTATGATTACATGTATTACAACATTATGTTTAATTATATGTGTATAACTATATATACATATTTTTAAAACTAAATATAACTATATATATTTAAATATAACTATATTTTTAACTATTTAAACATATATGTATACATATATGTAAGTCTATATACTTGTTTATAACTTTGTATATATTTATGTATAACTACTCATATGAATATATATATATAACTAAATGTTTAACAAAATATAATTTTTTATAACTATATATATTATGTGTATAATAACATATAACTATACATAATTTTATATTATTAATGTATAACCTATAATTAAATATATAATTAACAACATATATTTCATATACATTTTTATATATTAGTATATCCATACCTATACATAACTATATGTATAAATATATGAAATTATATGAACAAATATATATATACATACATGTATAAATATAAGTTTAACTATACGTGTACCTATATGTATAATCACATGGAACTATATTTATAATTACATGTATAATAACATAAAACATCATATTTAATTATATGTGTATAACTATATATAAATATTTGTAAAACTATATAAAACTTTATATAATTAAATATAACTATATTTTTAACTATTTATACATATATGTATACATATACGTAAATCTATATATTTGTTTATAACCTTGTATATATTTATCAATAACTAAATTTAACTACTCGTATGAATATACATAACTATATATATTATATGTATACTAACATATAACTATAAATAATTATATCTTACTATATGTATAACTATATAAACTATAAACTTTATACATAACTATATTTAAATATATTATTAACAACATTTATTTAATATATATTTTTATATATTAATATAAAAAAATATATTTTTGTATATCTATACCTATTCATAACTATATGTATAAAAATATGAAATTATATGATATAATATATATACATACATGCATAAATATAAGTTTAACTGTGTAACTATATGTATAACTACATGTAACAATATTTATAATTATATGTATAAAAACATACAACATAATGTTTAACTATATGTGTAAAACTATAAATAACTCTATATAAATAAATATAGCTTTATTTTTAATTATGTATACATATATGTATACATATATGTAAATCTATATAATTGTTTATAACTTTGTATACATTTATTTATATTTACTTATAACTACTTGTTGCACATATCTAAATATAATTATATGTTTAACTATATGTAACTATTTATAACTACATTTACTATATGTATCCTAACATATAATTATATATGTGATAATATTAATTTGTTGAACTAATTTTAAATTAAATGGCAAAAGATATAATATCAACAATATGTAAGCATGTAGTATTAGAGTGTCCGTTGATCAGGCTCATATATGGTATAATACAAATAAGGATCATACTCTTACCTAATCCCAGCCCTTGAGCCTTAGGCTCAAATATGAACTTATGTATGATGAAAGATGTATTATTTGATAGGTTTATACGGAAAAAATTTTATTTTCTATTATATAATTTTTCAAACACTACACTTTCTATGTGTCTCTCTCTCTCCCTCTCTAATTCTTCTTGTCACTCTATTTCACTTTTTCTTTATGTGTCACATACTCTCTCTTATTATTTTCTTTCTCGCTCTCCTTTCTTGCTTGTTCTCTCTCTCTCTCTATCTCTTTCCCTCCTCTCTCTCTCTCTCTCCCTCTCTCTCTCTCCCTCTCTCTCTTCCTCTCTCTATCTCTCTCTCCCTCTCTCTCCCTTTCACCATTTCTTTCCCCCCCTCTCTCCCTCCTTCTCTCTCCCCCCCATCTCCCCATTTCTCCGCCCCTCTCTCTATCCCCACCTTCTCTCTCTCTCTCTCTCTCTCTCCCTCTCCTCCTTCAAACATTAGATGTCTTTTTTTTTTTGATTTCCTTTCTTGCGCATTATCACATTTTGCACCCTTTATCTAGTATAACTGTGATATCTAATAATCCTTATCTTGCTAAAAATTTCTTTATCTATTAATGTAGATTCTGTAAATGCATTGCCTTGATATTCATGATTTTTAATTTTTAAATATTCATCTGTAAGTAATTTTATTTAATTATTTGTATATTTCGAAGTAATTGAATGTTTTATTCGAAATAATGATTGGGCATTATTTTTTGTAAATAAAACAGGGCAAAATGAGCTCATATCATCAGTGGATGTACAAAAGGGTTATTGATGAATTTTTGAATATAGATTTTTTGACATGGCTTGAAACTTTCATCAATTTTGCATGTAGTCAATTGAGATTGATGCATGAAAAAAAAAATAGGTGTCCATGTAATCATCGCAAGTGTCAGAATATCCCTTTTCGTGATGGAAATACTATAAGATATCATTTGACTAAATATGGCTTTGTGCCAAAATTTTTTGTTTGGATTTATACTGGGGAAAGTACAATAACTCTGAATATTTACCAAAAAGAGAGTATTGAATCGTTTGCTTGTGGTGAAGAATCATCAAACACATATCATAGAATGATCACGGAGGCTATTGGTGCTGACTTCAATATAAATTACATGGATGAACCACCTAATCCTGAAGCTCATAAATTTTATGAAATGCTTAAAGCTGCAGATATAGAGTTGTAGCCTTGTTGTAAAACACATTTGCAATTATCACTTGTGGCTCGACTAATGAATATTAAATCAGAAAATTATATGTCTGAGAAATTATTTGATCAGGTGACAGAACTGATGAAGAAGATTGTTCCGGATAATAATTTGATCACTAACAACTTTTACAACACTAAGACGTTACTACGAGGAATGGGTCTACCAGTGGAAAAAATTGATTGTTGTTTAAATGGATGCATGTTATATTGGGGAGGTGATAGTGATATAATTAGCTATAAGTTTTGTGATCATTCTCGATTTAGGAATGCACCTTGTATTGTAGATACGAAACAAAAATTGAAGGCTATCTTTAAGAAGATGTATTATTTTCCATTAATTCATCAATTTTAGAGATTACATGCATCAAATTCTACTGCAAATGATAAGAGGTGGCATTCCGAGCATGAGATTGAAGAAGGGGTAATGCGGCATCCATCAGATTCACATACTTGGAAGCATTTTAATTATATACATCAAGATTTTGTAGTAGAAAGCCGAAATATGAGATTGGGTCTCTATACTAATAGATTTTAGCCATTTGGGCAATCTTGACAACAATATTCAACATGGCCAGTGATAGTGACATCTTATAACTCGCCTCCATTGTTGTGTATGAATGAGCAATATATATTTTTGTCAATATTAGTTCTTGGGCCAAAAAATCCAAAAGACATGCTAAATATTTTCTTACAGTCTCTTATTGCAGAGTTAAATCATTTATGGTATGTTGGCGTAAATACATATGATATCTCAAAGGAGCAAAATTTCATTATGCAGTCAACCCTTGTGTGGATGGTAAATGATTTTTCTACATATTCAATATTGTCTGGCTGGAGTACTGTTGGATGATTCGCATGCTCATATTGCATGACAAATTCTGAATCATTTACCCTCAAATTTAGTGGTAAACAGTCATGGTTTGATAACCATCATAAGTTTTAACCTATGAATCATTTATTTTTAAGAAATAGAACTGCATTTCGAAAAAAAACACTATGATAACATTTGCACCAGCAGTTCGTTCAGGAGATTATATTATGAACAGAGATTCAGAGTTTGGGTTTGAAGAAGGTAACTAAAAAGGAAGCTACAGAAAGTGATGGACCAATAGAAAAATTATTTGGTTGGAGGAAACGTAGTATATTTTGGGACTTGCCCTATTGGAAGTCTAAGTTAATTCATCATAACTTAGATGTAATGCATATTGAAAAAATATTTTTGACAATGTTTACAACATTGTCCTTAATGTAGATGGAAAAACAAAAGACACTTTAAAATCAAGACAAGAGCTGAATGATTACTGTCAGTGTCCTGAATTGAAACTGAATGAAGAAACAAAAAAAAATTTTAAAGCTTGCTACACACTTGATAAGGCAAGACATATTGTGTGAATTGTTTTAAAATTTAAAATTCTCTGATGGATATGTGTCAAATATGGGCAGATGCGTGGATATGAAGAATCTTAAGTTATTTGGAATGAAAAGTCATGCATGTCATGTATTAATGCAGATATTAATACCAATTGCATTCCGTGAATTACTTCTACTAAGTGTTTGGAAGGTTCTTACAAAACTTAGTTTGTTGTTCAAATAGCTAACTGCAACCACAATCAAAATAGATGACACTGTGAGGCTGGAGAATGACATTCCACTTATTATTTGTAAGCTTGAATGGATATTCCCATCGAGTTTTTTTGACTTGATGGAGCATTTGTCTATCCTTTGGCATAAGAAGCAAGGATTGTAGGGCCAGTGCAATTCAGGTGGATGTATCTTTTTGAGAGGTAAATACATATAATTTGCTGTGTTTTATTATTTAGTACTTTAAGTATTATTATAATTTAATCTAATTGAAACCTAACATTATGGATGTAAGTATCTTCGTAAGTTGAAATTGAATGTTAGAAACAAGTTAAAAGTTGAAGATTCAATTTGCAATGCATATTTAGTAGAAGAAGCATCATCATTTTGTTCTTATTATTTTGAGGATCATGTCAATACAAAGAATAGAAATGTGTCGTGGAATTATGAAGGTCATGTGATGGCAGAAGATGATTCTGTGAACAAACTATCTATCTTCATGCACCCCAGAAGAGCATTTGGAATAACAATGAAAAGATGTATGACATATGAAAAGTACAAAGTAACCCGGAGCTACGTTTTACTTAATTGTGAGGAGGCTGTACCATATATTGAGTATGTATACCCAAAATGGTTGCAGGTTTAATCATAGTTTAATCTTATCTTTAATAGGAATTATTAAAAATTAATATACATTTTTTTTCTCTTTTTTTATATTTGTGCAGTATTTATGTTGAGCAGTTAAAATATAGGCATCCAGTAATTTCCAGCAATGATGCCGATTATATGCTAGAAACTAAATTTGCGAATTGGTTAAAAAAATGTGAGTATAATTAAGTTTTATATTTTTGAATTATTTATTTTATTAGTATCTTTTATTTGTTAATATCATTTTTTTAATTTATGTCACATGCAATTGATCCTTCAAATGGAGATTCAAATATTTTCATTCAGAATCTAAGTAAAGGCCCTTTTAGATATGTGACAACCTATCATGGATATTTTGTTAACGGATATAAATTTCACAGAATCTGGCATGGTTCTTCTAAATTAACAATGAATAGTGATGTATGCATTAAAGGCTTAGGTTATAGTACAGATGAGATTGATTATTATGGTCAACTCAAAGAAGTTATTGAGTTGGAGTATCCTGGACTCGAAAATAACAGAATTGTATTATTTAAGTGTGAGTGGTTTGATCATACACGAAATGTGGCCACAAAGATTCATTTGGATTATAAGCTAGTGGATGTTAACCTTAAATGCAGATATACTCGATATGAGCCATTTATTATGGCAGTTCAAGCCACTCATGTATATTATTGTACATATCCAAGTTTATCTCATGATAAGAGAGATTGGTGGGCGATTTGTAAAATAAAAGCTCGATTAAAATTTGAAGTACCGACATTGCAACAAAGAAGTGCAGCCTTAGAAATTACACCGGCATTCCAGTAAGATGACATAAATAATATTGAGTCAATGAATATAGATGAAGATCCAGAAAATTTATGAGACTCAAATGGTGGCACAATAGAAATTGAAGATGATCAATTTCTATCTGAAGATGAGTTCGAACTTCTATTGGAATCAGATGAAATATCAGAAAATCCATTGGAGGATGACAGTGATGCCGATAATTAAATTGTGATAAGTTTATTATAAATTTAAACTATCAAATACTTTTTATATTTTGTTGAAATATATGGTGTGTTTTATTCGAAAATGCATGCTTGTTCATCATATTTTTATTTTTTGTTCTATATTTTATTTTGTACAGGAGATTGCACCTAAAGGACATGGCCATGGTGGAGGTGAACGCGGACACAAAAATGAACCAAATTCATTGAGTATTTTACATCATATTTCAGAATTAGTACCATCTCATCGCCACCATATCCATACTTCAATATCACAATCACTATCTCCATTTCTATCACCATCACCATCATTGAGACCTCTACAATCACCTTTATTAGATGTAAGCCCACCACTCATTGTGCTTCATGCATAAACTTTTGATCCATCTCTATCTTCTACACCATATTTTATATCGATTATTCCCCCATTTACAAAACCAAGGACATCATCAAATGTTATGCCTTCCTTTGTAGTCAGTATAAAGTTAGAAATTTAGATCATGGATGAGAGGTAAAAAAAATATGTAAAAATGACTTGAAAAAAAAATTTCGATATTACTGTCAGTAGTTTTTTTATATTATTATGATTTGCTTTTTTTCAATGTTATTTATTTATTTGTACAGTTTTATTCCATCTCATAAGTGTTCAACTATAATTACAAATGTTTTCAAGAAAATGGCTGATTCTAAAGCTTTCTCCGGGAAGAAAGTTTCTAAATTGACAAAAGAGTCATATTTTAATGACTTTCAGGTAAAAATAACAAAACAAAAGAATTGAAAAATAATTATCTAATTACTTAACTTTTATGTTGGTTATTATTCAAGAAGTAAATAATTATGTTCTTGTTATTAATATAAATTCTTTGTCATTTTTCTATTTATAGAATCAGTGCACATGGGCACTCAAATTTGATGGAAAGAAAAAGTCATTATGGGAGATTAAAGCTACTCAATGATATTCTAATTTTGTCTATAAATTAAAGAAAATGAAAGAAATGCATGATTTTATATCAGAGGAAGATTGGCCCAAGTGGCTTAATTATTGGGAGGAGCTAGATGTAAAGAAAAAATCAGATATTGCCAGCAAAAATAGACGAAGTGAGGTAGTTGGACTAGGTACAAGAATTTGCCGACACACTAGAGGTTAAAAGTTGAGCATTGAGCATGCTCGAGATCTGGAACAAATTTAAAATTCTAAACATTTCTATATTTTGTGGTTGTCCTAATAGTCCAATAAATAAAATCTATGTATGGTTTTATTAATTTTGTTAAATTTTTTTTTTCAGTTGTTTTTTTATGACTTATTAAAAACATATTCTAGGCTGGAGAATTGGGACAAGGTCCAAATTTTTATGAGATTTTTAGAAAGATGAATGAGAAGAAAGTGGATAGTCAGTATGCTGATAACATGTCTCAGATGATTGCTGTAAGAAATTATTATATTAATTAGATCTTATAAAACTACCCTACATTATTAAAATTGTTTTGAATGCAAACTATTTATTTTATTTTTTGTAAATCTAGAATAGTTTTTTTCTCTATTTTATTTCAGGACCTAATGGAGGAACGTGTGACAGCTGCTCATCAACAAGTTGAGGGTTCTATTGATCTTCAACCAATTGACTATGATCCTATTTATTTGGAGACTATAAAAGGTCGAAAGATGTAGTTAGTGTATGGAATCAACACTAAGGGATTAGCATTTTGTTGTAGCAGTCGTGCTTCTAATTCATCTGTCTCATCAATGGTGGGTGAGGCGGTCGAACAAGTACTGGAAACAAATGAATGTATTGTAGATATGGAGACTGAAATGAAAAAGAAGGATGAGCAGGTAACTAATTTGATGGAAGAAATGCAAGAAATTAAAGAAATTAAAAAAGTAATGCAACAGTAGATGTCCTATATGGAGTCACATTAGCGGCATTGGCGCAACAGATAGCATTTTGAGATCCAGCTGTGAATTCTCACAGGAAAGGATAGCATTCCCTACAAATTATGAGGATGATTGAGTATGAGAATTATTTCTGAATTGTTATTTATTTTTGTCTGTGTAGCAAATAATTATGATATTTTTTTGCAGGTTTCAATTTTTTTTATTATGCTTTTGTTCTTTGCTTTTCCAATAAACCAAATTATGAATCTTTGTAGGACACATTATGTGAAAGAAAATAAAAAATCCCGATTCAAAGCATTCAGACATTACCATGGTCCTTCCAATACATGAGTCTCATATTTATCGATTTCAGCTTTATCAAAAAGAGTGCTAGATTATCTTATCTTTATTATTCTAAAAACATTTTATTTTTGTACTCTATTTATCTCTAACATAATTATTGGACATCTTTTGGATTTTTGTTGAAGCTGTTTGATAATCAACTTTAATTTGTGTTTGTTCATGTCTATAATATTTGTTTTTATATATCTGTGAATATGTTTTTGTTTCTTTGAATTTTTTGGGTAGAGTTTTAGCCTATTATAGGTATGTAAAAGCATATTTTTAGCAGCAGCGGTGGCGGTAACACTGGTAGTGGCAGCAACAGGAATGGTTGTAGCAGTAGCGGCAGCAGGATCGGCAACTGTAGTGGTAGTGGAAATGCCAGTGGCAGCAGCAGGAGAGGCAGGAGCAGCAGTGGTAGCGGGAGCAGCAGTAACGATAACAAATGTGGTATATACATACGTATATAGTCATTATATATGTACATATAATACTATATTATTTTATGTACATATATACTGAGTATATATATGTACTCAGTATATATGTACACATAATACTATAGTTTATATGTACATATACTGCAGTGATATATGTATGAATGAAATGCTAATATATATGTACATATTTACTACAACAATATATATTTATCAAAATATAGTCTTATTTATTTATTTTAATTTGATTTGGTGGTTTAAATTTCGTACAGATATGGTATCGCATTATTTCCCATACGAAGCTTGTATAAGTGAAGACATATTTCAACAAACATGATGCAATGTGACTCGGATACCATTTTCGCAGTGAAAAGTTGGTGATTGGAGGAGCAAAGGGAGAGAAAGCAATGTCAATGCATTGATAGATTATACTTTATCCACAGTCGGTAGATACATTGATTAATAAGATGTAATATAATTTTTATTATTTTTTGTTTTATTTATTTAAAATATAGTATTAGAATAAGTTATTAAATGATTTTTTTGTTTAATTTAAAATTTTCATTTATAATTTCTATTTTTATAAAATTTAATTTAAAAATATTAAATTATTTAATTAAATTTTTGTTGAAATTGTATGACAATCAACTGTAATTTTTGTTTGTTCTTGTCTTAACTATTTTTATATATTAGTGAATATGTTTGTGTTTCTCCAAATTATTTTGGTAGAGTTTTAGCCTATTATAGGCATGTAAAAGCCAACTATCATAAATGATAGTTGTAGCAGCGACGACAGCAGTGGCGACAGTAGCGGCAATTACGACAGCGGTAGTAGTGGTGCCAGAAGCGATGGCGGTGGCAGAGGCGGCAGTGGTGGGAGCAACAGTGGCGGCGTCGGTAGTGGCGGTAGCAGCGGCATCAGTGGTAGTGGTAGCAGCGGAGGCATGAAAGGAAACGGCAACATCAGTGGTAGCGGCAGCGGCATGAGCAGCAGTAGCAGCGATTACAACGGCAGCAATGGCAGTGGCGGCAACAAAGGCAGTGGTGGCAGTAGTGACTGCGGCAGCACCAGCGGCGGCAGCACCGACAGCAGTCGTAGTAGTGGGAGCACCGGCAGTAGCCCCAGTGGCAGCAGCAACATCGTAAGTGGCATGAATGGCAACAAATCTGGTATATACGTATGTATATAGTTAGTATATACATACATATAATTCTGCATTATTTTATGTGCATATATACTGAGTATAAATGTACTCGGTATATATGTATGCATAATAATGTGATTTATATGTACAAATACTATAGTAATATATATATACAAGTGAAATGCTAGTATATATGTACATTTTTGCTGTAATAATATATATTTATCAAAACATAGTTTTTATTAATTTATTTTGATTTGATTTAGTGGTTTAAATTTTTTACAGATGTGGTACCGCATTATTTCTCATACGAAACTTGTATAAGTGAAGAGATTTTTCAACAGACATGAAGCACCGTGACTCGAATAGCTTTTTCGTAGCAGAAAGTTGGTGATCAGAAGAGAAGAGGGAGAGAAAGTAATGTTAATGCATTGATAGATTATACTTTATGCACAGTCAGTAGATATATTGATTACTAAGATGTGATATAAATTTAGTTTTTTTAGTTATTTAAAATTTTGTATTAGAATAGGTTATTAAATGAATTTTTTTGTTTAATTTTAATTTTCATTTATAGTTTCTATTTTTAGTAAATTTAATATAAAAATATTAAATTATTTAATTAAATTCTAGTTTAAGCTGTATGACAATGTACTTTAATTTGTGTTTGTTCATGTAATTAATAACTATTTTTATATATATGTGAAAATGTTTATGTGTCTCCGAATTTTTTGGGTAGAGTTTTAGCCTATTATAGGTATATAAAAGTCTAATATCAGCAGCAATAGTAGCGACAACAGCAGCAATGATGGCAGCGGCAGTGGCGTAAGCACCAGCAGCAATAGTGGTGGTAGCGGCGGCGGCGGGGGCTGCAGCGGTGGTAGCGGCGGCGAGAGCGGCAGTGGCAGGAGCAGCGGCATCAGACATAGAGGCCGTGGCTGTAGCAATGATTGCACCGGAAGCAGCATTGGTAGCGGTGGTAGCAGCGGCAGCACCGGAAGTAGCGGCAGCAGTGGCAGAGGTAGCAATGGTAGTAGTAGCGATGGCGGTAGCAGCAGTGGCAGCGGCGACAGCGGCAGCATCGATAGAGGGGGCAGTTGTGGTAGCCGCTGTAGCAGCCAGCGACGACGGCGGCGGTGGTAATAGCAGTGGTATTGGTAGTGACAGCATCGATGGCAGTAGTGGAAGGAGCAGCAGCGGGAGCAGTAGCAACAACACCAAATGAGGTATATACGTACAAATAAAGTCAGTATATATGTACATATAATACTGCAATATTTTATGTACGTATATACTGAGTATATTTGTACTCAATTTATATGTACACATAATATTGCTATTTTTATGTACATATACTGCATTAATATATGTACGAGTGAAATGCTAGTATATATTAACATATATACTGCAGAATTATATCTGTATCAAAACATAACTTTTTTTTAATTTAACTGGGTGGTTTAAATTTCTTACAGATATGATACTGCATTGTTCCTCATACAAAGCTTCTATAAGTGATGAGATTTTTCACTAGACATTATGTGTCGTGACTTGGACAGCTTTGTCACAATAGAAAAATGATGAAAAGAGAAGCAGAGGGAGAGAAAACAACGTCGATGAATGGATATATTATATTTTATGTACTATAAGTAGATATATTGTGAATAAGATGAAATAAACTTTTGTTATTTTTTTTTGTTTTAATTATGTAAAATATTGAATTAGAATAAGTTATTAAATGATTTTATTTTTTGTTTATTATAAATTATTTATAGTTCAATTTTTATTCAATTCGATATAAAAATATTAAATTATTTAATTAAAAAATTTTAAAATAATTTAAATTCTGAAATTAATTTTGAAATTAAAATATCAAGGGAAAAATCGATTGCTAAATTTGCAAGGGATAAATCCATTGCTAATTTAGCTAGGGAATTTCCCTAGCTAATTTAGATAGGAAAATATGAAAATTAGCGATGGACTTTCCGTCGCTAATTTTATTTAACAAGGGACTATATTCATCTCTAAAATTTATAGACCAGCACTTTAACTAGGGAAGCATCCGTCGTTATTTTATTTTAGCGATGGAAATTCTCATTTCCCTTGCTAATTTATCTAGGAAATTTGTCTTTTTTAGAATGAGATTTTTCCGTCGCTAACTTTTTAGCTAGGGATACTTTTCGTCACTAAAATTTAGCAAAAAAGACTTTAAATAGGGAACCTATCTATTGGTAATCCGTCACTATATCCGATTTAACGAAGAAAAATGCTCATTTAGTTAGGGAATTGTCCCTAGCTATATGGGATTTATTTGTAGTGTCATTATATTTAAATATTAGTGGTACACTATGGTGGCACCATTATTTCCATCAAAATCCAGCAACCATAATTGTAGATGGAGCTACAAGAGAGTGCATCATGACCTGCATACCCGAGTGTTGGTGCCCCCTTATTGGAGAACCTCCTCTAATTCCACGTGAAAAAAAATGCATGAAAAATGTTAAAATTTTTCACTTAATAAGAAATAAGTGAATTGAGAGGAAGGAGCACATTTTAAAAACAAAAAAAAAAACTATATTTAATCAAATTCATAAATTAAGTATAAATACAAAAAAAAAACAAAATTATGAAAAGCCTCCTAAGTTTAATTTTAAAAAATGATACTAAATCAAAAAATAATTATAATTTGATCAACATAATTGAGAAACCCCAAATATATACTTAATAGTCTTCTCTCTCTCTCTCTCTCTCACTAAAGTTAGCTCTCTCTTTTTAAATATCACCCTCTCTCTTTTGCTTTAACTCTCACGCTCATTATAATTCATTCTTTAACTAATGTTCTCTCTCACATTAATTTAATTCATTTCCAAAATTTTGTTGAGTTAATGATAAACCTTTTCAAGTTATAAGAATCTCTTATCGTAAAAAAGTTTATAACTTGAATCTGCAATAAAAGTCAAATTAAAAAAATTTTACAAAAAGAAAGTAATTTGAATCTTATATATATATATATATAAACATTTTATTTCACTCATATGAAGAGAATGATATATAAAAAGTATGACTTGAATGAAAAAAAATGTGAAATAATTATATTGATTGATAAATATAATGTTTTCTTTTTTATTTAAATTATCATAAATGCAAATTAATAACTAATTCATAACAACTTTGAATGACAATGACAAAAGGGAATAAATATGTTTGAAGGTGTCATGGTGGTTTCATTCATGGGGCATGGATTGCTTAGGTGGCCATTTTGTTGTTTGTATTGTATGGCTTAAAATATAGTTAGAATTTGTGTCATGACTTATGAAGAAAAAAAAAGTGGGTGTGGTGTCTGAATTCTCTTCATGCACACCCCTGACGTTTAGCTATAAATATCATTATGCTTTGATCAATTTTTTTTATCCTTTACCTCGTCATCTTTTAGCACGCCATTAAAACTTTATTTTTACCTATTTCCTACCATGTCGTGAGTGTTAATAGGACTGTTAAGCGCTTCCTCACCTTCCAATAGCTAAAAACCCCTAGTCCAAAGCTCACTATTCCACCCTTCATATTTTTAAATTTCTTTCTATCCAACGTCATCTCCGTTCCTAGTGAGGCACACTCGGACATTTCCCAAAGCATGATCTAGGTAGTATCTGAAAAATCTATTGTTATTATGTCTGACAACTCACTAGAATCTCTCTATATAATGTGGCATACAGAAGTGGAAGCTCTAACTGCCCTGGGAGTGCCAACATCAGAGCATTCTAGGATAATTGACTCCATTGCTGTTGAGGATGATAGCATGATCGCCTAAGCCAGATCTGATGCTCAAGACTTCCTGGGTTCATCGAAGTCCCTATTTCATCCATGTCAATTTTAGTTGAGATTCAACGCATATTTCAATTTTAGAGTTCAGCGGATATGCATAATGCCATAATGGAACTTCTTGCTTCACGGAGCAACAACACACTTCAATCTTCTAGATCCTCCATTCGTACGCTTGAAATGGGCCACTAATCTAGATTTAAGATGCATTGCAAGCATGTTTTCCATGTTGGTATTCCCTTTATCAAGTGAAAATGAGATGCATTTTTAATTTTGAATTTTGTTTTGTTACTTACATCTTCAAAATTTATGTTCTGGAAGAATAGATGGTATGTTGCTAATTGCCATGAAAATCATTTGCGGGTACATCTATAAAAGATGAGGATAAAAGTATTGTGTGTTGGGTTATTCTTTCCATGAAAGTTTCCATCAACAATATCTTTAAAATATATTAAGCATTTTGTTTTATATAGATAAACTTGGATTTTAATTAAATTAATAAATGAGATATTCACCAACACTATTCATGAACACGCTCTTTGCAAGTGTTTATGCACAAACTGAGAAGTTAATCACTACAACAAAACAACAAATTAATGATGCTTTATATCTTGACGCTTTCATAAAATGTCATTATACGATGTGTAATTAGACATTTGATGACACTTTTCTAAAAGCGACATTATTTGTAAAATTTATTAAGTTTTTATGACGCTTTCTAGAAACGTCATTGTTGCTACAACAAAACATAGATTAATATTGTTTCAAAAAGTTATTTTTTACTTAATTATATAGATTAATCTATCGCTAGAAAGAGTTGCGCTTCTTCTTCATCACGTTTGGCCATTTCCAACAGCTAGGGTTCAAGTTCGCATCTTCGAAATCATTGGTCATTTTTGTAGCATCCTATAAGTTTCTCCATTATGTTTATACTTGTATTAGCTCTTCGCTTTCGTTAACCTAATTAATTAATGTGAATGTGTTCCGAGTGATTTAGCATATACCGCATGTATTATAAATGCAGTATTATATGCTCTATTTTTCGGGAGCACTCGGCGAGAATAGCGGAAGAGTTGGGCTGAACTGAGTGATCATTGTTTAAAATTCCTAAAGTTTGCCACCGTGATTCTTTTGTTCAAACCCGAAGCCAACTTCTCCTTATAAATGCAGATGCTTTGCCAATCTATCACCTTCACCATTCTCATGTTAAGTGCTACTAACAAGTGCAATAAACATGTGTGTTTGTGTATGTATATTAGAATTAGATCGAATCACAAGTTGATGCAACCCACATATTTATTAATGCACAACAACTCTTGAGTCACATGTTATCTTGCATCTATTGGATGATTTTTTTGATTCTCACCCAGGTACTTTTATATCTGATCCATATTTTTTTTATATTCAACATTTTTCATTTTAATTGTCTACATTGAAGAGGGGAAAGAATAGTTTGATTTATTTTGATGAATTGAAGAGCAATAAAATATTAATTATTTAGTTTTGTTGCAATTTTTTTTTCTAAATTTTAGGAGTTATGATTTTTTTATTCAATATGTTAATATTAATTTTTATATAGCAACTGTTCAACAAAAATATAAGTAGATAAGGTTCATTCATTGAGTACACCAATGTCACAATGATAACTTCAAAAAAAAAACAATATCCTGCCTTAGCACATGTGACATAAAATGACATCCAATGTAATAATTCATTCATAAATTTGTTCTTGTTTTTAAAATAAATTAAATGTAGTGCACCACTGAGATCAATCATAAATAAATTTATTTATTTTTTCATCTGTACTTATTTAAAATTATGTTTTTTTATTAATGTTTTACCATACTTTATCATTCTATTAAAATTATGAATATCTTTTGTAAATCTATAAATATGCATTTACTTGTCTCTAACATTTA
Organism: Sapria himalayana; assembly: GCA_029783825.1. Taxonomy (NCBI): domain Eukaryota; kingdom Viridiplantae; phylum Streptophyta; class Magnoliopsida; order Malpighiales; family Rafflesiaceae; genus Sapria; species Sapria himalayana. The sequence continues at coordinate 12,103,161 of JAREIK010002838.1, read as the reverse complement.
TATATTTTATTATGATTTTTTTTTCTCACATTGAAACACATATTAATCCAAATAGAAATAAGATTTTGATTTTTAAATCATACGCATTGGTAGGGTGTTATGCGGGCTGCTGCAACTTTTCGTTGTTATTCACTTATATCTAACACCGTGGCTATTGATTTCGTATTTTTTGAATCGTGTGCAACTATTTGGATGGTGGCCGATCAACTTTGGTAGGGATAATAATTTACATCTTGTAAGTGAGCGCAAAAGGAGAAATTCCAGTTGACTTTTAGGTAGTGGTACAGTAAACCCAGAGCACCTCAGGAAGCTCTTCCACCCATTTACATTTAGCAGAGTCTAGTTGTTTTTTCAAGGTAATCAACATGGTTTTGTTGGAGGCCTCAACTTGGCCATTGCTTTGCAGATACCAAGGGGTAAAGTATAAGTTTTTATTTTCAATTCATAGCAGAAGTCCTGGTAGACTTGGCTTTAAAATTGTCGCCCGTTATTAGATATAATTGAAAATGGGATGTCGAAGTAGCTAGAGTCTCAGATAAATTGAGTAACCTTTCTATCTTTGATTGATGAAAAAGTGTCAGCTCTATCTATTTACTAAAATAAGAATGGAATCAGGGTCGATGATATTGGGTTTACATTAGTTGACTTTAGCAGATTGGCTCATAAGTTAGATCCGTTCATATTAGCCTCCCAGGCTAAGAAAGTCTTCTATGTACAAGATGAGCTTAATCCAAGATGGTCAATTGTTTTGTCAACTCCTCAAGAAGATTTCACAAAAAGAGCAAACGATGATGATCCATGGAAATTTCTATTGAACACAATCCAGTCATATCTTCTTTTCCACAAGTTAAATTATTTGATGCATTGGATGAATCTGATAAAATCTGTAATCGGGATGATTGCGAGGGAATTTGGGCCGAGAACAAATCATAAATGATTCCAATTTTTATCTTTGTTATTGCTTTGTGAATTGATATGCTTCTAAAGTTTTTTGTTTTTTAAATGTATTCGGACTAGTTAAGTTATTCGTCTTTGTTATTAGATGAATGTTATTCTTTTAATTTTAGTTAATGGCAGGTTAAGAATAATTTAAAAACTGACATTATTATGTTTTGTGCAAAACAGCTGATTAGGTAATGCCTTTAATTAGTTATTTTTTTCTTTTAAATATTTTTTTATTTCTTTGTACTTCTTTTTAAACATGATTATTATTTGTTTGATAGGTATGGAAACGGATCAACTAGATAAAGCTACTACAAAAAATAGATGTAGAGGGATAACAAGAAAGCCAATGATTATCAAGAATAGAAGCAACGGAATTAAACTTTCAGTTCAGTATAATGTCGATGGTGTTTATGTCGGACAAGCTGCAGTGCATCTCACAAGTTATTTAGGGATATTGGCACATACCATGGTCCCAATTAGATATAGCACTTGGCACCATGTACCCAAGCAATTGAAGAATAAATTGTGGGACTTAATTGAGGTAAACTTGTATTTATTTTTTATAGTTTTAACGTTTTCTAATTTTATTTGCAAATTTTTTTAACAAATTATAACTATGTTCATTACTTCTAGGCTGCATTTACATTGGATTGTAAAAGTAGAAGGAATTATATGAAAACAATTAGCAGGTGCTTTAGATCTTTCAAGAACGTGTTGACAGCAAAGTATATCATTTCATTCAAAGATCAACTCGAGCTTCTTAAAAAACCACCATATGGATACAGTTTTATTGAAGATGAAGATTGGACAATTTTTATCAAAGAAAGAGTAACACAAAGATTTCAGGTATATTTCTAATTATTTTCATGGAATATTCTCAATTTTTCTTTTCTTAATATAAATTAAAAATTTTAGGAGTTTTGAGAAGTTCAAAAGGAAAGAAGGAAAAAACATATTTATAATCATCATCTTAGCAGGAAGGGATATGCTGGTCTTGAAACAGAGATAGTAAGTTAAATATGTTGTTACTTTACTTTTTATTTTATGTTAAATTTGCCTAGAGACTCATTATATTACATTGCATTATTGTAAAAGTCGGTAGAAACTGGCTTTACTTCAGTCATTGATAGAAGTGTATTATGGAAGAAAGCGATGGTTAAAAAAGATGGCACGTATGATGAAGTGGTCATTCCAGTTGTGGAGAAGATTGTAAGTATTAGTTATGGAACAAATATTTCATCTATGGTATAAGCTTATTTATTGTAACTAATATGACATTTAATTTTATAATAGAATTGTGTATCAGGATATGAAGTTGCAACAGTCACAAGAAAGCAGTTTGAGTTTCAATGGAAATGACATACTTACAGAAGCATTGAGAACTCCAGTATATAGTGGTCGAGTACGAGCTAAAGAAAATTATTATACTCCACGAAATTATTTTCATTCTTGGCTGATAGTACTTTGTGGGAATTTATGAAAGAATCGCAAGAGCGACAATCAAAGTTTGAGGCAAAGATTTTATTACAACTCTCTCAGATGGTGCCCACTGCATAGAAGTGTCAAACATGTCGGGCCGGGGCGGCCCGGCACGAGGCACGGCATGGTTCGGGCATGCCAGGGCCGGCCCGACACGTTTTTAAACCGTGCCCGGGCCCGTGCCGTGCTCGGGTTAAGAACAGCCCATGTCGTGCCGTGCCTGGCGCGGCACGGCTCGTGCCTTGGCACGGCACGCCGGCACGGGTCCGTCCCGTGCCGGTTCACGCAGGCACGCATGGCGCTGGCGGCGTGTCACGTGTGGCATGGCGCCCCCCCCCCACCCCCCCGGTAAAAAGACCGCGGGTCGGGTCTGATTGGACCTGACCCGCGGTCCCGACTGCCGATACCCGACGGCCATATATGATAGATCCGATCCGACCAATCCCAACGGCCAAAAAAAAATAATTTCAAACTTCACCGATTTTCAGCCGTTGGATTCGCCTCCAACGGCTAGGGGGCAGAATCCAACGGTCCTCGTGATTCTGCCCCTTGAAAATATTAAAAAAATTCAAAAAAATAATAAAAAAATATCTTTTTTTATGAAAAAAAACTTTCTTTAGCCTATAAAATCTACCCCCCTCCCTATAATATTTATGTTTTTCAAAAACATAAAATCTCTCAATACTTTTTATCTCTTACATAAACCGTGCATCTCTCTCTCGGGCCTCGTGATTTTGATTTCGGCTTGGATTTTCATGAAACTCAACTTGAGTTTTGAACATCAGATCTTCCTACGGTGCACCTTGCACGTGACCGACCTCATTGCTTTTACCGGATAATTTATTTTACGTTTTTATTTACTTTCTCTCTCTAAATCTTCTCTCTCTAGAAAAACTTATGAAAAAATAAAAACATAAAAAATGACAAATACACATGACACGTATTTAAATTTGGAAAATGAAAATGTTAGTGTTACACAGACGTCTGCGGCTGCTGAAACTTTGGTTTCTCCTGTCGTCTCAACCCAAAGTTCTAAAAAACAAAAAAGTAGGACTTCTGTAGTTTGGACACATTTTAAAATCATAACACAAGTAAATTTTAGGGGTGAGGAACTTGAAATGGCACAGTGCAAATATTATATGTGACTTTTAATATGCAAGAGTTCATGTGGGACTGGGTATCTTAAGAAGCATGCCGAATTATGCACCAAAAAACATGGACCCTTAGATCCTAGGCAAACCCAACTTGGCACTACATTTTTTGAGACTGGATCGAGTTCAGTCTCAAAGTTTACTCCCTTCGTATACTCCAGCGAGTTGGGTAGGGACGGCATGGCCAGGCTCATCACATTGATAAGTCTTCCGATCAGATTTTCGGAAGATCCGAGGGTAGTGCACATCATGCAGACTTATTTTCAGCTTTCCTATCATAGGATTCCTAGGTCCACATCTAGGAGTGACATACTAAAGATATATAAGTTAGAAAAACAAAAAATAATTAAGGAATTTTTGGCATATAGTGGAGTGGTGTCCGTAACGTCCGATATATGGACATGTCACGATGATTCTTCTTATGCATGTTTCACGAGTCATTATGTAGATTCTAATTGGACAATCAATAAAAAAATATTAGGATTCACTGAGATTCTTCATCCTCATGATGGCCCGACCATTTTTGAGTGTATGATGAAAGTATTTAGGGAATATAAAATTCAAAATAAAATTTTTAGTGTCACATTCGATAACGCTTCTAATAATAGAGTAGCGATCAATATATTTGTTAGGAATATTAGAGACGCACCATTAGGAGAGATCTTTCATGTCAGATGCATGTATCACGTGATTAACCTGATTGTTCAAGCGGGTATTAAGGTGTGTTCCCCCCCGTTGGAAAATATACGCAATACACTCAAGTATATTTGCACTCCTCGCAGACTACAAGAGTTTGGTAATCTCTGTTTGTCTGCGAATCTTAAGAAGAAGAAATTCCAATCGGATGTGAGACATCGTTGGAATTACACGTACCTGATGTTGGAATCATGTGTTGGATACGAACACGTGATATCCGACTACGTCAATAGTAAGAGTGACGAACTTATTATTGACGACACTGACTGGGCTTCAGGAATTTCATTTATGAAATTCCTGAAGATATTTTATGACACGACGAACATGTGTTCGTCGGTTTATACGCCCACCACTTGCATTGCAGTCCGTTGCATATGCAACATTAGTAGCATGTTTAGGAAGTATCGAGCGGACCCGACGCTTAGCCATATGGTTGCAGAGATGGAGACCAAGTACCTGAAGTACTGGTCCACCATTCCATCTCTTTATTGCCTCGCAGCATGCATGGACCCTAGGGCTAAGGTGGAAGGGGTTGAAAACACCCTGACTTTCATTTCCTCGTGCATGAACCTGGAAGAGCCACCTGAAGGGTTCATTTACGAGAAGTTGACATACCTGTTCACATACTACGATACTAGGTATGGTGGTGGTGGTGGTGAGACTGTGATTACGGACACTGATACCTTGTTCGGAGATGGCGATTATTCCATTAACCTAGCGAGGGGGAAACGTAGGGGTGGACCATCACATAGGAGCGAGCTGTCTCGGTACTTAGATACCGATTACTGCTCAATCCTATCACATTCTGATAACAAGAATCTTGATTTATTACAGTGGTGGAAATCATACGAGTCCACATATCCCGTGCTATCTAGGATGGCACAGGATCTACTGACTCCTCCGGTGTCGAGCGTAGCATCGGAGTCTGCTTTTTCTGTTGTAGTGAACGTGATTTCGGATAGGAGATCGAGATTACGTCCAGATATGGTTGAGGCCTTGGCATGTTTGAAGGATTGGGAGGAATCGAGATTACGTCCAGACACTACAGTCGCATCCACATCCACTACGATGGCGGAGGAGCTGATTGCCGATGATGATGATCCATATGATACTGATCTTGATGTTGCGGCTGATGATTCTCATGATATGCCGCTTGACGATTGATGCTCATCTGCTCTTTTTTTTCGATGTTTTTTTATTTATTTTATTTATACGCTTTGTTTGTACTTTGTACCATACGTTGTGTTGAAACTTATACTTGTTTTGTTCGGACCATTAGTTTCAAAAGCATGATTGGTAATTTTTCATTTGTGTAGTTTAATTTTTTTTTAATTTTAATTTTTACTAACATAATGTATTTTTTTTTACGATTTAAATTTTATTTTAAAAATTAATAACTTTAAATTTTAATATATAATTAATAAATTATAAATATAAAAAAAGCTAAACTAAATTTAATTTGATAAAAAAAAAAATTTCTAATATTTGTTTGTTTTATTTAATTTTAATTTTTATAATTTTTACAAAAAATAATATTTAATATTTAATACTCTATACGGTTACTTTATCAAAAAATTTACAATAAAAAAAAATTCTAATCTGCCATGACCATGAGCCATCTGCCTGTCCATCAGGGGTCAGCCCGTGCGGCCTCCCGGATCCCAGTGACCCGGTCCCGCCGTCCGCGTCGCAGCTCCCGCCTGCCCGGCCGTGCCGCCTGGCCTGTATGACCAAGGCGTGCCCGCCTATATATAAACCGTGCCGTGCCGGGCACGGCACGGTAGCACGATCGTGCTCGTGAAAAACGGGCCGTGCCGTGCCGGGCCGGCCCGTTTGACACCTCTACCACCGCATCTCAATCTGATATTGGTAGCTCTAACATGCTTCAAAAACATATTGTCCTTCCGGAAAGTGTTGAGCAACCAAAACGTCGAGTAGAAGACCATGCTCCTCCAATGCTAGCAGCCAAAAAGGTTAGTTGTATTTAATATTTTGTTCTTTAATATAGATGTGGTATCACAAGCTCATAATTTTCATATCAACTTACCTAGTTGATATGAAAAAATATAAGTAATGTTACAATATAAGTTAGCATGATCAATTATATTAATAAGCTCATTAAGTTATGACAACTCAATTTTGTCTAACTATTACTTTTCTACGTGAAAATTATCAACTTTAGATGATTGCATATAACTAAACAACAAAGTTTCATTTTACAGGAAAGGAATTGTCAATTGGCCATAGGGACAGTAGAAAATGTTGTCGCAGCTGGAATTATGATACTTGAATGTGGTGATAACTGCCTTGTTGACGTGGATGTTTCGTATAATTCAAATGCATTACTTCCTGTACCTATTCCAAGCCAAATTACCACTATTGGAGATGCTATTGGGCATCAAATTTTATGGCCTGCCCAATTTGTCATTCCTTCTACTCTTCGCATCCAGGTATGTGGTTTTTTTTAAAATAAAATATTTCTTAATAATAATAATAATAGTAGTTTATCTAAGACAATTCTTATTTATACAAAGATATTTTATGTTTGATAGGATTCAAAGAAATTTAAGAAACAGAGTAATAGAGATAGAACACTGAGTTTAAATGATGAGAATTCTGTAGATATCAAGAACTTTGCTATATTAGTTGGGCGCTTGTTAAAGGATGAGATCGTACATGCAGTAGAAATCATAGAGGAGGTTTTTGGACAGTCATTTAACACCTTCCTCATGAAAGAAGACATGAATATCATTATATCATCAACAGAGGTGTCATCTAATTGCCTTTTGTTCTATATATGGTAAGATAAAAATTTAATATGTTTTTCATTTATTTTAACTCTTTTATTTATGCTTTAATTTTTCATTATGTGAATTGTATTTAATATTAGTTAAATTAAAATATTATAACTTTTAAATATTGTGTGAAATTAAATCAGGCATTTGCATAAAAACATGGTTGATGCTAAAGAGGAAGAGCGATTTATTTTTGTAAATCCAACATTCGTTTCCAAAGCTGGATTGGGAGAAGCAAGTAAGAAAAATAGGTCAATGGTTATAGCTAATCGGTTGATGAATGCAAATAATGCAGATTTTGTTTTTATTCCATATAACCTAGGGTAAGTTATTTAACATAAGTAAGATTATAAGTATGCATATATATCAAATTATAAATGATATGTTGTTACACTAATGTTAATTTTGCAGTTGTCATTAGGTATTGGTGGTACTTGAAATAATGACTTTGATCGCCTATTACCTTGATTTCTTGCATCATCAACCTGCAGATGATCTTAAAGACATTATTAATATATAAGTTTTTCCCTTCTTATTATATAATGAAGCATTTGGTGGCAACATAAATTTGACTTTTTAGTGTCTTCACTTTAAAAAACATATATCATCAAAAAGAGAGCCTAATTGGGTTGTACTATGGGTACATAACTCATTAACTAAGTAATATAATATTTAGTGTCTTTTGCTTAATTTTAAACTTTTTACAATATGACTTGCAAGTAACTTCATAAAAATATATATTGATTTTATTTTACATTCAGTGCCCAAGACAACAAGGTAGTGTTGAATGTGGATACTATGTGATGAGATATATGAGAGATATCATTTTTGATCAAGGATGTCTAACATCAAAGGTATGTGTTTATTTGTTGTTTCTCAATATATTAGTTATTTTTAGTTTTCCAAATTTTAATGATTAAGATAATACTTTACTTTTCAACAGTATAATGGGAAGGAATCATACAAAAAAGAAGAGTTGGATGAAGTACGATCTGAATGGGCGATGTTGGTGACTCAATTAATACTTTCCTCGGTTTGAAAAGCATTGGGGATATTTTTTTTATTGAAGTATGAACAAATTTTGGGATTTATAACATTAACTTTTGATGAGGTTCGTAATTTATATCTCTTTTGAACTCACTACACACCTTTAGGTTTTAAATGGATTATTATTGTTTTGTATTTTAAAAAAATTTATCAACTTTTATTCCATAATTTATAAATCTCCAGCTTTATATTTTATCCATTACTACTAACTTTGTTTTTGTTGTTGTTAAATTTATTTAATCGTATATGTCAATTGTTATATAAATTATTTTTATGATATGATGTTATCATTCCTGCTTTTTTTCCAATGCTCTATAATATATTTATTTCTACAAGTATAAGTATTTATTGTTCATCTATTTGTATGCAGGTTACCTTATTTGGAAATTAACTCTCAACTTTGTCGGGCAAGCAGGAATCAGTTTTATGGAGTTAAGGCACAATTGGGTTGCATATATCAGAAAATTTGAATTGAATTTAAGAAACGAATGTTGAAATTGTGTTATATTTTTTTTTGATTTGTAAGAAGTCTGAGTTCCCCATTGTACTTGAAAACTATTTTCTTGGTATGAATTGTAAAGAATTTTGTTCTTATGTGCATGTAGTATTACAATAACAGGTGAAAATATATTTACAATAATTATTAAATTTATATTTATTTAAATTATAATCTTCCTTGATGCTTTTTCTAAGCATCATAGTATAAAAAAAATTTTCAATACCTACAACATATAATGACACTTTTTTGCAGTGTCATTGAATCATACCTTGACGCTAAAATAAAGTATCGTTGTTAATAATAATGACGCTTTATTTTACCATCAAGGTATGATTCAACGACACTGCAAAAAAATATCATTATATGTATAGACTTGTTATGTCACGCTAGCAGATTACGCTCTCGATAAGTGACATTATATATATATAATGATGTATTTTAGGCGTCATTGATTATGGTTATTGTTGTAGTGAATAATTATCCACATTGGACATTATTGAGTGGAAGATGATGAAAATTGTTGTGAGAATTGTAGAGTAGATAGGATTGCAGGAATGAGTCATTTTTCTGGACAAGTAACTTCTCCAGATTCCATTCTGAGCAAGCATTCACAAACTTATCATTCATCTAATGAAGATGAGAATGCATATGAGATAGAATTGGAAGATATTACATTTTTAAAGTTGGAGGAGGCGAAGGCTAGTGGGTTCCTAGTTTTGTTGTAGGATGCTTGTTGGCCGCCTACAATAGTTATTCAAGCTCCAAAGAAGGTGGTATGTTCACCTAGCATCAATACTTCTTTGAATAGCAGAATATATTTTTAAATGTTTCGGAAATGATATGATTTTCTGCTGAAAAATATAGTACCAACAGAAACAATGAAAATAAAGCAACAACTAAAGAAGAAGGCCAATGATTGAGAAGCGACTGTATTGATCATTTGAAGAGTTGTCTTCATTGATGACGATTTATGAGTGGACGTAGGAACTTCTAATAGTTAACCGATTTGATAGAAAACATTGTTTTGAGGTGAGAAAATAAAAAAACTAAGAACAATTTACACTTTTTTTTTGTTTCTTCGAAAATCTAAAAAATATATTTTTCAAATTCATGGCTACTTCTTCCTATTTGTAGTTTTATAAAGAATTTAATTATCATTTTCGCATTTTGATCTAAGCTACATGATTTTAAGAATATTAAATTTATGTGAGAAATTACAAAAGTTCCTCACATAGTTTCCAAAACGTGAAGTACAAACTTGTAAAAGTTATACAATTAAATCATTTAAATTATATAAAGTTATTTTTGAATTATGTTATCTGAGATGCTCCAATGATGAGATTAGACCTCTGTGTGTGTGCGCTCGCGCGCGTGTGTGTGTGTGTTTATATATTCTATATAGGTTTCTATATACATGTATATATAAATATGTGTGTGTGTGTGTGTGAAATCCCGAAAAAAATATGAATAAATAATTAACATAATTTGATTTCTGGAAAAAAAAGGCAAAATGATAATTTTGCAATAAGAGAAAATAACCTGAAAATTTTAGAGCCCTGATGATAAAATGGATGTCGTTATCGAATTCGTCTTGAAAAATATAGCTACGATATCAAATTTCGTTAAATATTGAGAAAGTCAGAATTTAGTTGTATTTTTATTTATTTAAGTAATTATTTGAATATTTATGAAAAAAAAATTTACAAAAAACCAGAGGACCACGCCATGATGTGCGCACATGGCTGGGCACGCGCGGACGCGGTCCACATCTGGTCCATGTGTCAAAAAAAATTAATTAATTAATTAATAATAATAATTACAAGTAAAAAAATAAGAAAATGTGAGGAATCCGTAAAACGAAAGAAGCTAAAATAAATGTTTCGGCGACAACGAGAGAGATACAGTATAGAGATAAAAATATCTGTGGATTTTCTTTTAATATTAATGGATTATTCTGGAATCGGAATGAAATAGTCCAAGAAAAAAAATTACTATACACGATGAGATCTTCACTTTGATATCAAATTTATAAAGTTTACGTGAAATTTTCTGAAAGATTGTCGATTTCTTTTAACATAATTTCTTTCTATTTAATGACAATAAATGATCATGTTTGATATTTTAATTCGAATTGTTATAAATTTTATTGGAAATGATTAATTGGTGAAAAGTTTTGGTATTTCGTTTAGTAAAAGTTAGTACGAGACGAATTAGATTTGGATTATTATAATTGGTCTGAAATATTGGTTAAATCAGAAATGGCATAATTGTATTTCATGTGCACGGGAACATTCCATATACATGGGTGGGTGCATGATATATATATATATATATAAAGGTATATGAATTGTATTAAGCGAACTTGAATTGGGACAATGCTCAGACATAGTTACGCAGGATTTTATTTGATACATGGTATTATAGATTTGTGAAATTGAATTGGGACATCGTCCAGGCTGAGTTACCGTAGAGCATATTTCTTAGAGTAAATCCAGTAAAATCATTTTCTATTCGGATAAATGTCATATATGTTTTTCGGTTGAGGTCCATATTTTTCGGAATAATTTCAAAAAAATAAATATTTCTATAGATATATATACATATACATATACATAGATACATACATACATAGATACATACATACATGCATACATATATATATATAATATGTCACACTTAGCTTCGGCAGATGTGAAGGAGTCGATGGGACTCAGGAATATGGGCATATAAACAGGTAATCCATAATTGCATTCATATGAACATTGTACTTTAATAGGTGTTGATATATTTTCATGAAGTTTTACGTGTACTTAGGTAGGGAGTAACTCTGAAAAAGTTTACCCCTACTGAGGTTTGATCACTCCATTTGCGGGACCCCTTTTCAGGTACAGGTCCAGGACAAATGACAGATCCACATATGGGATCACACATGTGTAGGGGAGCAGGTTGTGGCTTAAATAATATGTTGTGTGTTTTTTTATTCCGCCGAGCAAATAAATAAAGAAAATATATATTATACATTTGAAAAAATTTTATTTTATTGTACATTGTATTGAGTGATGGAATGAATGGGACCCCCTAGGGATGGGGTGTCACAATGTGTGTGTGTGTGTGTGTGTGTGAACATATTTAATCAATAAACATATATATATATGTGTGTGTGTGTGTGTGTTTATATATATATATATATATATATATATATATATATATATATATATATAATGTATGTATATATAAATATATATGTTTATATATATAGAAACCTATACAGCCTATATATATATATGTTTCTTTATACATATCTAGCTATATACATTTATATATTACTTATATAAATATATACGTATATAGAAACCTATAAAGCACATATATGAAATATCTAACTAAAGATATACAAAGGTTTATACACACACACACACTCACTCACTCACTCACTCCTCACTCACTCACACACACACACACATATATAACATTTTATTTAGAAGAGCTTCCAAAACATATAACATTAATGTTGAAAATGATGTTTGCTTCCATAAAGATGAAAAAATGGGGAATCCATAATTTAATTCTTTGAAAACCTTCTTTTTAAAGATAATTCTCTTCTTCTACATCCTATTTAGGATGTAGCTTTGCTAGCAATATTAGAAGAAACAAAATATGATCTTAGCAAACAACCATAATTTGATAAATTAAAACAAATTACCTTTTCCTTTGATTTATCCTTCTGGGAGGAACTAGAAGATGAATTGATAAATATTCAAGAAAGATCATTTCATGAAGCACAAGTCTTTGAAATAGAACTTAATTGTGGTGTTGAAGACTTATTTTTCAGTCTTGTTACACTAAAAACCAACAAAAATAGTTTAGAAGAAAACCTAAATTGTAGTTTTTTCATTAATTTATAGCAAGAATAATAACTAGTTCATCAATCATTAACTAGGTGGATTTTGTTGTTGTATCTGCAATCAGCAACGGTGCTGCAGAGCAACCTTTAGCTACCTCGGAGGTAAAATTGAAGGAACAATTCAAGTGAAATTTGGTGTTTATGATTGCTTAGGTTTTTTCCTCTTACTTGCTATTTTTCTGCTGGAGGGACGACATCCAGTTATTTGCTAGGCCTAACTTATGGATTACTTGCTAGTTATTTTCTATTGTTGAGATAGTGACATCTTTTTAGTTAGATGAACAAGAGAAGAACATGAATTTTGAATATAAAACTAATTTGTCCTAGCTTTTGTCTTCATATTCTTTAATATTTCAGCTTTGAAGAGTCTTATTCCCTTCATCACTAAAATGGTGTAAAATTTCATAGTGTTGGCAATTATGCTTTGGAAAAATGAACATGTAAGATAAAGTTGCTATAGAATTTATTTTCATTGAGAAGGCTAATAATATTTTAGAGAAAAAAAATGATTATTTGTTTTTTTTTTTTTTGGAATATCATGACACGCCAATGAGAGAGCTTGGACTTTATATTATTAATTATTAAAATTGTTTTGGGATTCAATGTATTTTCATTATACTATATTATTTACTCACAGAGGATTTTTTATGTATGCATCTATGAGTCTTGTTATGCTTACTCATAATGAGTATCTTAACTTTCTGTTCATATAGGCTACCAGTTTTAATTTGGATACTTAAAATAAAACTATATATATTATTTTTTATTTTCTCACTTTATCTATATTTTTGTATCATAGATATATGAGTTAGCACTTATATAATAAGTAATTATATTTCTTTTATTGAATCTGAATCTTTTGATTTTATAGTCACTAATAATGAAATTGTATATGCTGTAATTTAGTAAAATATTAATGCAAGTTCTATTTTTTTTGATACATATTCTTATAATATTTTAATATTATTATAATTTAATTTTACTTAGTTATTTTATTAAACAACAAAATATTAATGTTTGTTCTCTTCTTGTAATATTTATGTGCATGGTTCATAGTTCATGCATATAACATTTATGAGAGGTAAGAAAGGTAAATTCTATATATTTTTCCTTATCCTCAAAAGTTCATCTAGGTAGTTGGTTATTATTAACTCATTTATTACATATTCTCAGTTTGAACATTTATTATTGGATAAACTAAAAATTATGAAAAAAAAACATGAATGAGTTATTTTTATTGATTAAAACATATGTTCGTTAAAAAATTATTTTAGAACTTCATATCTAATATGTCATGAATGTGTTAGTTAAGCATCAATTATATTTGGTTTATTTTAATAATTGGAGATTTTCTAGATTTTTCATATACTATTTTAAATATTTTATTATTTTTATTGATAGTTTTATGAAATATACATGATTACATATTTTTATAGAAACATCTCAATCTGTATTAAGTTTTATAAATTTTTATCAAATTGTTAAATTGTAATTTGAATTAAAATTTTAAATGTTAAATTTTTTTGAAAAATATAGGATAATTCAGTAGATATTTTGTGTTGACACTCTAGTATAAAATGATGTAGGTGAGAAGAAGAACATATATTTGGTTGAAATATTTAGATTATTTATACTACATAAAACTATTTATAAATGTTCACAGGGAGTCATGATATTAATCATTAATCTTTTGAGAGATCTTTTCAAGTTGTATTCCATGTTACTTTATATATCTTGAAGAATGATTTTTGAAATCTTCCATTCAAGATTTTTAGGCATATTTATTTTGTTTATGGTCTCTATCCTTGCAGAATAAATATTTGATAAAATATCTTTTACATGGAATGACATGTATGAGAACAAAAAAAATATTTGAAACAAACGACAAAGATACTTCAATTATAAATAAATATTTATAGAAGTTCAAGGGGAGTAGTGATTTTCAATGATAATTTTTTGTTTAGATCTTTTAAGTCATTTTGCTTATTAGCTTATGCATATAAAAGAAAATTTCTATCTTTCACTCAATATTTTTATGTATATTTATTTTTGTTCGTGATCTTTCATAGTAGAAATAATATAGTTACCCATGAAATTAAGTGTGTTTTTTTTTTGGATGCTCATGTATTTAAACATGGTATAGATATTACTCATCATAGACAATAAAAATTATTATGATTACAAATGTTATGTTCTTTGATAATATTTTTTTTCGAGGACTCGATACAAAAAAAAACATATATTTAGACACAATAATGATAAGATATGTATCAATTTCATTGTTATTACTTTGAGTGGTGATTAATATGTTCTTATCCACTAGAATAATAAGTGAAAATTTGTTATTTTCAAATTGTGTGAAAAGCATAGGTCTCAAATGTCCTATGTCATGCCGGCATAACCAATATTTTGTTGGCCCGATAGGGCCATCGTGCTATGGTAGAAGCTAGCCTAGGTATTACTAATAGACTACCCGACCCAACATGGCATAATCATCATGTTGCTGGCATACTCATGCCTAACATACCTGGTAGTCTTCGGTCATGGTGGATCATGCCAATTTTTTGAGTAGCACCACCATATGCACCATTCATTTGCAACCACCATCACCATAACTACATAGAAAATTAATTACCCAAATTTATGTGACTCGTTCCATGTCTTAGGTCATGGTCACCATGTTGGTGGACCATGCTTGACCCGGGATGAGGCATGAAACATAGTGGCCCACATCACATTTGCTGTGCCTTGGTCAAGCACCACCCAACTCCAACCATGGTTCTAGATCATGCCGTGTCGAGTATGACATTATTCAATCTGGTCATGCATCTTGTTGTGCCTATTACTCTCACCCCACCCGACACTTGTGCAATGGCAGGGGGTACATATTATGTATTATGCTTTATTTTTTTATAAAAGTAATGTTAAATATTTTTTACATAAAAATTATTAAATTTTTAATCATATTTTACCTAAAATATATTAAAATTAGATTTCCCATATAAGTGGTACACATGTATTATACATTATTTTTTTCTAGATATTAGAGTGTTAAAAAACTATCTAACATCAAAAATATATTAAACACAATTACTTATTATATTTATAAGTAATTAAGATTACTCAATGCAATGAGATAATTAATCTAGTCTTCACAAATAAAAGAATTATTTAATAAATTGTTTACTTTTTATATGCTAAGTATCATTTTGTTATTTCAATTATGGCATATTAATGAACTTTATTTAAAGATTTCTTATTTCATTGTTCATGTGTTTTATTTTGGAGGTGATAAAATGTGTTTAGATATTATACATTTTACAAAGTTATCAATAAATCTATGTATATAATTGTGATATGTGATGTCACAACTTGGAACTAATAAATATGACATAAATTATTGAAAAGAAATTAGAGGTTTAGTTTTATAAGTTTTTGCATATAAGTTGGTGTATTTAAAAATTAATAAAAAAATCAATAATATAGTATAATGCAAAAATTATTAGCGATATTTATAAATACATCTAATGGTTAATAAAATATCATTAAAAGTAATACAAAATCATTATAAATTAAGTTTGTAAACTATTGAATTTTGATTCATTTTAATTTTTTTTATTGTTTGTATATTAACATATATATATATATATATGCTAAGTATCATTTTGTTATTTGAATTATGAAATATAAAAGAATTTAATTTAAAGATTTCTTATTTCTGTGTTCATTTGTTTTATTTCTTATTTTATTGTTCATAATTCAAAAAACAAAATGATACTTAGCATATAAAAGTGAACATTTAGATTAAATAATTCTTTTATTTGTGCAGACTAGATAAATTATCACATTACATTGAGTAATCATATTTATTTATAAATATAATAAGTAATCGTGTCTAATATAATTTTGATGTTATATAGTTTTTTAACACTAAAATATCAAAAAAAAAAAAAGATAATAATGTATAAAACATGTGTGCTACTAATATAGAAATTTTAATTTTAATAATTTTTATGTAAAATATAAAAAACAAAAATTAATAAAATTTATGAAAATAATTTTATATTTCTTTTATAAAACAATAATACATAATATAGAGAATGTACCTTACCTTTGCACAAGTGTCAATTGGGATCCAAATCATAAGCACAACAAGAGCCATTGTCAAATAGAGTTCTGCTCAGCTTGACACGACACAGTCTCGAAACATGCATGGACTTGGGTGGTGTTTGTCCAAGGCACAACTCATGGAGTACTGAGCGTGCCCAGAGGTTGCCATGCATCATGTTGGGCCAAACACGATCTGCCGACATGATTACATTGACTCGGGATAGGGAATGAGTCATAGAAAATTGGGTAATTAATTTGTTGTTGTGGTGGTGGCGGTATTGGCTGATGAACAGTGTTTGTGGTGGTGCTACCCAAAAAACTAGCATGATACATCACGACTCGAGACTACTTGGCATGTTATGGATTAGTCTGCCAAGAATCATGTGATTGTGTCATGCATGATCGGATAGAAATATGTCATGCCATGGTCATCATGTCATGAAGGACCGACTAGGCCAACAAAATGGTCCTTATAGGCACGCTACGGCCCATTTGACACCTATGCTTTACACACAATATGTAAATAACAAATTTTCACTTTTTATTCTAGTATATAAGATTGCCTCAAACCAAATTATAAAACTAAATGACATATCTTTTCTTTATAATTGTAGAAACCCAACTTTAATTTGAGTTTGTCTCTAATCAATTATGTTAATCATCTCTAAGAAAAATAGCATATCGTATAAGTCTCTTCTTGTATTTAGCAATCCAAAAAATTAGGTTTATAAACATCTAGTGGTAAGAAACTAGGAAATAAATAATTATATTAATGACATAACAAATATATTATCAAACTCCTATTAGATATCTAAATATCTTTTTGGCATCTGTATAATTAAAAAATGAACTTAATTATCAATATATTTGGACATGTTTAAATTGAAATCAAATATTGAGTCGGCTAATACATAATATATCATATAAAGTTCAAATAAAATATTTAAAGTGTATTTTAACTAGAAAAGAAAAAATTATGTCATAAATATGTAATCTCAAAAATAAGAAAATACCTAATATGTCTCAAATTATTCATTTGAAAAACAATTTGTATGAATATTTTTCATTAAGATATATTTAAGTAATCATCCTTTATTTTAAAAATATGATAAACAAATGGTACCAATGTCATGTATTACCCTTCAAATCCATATATACACTCACTAAAACAATAAAACCTAGAAGAATCCCAATAATTAATACCATTGTCTAATTTTTATCATATATGTACAAGTCTTCACTCTAATTAAGTATGTGTCATTTAAACCATATATTATTTACCTAATTTATGAGGATATAAACAAAACAACCATAAATATATTTCCTACGGTCAAAAATAATAACTATTGAAGATAAATAATAAAACCACATCCTAGATGATTTTTTCTTTTTCTTGTCATAAAAAATAACAAAGGCTGGAAGTATCACAATAAATAATTTCCAATAGATAATAGTGGGCATCTTTGACATAAAGAACAATATCCTATTAATTAACATCATGAGTTTGTGTAAATCCCCTCACTACCAAATTAGTCATGAGTTGATTGACTTTTTCTTTACATATGATTTTTATCGCATCCACACGCGCACGCGCACGCACACACACACACCTACAACCTATTATGCAAATACCAGGAGACATAAGAATATAATCTTATAAATTATTTGAGGAGATTATACTTTGTTCATCGAAGAAGAAAAATCATTTTAAATGATTAAGTGCCTCATACATAATATATAGGGTTTTGTAATTATCAAGTTAAGATAAAAATTTGAATAGATAGTATCGAAATTAAAATATAAAAAAAAAATCCATAACAAAAAAAATTTTGTATAACACATTTTTTGTATCTTTCATGGAAGATACAATAATCAAAAGATCAAAATTATGTTTTTGAAATAGTTCAACATTTTGATTTTTGGGGACCTGATCAAGCTATCATGTTTTTCCATACATAACACAAAAGGGTTTGCTGTGAAATGGCGTGCTGGAAAGGAAGCATTGTATGTTATCCCAGCATAGAAAAACAACATGCCATTTGGAACTGAGGATTTTGGGTGATGCCTGCTTTGGCATGCATGCACTAGCAAGGCACTTCCATTGCCACCGGTCACTGCATTTCCCTATCATGTTGGGCTGCTCATTCATTTAAAAAAATAGTTTTTCTTAGTGCGGAGTCATCCATTTTTTTAGAAAATTCATTGTGCCTGTGCCACATGTTGTTCTACCATACCATGGAAGCATGCCATGACTGGCAAAGAATGAGGAAAGATGGGCATCAGCCTAACACTATGTAAGTCATCCACAATCTACCCAAATCACTTGACATATCTAAAATAACCCGACTAAGAAATTTTTAATGCATATGTCTAGTATATATTTTTAGATTGTAATCTACAATATTTTCAATCTTAATCTCCTATTGAGGACCATCACATCTTGTCCCTTGTGTGACACTATCTCAAAAAGACTCCATCTCACTCATACAACAAGGAGCGTCAACAAAATCATGACTCATTGAGGTACCCAGAGATGTCTCATCACTCTTCTCAAGATCAACTAAGATTATAGTGTAAGGTTTAGGAATATATTCATCACAACTCTAAGGAATAAAAACGGAATTGATACATATCTTATCATTACTATTTCTAAATATTTGTTTTTTTGAATTGAAACCTGTAAAAAAAATATTATCAAAGAACATCACATTTGTAATCATAATAATTTTCATTGTCTATGAAGAGTAATATCTATTCCATGTTTAAATACAAGAGTATCGAAAAAAATGACCATTAATTGCACAAGTAACTATCTTATCTATACTATGAAAGATCATTAACAAAAAAAATATACCTAAAAATATTGAGTGAAAGATGAAAAATATTTTCTTATATATGCATTAACTTATATGCGATATGACTTAAAAATATCTAATCAAAAAATTCGCAATTCAAATCACTACTCCCCATGAACATCTATTAATATTTATAATAATTGAAGTATCATTGTCATTTTAATCAAATACATATTTTCCTTCTCATCTCACCTTCCTCATTTTTCATAGGAGTGTTAGCACAAAATATCTAGTGAATTATCCTATATTTTTCAAAAAATAATAAAAATAATAAAAATTTTACTATAAAATATTATTTTTTAACATTTTAAAATTTAATTCAAATTGCATTTTCACAATTTGATAAAAAATTATAAAAAATAATACAACATGAGATGTTTCATTAAAAATATATAATCAAGTATAATTTTAGTAAAACTACCAATAAAAATAATAAAATAATTAAAATAATTGTATATGAAAGACTTACAAAATCTCCAATTATTAAAATAAACCAGATATAATTGATTCTTAAATAACACACTCATGACGTATTATATATGAATTTTGAGAATATTTTTTTAATGAGCATACCTCATAAAAAATTAAAATAACTCATTCATGTTTTTTATCATAATTTTTAGTTTACCTAATAATAAATGTTAGAACTAAGAATATGTAATAAATGAGTTTATAATAACCAACTACATAGAAGAGCTTCTGAAGATAAAGGAAAATATACATAATTTACCATGTTTGATTCTAATAAAAGTTATATGCATGATCTATGAATCATGCACATAAATATAAAAAGGAGAAAACATACATCATTATTTTTTGTTTAATAAAATAAATAACTAAAAATAAATTATAATAATATTCAAATATTAAAAGAATATGTATCAAATAAATAGACCGAACATTAATATTTTGATAAAGCACGACTTGTACAATTGTATTATTAGTCGCAATAATATCAAATGAATCAGATTCAATAAAAAAATAAAATATAATTACTTCTGAAATGAGTGTTAACTTATATATCTATAATACAAAATTCTTGATTAATAGAGAAAATATAAAAGAATAGAAATATTTGTAATTTAAGTATCGCAATTAAAAATGGTTGCCTATATGAAAAGAAATCTAAGATACTCATCATGATTAACTATGACAAGGCTCATTGATGAATACATAAAAAATCTATTGCGAGTAAATATGATAGTATAATTCACTTACCCTGAACCACAAAATATCGTAAATCATTCATAATATAAAGTCCAAGCTATCTCATTGGTGTATCATGATCTTTCAAAAAAAAGCAAATCATCATTTGCTTCTCTCTAAAATGTTCTTAGTCTACAATATGAAAATACATTTTAAAGTAACTTTTTCTTACGTGTTCATTTTTCCTATGCATTATTGCCCACACATATGAATTCTACACCATTTCAATGATGAAAAGAAGAAGACTTTTCGATGTTGAAAAATTTCAGAATGTGAAGACAAAATCTTGAACAAATTTATATTTTATTCAAATTTTATGTTTATCTATTGTTCGTCTATCTAAAAAACTGTCATTAACACAGTAAGAAAAATTAAATAGAAAGTTATCAAAAAGTTAGGCCTAGCAAACATGTGGATGTCTTCCCTCTAATTAAAAATAAGCAAATAAGAGAACAAAACCTAAGCATTCAATGAACGCCAAATTTGCCTTGAACTATTCCTTAAATTTTATGTCTAAGGTAGCTAAAGGTTTCTCTATAGCACCATTGCTGAAGATAAATTCAATAGAAAACAAGGCCTGTTGTGTCAAATTTCACAAGAGCATCATCTACTAATAGAGAGCTTTGGTTGGAAAAATCCACACCTTTAATGACCGGTGAAATAACTATTATTCATGCTATAAATTAATGAAAAATGTAATTTAGGTTTTCTTGTGCAATAATTTTGTAGTATTTTAGTGGAACTCGATTTAAAAATAAGTCTTTAACCCCACAATGAAGTTTTATTTCAAATACTTGTGCTTTGTGATATGATCTTGCTAGAATATTTATCAATGCATCTTCTAGTTACTCCCATAAGGCTAAATCATATAAAGGACACTCCAATTTTAACACAAATGCCTTGAATTCATCTTTTATCTTCTTAAAAATATAATTTTTAGTGCCTAATGCAAAGAAAAGATTTATTGAAAAAATTTTTGTAAACTTTGAAGACTTGGATGTAGCCACTACTTATTGAATTCAAGATTTCAACCCTTTATGAAATTATGTATATTAAAATATATTTGATAAAAATTATGTAATTAATTACATATTTGATTATTTTTTTCAATTTTAAACTTAACATAAAAACATTAAAATTTATAATTTCATAGATGCTTTCTCATAACAAGAATGCTTGTTTGTCCTAATTTGGACAATGTTTTCTTTATCATGTTAATTAACTATCAATTGATTCAAAAAAAAAATTTGAAGAGATATCAATCTAATAATTAAACATTATGTCTTTGAAATTATTTTTTTCAAAAAAATCAACTTTGTTGTATATCTTTTTTTATTAAATAGAATTGATATTATTTGATCCAGGTAGTCAATATGATTTCTATTTATATCTCTTATCTCACTTAGCCCATCTTTCATTGATTTATGTAATCACAATAATCTTTTATAATTTTTAAATTTAAATTAATAGTTCAGAATTTTGGAACAATTAAGTAAAATAATCTCTATTTGAAACTTTTTATGAAAAGTTTCCTAAGTTTTATTTTAAAAAAAGGGTACTAAAACAAAAATTAATTATATTTTGATCTTCTTAATTGGAAAACTCAAATATTTACTTAGTAGTCTTCTCTCTCTCTGTCTCTCTCGCACACACACACACACACTCTCTCTCTCACTAAATTTATCTATCTATTTCTTTGTCTCTCTCTCTCTCTCTCTCTCTCTTTCACCCTCTCACTTTCGCACTAAATCTAAATCTCATGCACGAAATGATATATAAAAAGTATGACATGAATGTTTAAAATGTAAAATAATTATCCTGATTGACAAATATTATATTTTATTTTTTATTTAAAATATTATAAATGCACAAGTTATAATTTAATTTATATTTGAAAAAAATGAAATTGAAAAAAATATTTGATGACTAATTCATAACAAAGTTGGATGGCAATGATTAATGAGATGCAAAATATTTGAAGGTGTCAAGGTTGTTTCATTCACGATCATGAATTGCTAAGGTGTCCTTTTTTTGTTTGCATTGCACGGCTAAAAATAAAGTAGTTGTTAGTATTTGTGTTATGACATACAAATAATGAACCCAAAAAGTGGTTGTGTAGTTATAAATAATTTCGCTCTCATGCCTTACTTTAAAATATACATATCATTTTGAATTGATCAACTATTTCCTCCATCCTTTACATCGGCATCATTCAGCACACCAATATGCCTTCATTTATACCTAATTCTTAATATGCTGTGAGCATGAACAAGACTGTTGGCCATTTCCTCACCTTGGAAAATAAAAACCAAAGCCTACTTTTCCATCATCTTTGTAGAATTCTTTTTATCCAACATCATCTCAATTGCTAACGAGTCACACCCACATGTTTTTTGAAGCATGATTTAGGCAGCATCTTAAAAATCTATTGTTACCATGACTGATGATTCATTGGAATCTATCTACATCACGAGGCATACTGAAGTGAAAAATTCTGACTGTCATGGGAGTGCCATCATTAGAGTATCCTGGCATAAATGATTCAATTTCTTCATAGGCGGCCAACATGATCGCCTCTGCAAGATTTGATGCTCCACCTATTTCAGTGTTAATCGAAGTTCTTGTCTCATCAATTTCAATTTCAGTTCATATTCACCGTATATTTCAAATTTAGAGTTTGGGGGATATGCAGAATGTCATAATGAACCTTATTATTTCACGGAGCAACAACACACTTCCAGCTTCCAAGTCTGCCATTCATAAGCTTGAAAGGGCCTGCCAATCTAGATAAGAAGATGCAACATGGACCATCTGCTTAGATGATATTGAAAACAACACGGAATTTAATTGGATGCCTTGCAAGCATATTTTCCATTTTGATTGTATTGAGAAAAGGAACTCCTAGAATCATTTCTACCCTACTTGTAGATATCACATTCCGTAGATAATTAAGTGTAGGATCATTGATTATTTGTACTTTTTTCTTTTTTCTAATGGAAATAAACATTTTGATTATTTTTTGACTCTCAAGATATATTCTCGTTTATTTTAATGATGTGAATTGGTATTCCCTGTATTTTTATGACGGAATTCTTATACTTTTTTATTTTTAAATGTCATTATTTTGCATACAACTTTAAAATTTCTTTCCAGGAAGAACGTATGGTAGTTGGTAATTGACATTAAAACCATTCGCATGTACATGTATAGAAGAGGAAGATATAGTTATTGTGAGTTGGGTTATTCTTTCCCTGAAAGCTGCCAACAACTATATATTTAAACTGTGTTAAAAATTTTGTTTTGAAAAATTAAAACTTGCATTCTAATTTAAGTTTTTTTTAATCAAAAATTGTCACTTGGTGATAGAGGTACATTGAGAGGTAGAAAGATAGTAGTGATATGTTCTTTTTCTAGGAAATCATAGCAAACTCATGAAAGGTATTAGATATTCATATTATATCATAAGTTATACTTGAATTTTTAAGGTTCAAAACTTATACAATAGACTACCAGACCAAATTAGGTTAGTTTTTTTATGATCATATTCATTGGAGATGTGACAATGATGCTCTCTCAAGAGAAGTATTCTAGATTTTGTTCTATGGGTGCCACTAGATCCAATACTTCTATAACTATTGCACTTTTTCCCAATTTTTTTGTAGATTGTTGAGTAGTTAATTTAAAGATTAATATCCATGTTATATGTATTCATGTTATTTTTATTTTATTATAGAGTTTATAATCTTTGATTTTATTATGACTAATAATATCCAATACTTCTATAAAGTTTATTGTCTTCAATATTAATTGGCATGTTATTGTAATGTAGGTCATTTTCGTTTGACTTTTATTTACATGTATTGATGTTTATTATAATTTATTTTTTGTTAGTTATTTTATGAAAAAATAATAAGGTTGTAATTTTATTTTATTTTTTGATATTTCTTTTGCACTATTATTTGATCAGATATTTATTTTTTTTGGGATTCAACAAGATAGTTTGTACTTGTTCTTTTTTATTCATACGAGTCTTTTTAAATATCTACATATTTTAGATCTGCTAGCGATTCATTATTGATTAAAATATTTTTTATTTAAAAAATTAAAAAGATTTTACAACCAAGCATCATAATAATAATGTCTATTAAATTTGAGACATGTCAGATAAAAAAAAAATATACTCTCTATTTGATAGATCTAGATATGAATAAGATAGGAAAATAATGATAAAATTAAACTATCTAATAGTAATTAGGTTAAATATTATTTACATTGTTAGTATATTTAGTTATTTTCTAATTTTTTTTAAATAAATTCATATGAATATAATATTTAAGATTCTCATGTATGTGAAAAAAATTCTAGGATGGATGATTAAGATTAGACTTTGTGAGCATAATCAGTATAAAGTATATTTTGATTCTATTTTGACTCCTTTGATTATAGATGAGTTATGTTAGATTTTTTATATAGATAATTTTGTTTTGTGAAAGAATAAATGAAAATAATTAATTCAAGATTTAGTGTCGTGGTAAATAAAAAAAAGTATGATTTTAAAACATATTAGATTATTTTATTAAAAAAATTCATTTATATTTATCCACCACATCAACGTGGTGAATTTTTTTAATGAAACTTGCCAAGTTGACATGGTGGATATCGTTTGGATAGAAGTCCCAATAGCTCATGGTCCTTACTTACCACGAGTCCACACAACGGCAATGGCATGCACCTTAACCTACCCAAAAATGCAGCATTCTTCCAAAAGTTACAGTAATAACTGTCATTGTAAGGAGCATGCGTTTATGTTTCTAGTAAATTTTTTTTTTAAAAAATCTATAAATATATTTTTTAAATTAAAAACAAAAAAAAATAAAAATAAAATATAATTTTTATAAAAAATCTATAATAATATTTTTATTTTTATGTCTCTATGGTGATTGCTCATCGATGTGTTGTGTTAGTGAAGGTGGCTGATGGATGGTGCCTATGATGGTGCTATGCACAAAACAACCATGTTCCGGCATTACCCGAGATATCTGAACATGTTAGGCATGAGTCTGCTTGTAATTATGGCAATTGTATTGTGTTTAACCCAAAAATATATCATACAAGTAATGCTAGCATGACATAGCTCATTTGATGCATCTATTCCCACATAATCTATATTGGTATAGCCAAACTTAGATATGTGTTATTATGTGATGATTTGTCCTAACATGTGTTAATATCTCAATGGTTGATTAATCTGAGATTTTTACTATTAAAAAACAAATAAGCACCCAAATCAGATTTTTTCCATTGGAAAAATTATGATTTATTATATTTTCATTTTCTTAGTTGTTGATTTTATAAGCTATGAAATAATCTTTATTTTTCAAAATTTTAACGATCAAAATCATTTTTTTAAAGTCTTCTAATAAAAGAATAATATTTGTAACTGGAATATTTCAATATTATAATATTTCGAGTAAACTTGAAGGTGAATTTTATCATCATTGCTAAGAAATCATTGTAAGTAGTTGTAATGATCTAAAGATAAAATAGTTAAAATATGAATAAAGGGCATCCTACGTAAAAAAATTGGAATTTTTTTATAATTTCTTACAGTTATTCCTTAACTACTTTATGATTATTGTTCTTCATCTTGAAAAGATAGATTCATTCCATTTTTTAAAGATTTATTTATTAGCCTAAAACTTATTCATTAAAGTTCATACTAAAAAAAAAACTAGCGAGAAGTAGGCCGAAGCTAGGTCTTATATCATTAGTGATGAGAGTGATCCTTAATGCATTGCATCAACCCCAACCCATCTTCCATTTCTATCTCCTCTTTGTTCCTTGGTTCAGTCAGATACAAGTTGAAGGCAGGCAAAAAGTTGAAACAAATAGCACTTCTCATTCTATAATTCTTAATCATGACTACTTACACATGAAATTAATTATTAATTCTTTAATGATGTAAAATCATCAGGCAATATATCGCAAAGGCTCGATCTTCATTCTATAATTAGTGACAAAGAATCTGGGCTAGGTTAGGGACCAAATTAGATCAAATGGGTGGGGGTTGTGCATGGCATCTTGCTTTTCATAGTTTTCAACTCTCTTTATAAAATACTTTCTTTTTAGCTAAGCTCTAACTTCATAGTTTGACTCATACAACTTGTTTATACTCTTTGATGAATATTATGTTGTTATAATTAAAAAACTAGTAGAAATTAGAGATTCTTGTCTAAGACCTCTATTAGATTCAAAAAATATAGAGACTTAACAATTGATCAAAAAAAGACAATCAATTTTTAATAAACCATCTTTCAACATGTTTGATCGAATAGGAGGATAAGAATTATTTTCTTTATAATCTAAGCAAGATTACTTTAATCTATTTAATTATATATCTTAATATCTAATTTAATAATTTTTATTTTGTGTGATATTTATATTAGCGAAGCATATCATTTCTTTAGAAAGAATTATATTGTTAATGATGTCTTCATATCCATTTATGTTCTTTGAAACACACAAAGAAAGTACTTTGATATCATGTTAGCTAAATTTTTGGATGTTATTTTATGAGTTACATTGCACATGCTATTGGGGTGAAACTTTTTCCAAGTTTTTGAATTATTATTCTTTTTAATAATTAATATAAGAATGTTACAAATTGTCTTAGCTTTGTTTCACCTTGAGAAAATATTCAGCAAGTCCAGTATACAAATTTTTAATAATTAATAATAATTAATATAAGAATGGATTATTATTCCCAATAATGCTTATAAAATAGATTTGAAAACACATTAGGACCTACAGCACAATTTTAGTCAAAGGAAAAGGTTGGTTCTTTTATTTTATCATTCAAGGGGTCATTGCTAAGCTAATATTTTTTTTTTCCTTCTAATATTATTCACAAGGCTATATCCTAATTAGAATGTAGAAGAATAGATTTTTCTTTAATAAGAAGGTTTTCAATTCACTCAATTATGTATTTTCCAAAATTTTGATCTTTATGGAAGTAAACATCATTTTCATCTTTGATTGAAAATGTTTTGGATGCTCTTCTAAAGCAACACACACAACACACACACACACACATATGTATGTATGTATGTATGTATGTATGTATTTTAAATATATATGTATATTACATAATAAATAAATGTGTGCATGTGTGTGTGTGTGTGTGTGTGTGTCTATTTATTTATATATTTTTTTATTATATGTTTATATTTATGCTATATAGGTTTCTATCTACATGTATTGATACATACATACATACATACATACATATATATATATATGTTTATATATTATGTATGTACACAATATATATATGTGTGTGTGTGTGAGTCTGTGTCTGTGTGTGTGTGTGTGTTTGTTTATACACATAGACACACTCACCAATATATATATATATATATATATATATATATATATATATATATATTTATGTATGTAAGTATTATATATATATAGACTAATGCTTACCGATATATATGTATATATATTGATATATAGATAAATAAATACACACACATGTCCAATCTCATCATTGGAGCATCTCACAAAACATAATTCAGAAATATATTTAAAAAATTTAATTGATTTTAACTTATAAATTTTACAAGTTTCTATTTCATGATTTGGAAACTATGTGATGAACTTTTGCAATTTCCAACATGAATTTCATATTATTAGAATAATGTAGCTTAGATCTAAATGCTAAAATGATAATTAAAGTCTTAATAGAACAACAAATAGGAAGAACTAGCCAATAATAGGGAAAATAATTTTTTTTTTTTATTTTCGAAGAAACAAAAACACATGTAAAGTGTTCTTTAGAATCATTTTTTCTCACCTCAAAACAATGTTTCTATCAAACCACTTAACGGCTACAAGTTACTACTTTCACTCATCAAATCACCATCCATGATGATCACTTTCCAAATGATCAATCCAATCGCTTCTCAATCATTTGACTTGTTCTTGAGTTGTTGCTTTGTTTTCTCTATTTATGTTGCTAGTATTTTTTTGAACAGAAAATTTATAATTTTCGAAAGGGTTGAGAATTTATTCTACCATTCAAAGATATCTTGCCGCTAGAAGAACATGCCACATTCATCGGAGCATGAAATACTTGTACTAGGTGAACAACAAGCCACCTATAAATAAACTAAGAACCATGAGCCTTCGCCTCTTGCCGCTCTATAAATGTAATATTCTGGGAGTTCTATCTAAAATGCATTCTCATCTTCATCAGATGAATGACAATTTTGTGAATTGTTTATTAGAATCAAATCTATGCTAGAACTCCCATGGTGGTAAAAGCTTCCACTTTAGTATGTCGATTTATGTAGAGAGATTCTAGTGAGTTATCAGACATAGTAACACTATAGATTTTTTTAGATATTCTTTATATCATGGTTTGGGCAACGTCCGATTGTGCGCTAGGAACGGAGATGACGTTGGAGGGAAAGAAATCTACAATGATGAAGGGTCGAACTTGGGGATTTGGACCTGGTGGTTTTAGCAATTCCAAGGTGTTGGAGTGCTTGATAGTCTCGTTCACACTCACGTCTTTGTAGGAAATAGGTAAATTCAAGTGTCAGCACGAAGAGAATTAAAACTGCACAACTAGTTTTTGTTATTTCTCTTCATGAGTTGTTGCACAAATACTAACTACTTAATTTTCAGCTATGCAATGTAAATAATAAAATGGCCATGTTAGTAATCCGTGCCCCATTAATTAAACAACCATGACACCTTCAAACATCTTGCTTCTCATTGGTCATTCCCATTCAATGTTGTTATGAATTAGTTAACAAATATTTTTTTCAATTTCATTATTTTCAATTACAAATTCTATTATATCTGTGCATTTTTAATATTTTAAATATAAAAAGAAAACATAATATTTGTTAGTCAATATAATTATTCTACATTTTATTCATTCATGTCATACCTTTTATAAACATTCCCCTCATATGACTGTATTTGAAACACACACACACACACACACACACACATATATATATATTAGATTTAAATTACTTTATATTTGTAGTTTTTTTAATTTCACTTTTATTTGATATTCAAGTTACATATTTTTTAACAATAAGACCTTCTAATAAATTGGAAAAATCTTTCATTAACTCTTCTAAATTATGGAAATTAACTTAAATTAAAGTCTAAGTAAATTTTAGTAAGAAAAAAATGATGATAAGGGTGAGAGTTCATGCAAAAGAAGATGGTGAGAGAGAAAGAGAGAGAGAGCTAAATTTAGTGAGAGTGCTAGTGTTAGAGAAAGAGAGAGAGAGAGAGAGAGAAAAGTTATTTGTGTTATGCATTTTAAGAGTATTAAAATATAATTACTTTTTTTAGTTCCATTTTTAAAAAAAAAAATTAAACTTAGCAGGCTTATCATACATGTTTTCAAATATAGATAATTATACATAATTCTTCCTGAATTGTGAACTTTTAATTTAAATTTTCATATTTTTAAATATTATTTGCAATTACATAAAGAAACGAATGATGAGCTATGTGAGAAAAGAGATATAAATAAAAATAAGCTCGGCTACCTGTAATAAACAATATCAATTCTATTTAATGAAAAGATATATACAACAGAGTTTATATTTTTGGAAAAATTATTACAAAGACATAATGTTTAATCATTCAATTGATATATTTTAAAATTTATTTTTTTAAGTAATTGATTGTTGATCAACATGATAAAAAAAAACATTGTCCAAATTAGCATAAAGAAGCATTCATGTTATGCGAAATCATGTATGCAATTCTTAATTGCAATGCTTTATTTTTAATTAAAAAAAAATCAAATATGTACTAAACAATCATAATTTTAATCAAATATGTTATAATATACCTAATATCAAGCATTTGATATCCTCAAACATAAATTTTGCCTTGGTTATTATGTCTAATAGGTATCCAAATATATATATCTTGGCATGGTAACCAACATCTTAAAATATATATATTTTAATCAAATATATATATGTCTAATAGGTATCCAAATATGTTGAAATCTAGATTTCTACAAGTTATGGTTGCATCCAAGTCTTCAAAGTTTACAAAGCATTTTTCAATAAGTCTCTTCTTTGCACGAGGCATTAAATATTATAATTCTCAAAAGATAGAAGATGAATTGAAGGCATCTGAGTTAAACTCGGAGTTTTATTTCTTTGATTTAGCATTCTTCGAGGAACTAGATGATTGATTTTTGTCATGATCTTATAGCATGATCCCATTGCAGGAACTCATCGGTCATTAAATGTGTGGATTTTTCCAACCCAACCTCTCATGTAGGATATGATAATCTTGCCAAATTTGACACAACACCCTTGTTTTCGGTTGTATCAACATTCAGAAATGAGGTAAAAGAGAAACTTTTAGCTACCTCAGAGATAAAATTGAAAGAACAATTCAAGAGAAATTTCTAGTTAATGATTGCATAGGTTTTTTTGTCGTACTTGCATATTCTTTGCGGTAGGGAAGACATCCATTTGTTTGCTAGGCCTAACTTATAAATAACTTGCGAATTACTTTCTCTTGCTGTGATAGTGACATCTTTTTAGTTAGATGAACATATGCTTTGAACATACAATTTGAATAAAAAACTAATTTGTTCAAGATTTCTATTCATATTATTTAATTTATAAACATTGAAGAGTCGTATTCTCTTCATCATAGAAATGATGTAGAATTTTGTGTGTGTGGGTAATTATTCATATTTTTAAGTACAATTATGTTCTAATTAATTAAGCTTCAACTTACGTTTTGTTTGTTTAGTTTGTGGTATCAAAGTCATTACAATCTTAGAGGAATTAAAAATTCATCAATCAATTTATACTAGATGCAAGAGATTCTCAGTATGAATTCTATGTATAAAGCATAAAGCATACATTATCGGAAAAATGAACATGAAAGACAAAGTTCTATAGAATTTATTTTAATAGTGGAGACTAATCACATTTTAGAGAGAAGGAAATGATGGATTGCTTTTTTTTGGAAGATCATGATGGACGAATGAGAGAGAATGGACATTATATTATTAGTTATTAAGAATGTTTTGGAGTTCAGTGTATTTGCATATGACTGTCATATTTACTCAGAGGATTTTTTATGTATACAATTAACTATAAGCTTTGTTATAATTATTCATTATGGCTATCTTAGATTTCCTTTTATATAGGCTACTTGTTTTATTTGGGATACTTATAAAAAAAAATATTTCTATTATTTTTTATTTTCTCTATTAATCTAGATTTTTCTATCATATATATACAAGTTAACACTCATATCATAAGTATTTATATTTTATTTTTTTTATTGAATCTCAAATATTTGATATTATTGTCACTAATAATGCAATTGTACAACTATGATTTATATAAATATTAATGTTAGGTCTATTATTTTGATGCATATTCTTTTAATATTTGAGTATTATTATAATTTATTTTTAGTTAGTTATTTTATTAAACAATAAAAAATTAATGTATGTTTTTTCCTTTTTTATATTTATGTGCATGATTCCAAGATCATGCATATAACATTCATGAGAATTAAGCAAGGAAAAATCTATATAATTTTTTTTATCCTCAGAAGCTATTTTGGTAGTTGGTTATTAATAACTCATTTATTGCACATTCTTAGTTTGAACATTTTTAATGGATAAACTAAAAATTATGATTATAAATACAAATGAGTAATTTTTATTGATTGCGAGATATGTTAGTTAGAAAGATATTCTAGAACTTCATATCTAATATGTCATTTGTGTTTTAGTTAAGCATCAATAATATCTGATTTATTTTAATAATTGTAGATTTTGTAGGTCTATCATATACTATTATTTTAAATATTTTATTTTGTTATTGATTGGTGTACTAAATATACATGATTATATATTTTTAAAGAAACATCTCATGTTGTGTTAATTCTTTTAATTTTTTATCCAATTGTGAAATTTTTATTTGAATTTAATATTAAAAAGTTAAAAAATAATATTTAATTTATTTATTTTTATTAATTCTTAATAAAATTTAACAAAAAAATTTTCAAAAAGAATATCAAAAAAAAATAATATAACAACTTTATTATTTTATAAAATAACTGACGACGCATATTTTAATATAAAATTTTAATATATATAAATACATGTCAAAAAAATGTCACCAATACCATTAACATGTCTATTAATATCGAAGATTCTAAACTTAATAGAAGTATTGGATATTATTAGTCACAATAATATCAAAGAATCTAAACTCTATAAACAAATAAAAACAATGCGAATACCTATAACATTGATATTAATCTATAAATCAACAACTCAACAATCTAGAATAAGATTGTGAGCAAAAAGTGCTATAGATATAGAAGTATTGTATTGGGTGGCAACCAAAGTACAAAATCTAGAATACTTCTCTTGAGAGAGCATCACCGTCACATCTCCAATGAAAATAATCATAGAAAAACTATCCTAAGTAGGTTTGATAGTCTATCGTATAACTGTTGAACCTTACACGAGTATTTTATGACTTCTATGAAAAAGAACATGTCACAACTACCTTTCTACTTCTAAATGCACCTATGTCAAACTCCCATCACTCTCTTCAATATTGTGTGATAGAGAAAGATATCTCAATATCGTGACTAATCATATCAACTCCTTTTAATCTTGATATAGCTATAGTAATTTGAGTTACTCTTTAATAAATCTCGGAAAGAAACCAAAATACTCTCTAAGAATCTATGCCTACAAACTAGTATATTACTCTCACTAAATTAAGCTCTCTCTCTCTCTCTGACTACAACCTCTCTCTTTCGCATTAACTCTAACTCTAACTATAATTCATTCATTAACTAATGTTCTCTCTCACATTAATTTAATTCATTTCCAAAATTTAGTTCAGTTAATGATAAACCTATTCATATTATCAGAATCTTTTATCGTAAAAAAGTATTCAACTTGAAACTCAAATAAAAGTTAAATTAAAATAATTCTACAAAAAGAAAGTAATTTAAATATTTTATGTGTGTGTGTGTGTGTGTGTGTGTGTGTGTGTGTGTGTTTTAGTACACTCATAAGAGGGGAATGATATATAAAAAGTAACACTCGAATGAAAAAAAATGTAAAATAATTATATTGATTGATAAATATAATGTTTTATTTTTTATTTAAATTTTTAAAAATGCAGAGTTATAATAGAATTTGTAAATGAAAAAAATGAAATTGAAAAAAAATATTTAATAACTAATTCATAACAACTTTGAATGGCAATGACCAAAGGGAAGAAATATGTTTGAAGGTGTCAAAGTGGTTTCATTCACGGGGCATTGATTGCACAGGTGACCATTTTCTTGTTTGCATTGTATGGTTGAAAATAAAGTAGTTAGAATTTGTGTTATGACTTATGAAGAAAAAACACAAGAGGTGGTCCTGGTGTTTGAATTCTCTTCATGCGAACCCCATAGTCTTAGCTCTAAATATCACTACGCATTGATCTATTTTCTTCATCCTTTACCTCGCCATCTCTAAGCTCACCATTATGTCTTCTTTTTTACCTATTTCCTACTATGTCGTGAGTGTGATTGGGACTGTCAAGCGCTCCCTCACCTTCCAAGAGCTAAAAACCTCAAGTCCAAAGCCCTCTATTCCACCCTTCATATTTGTAAATTTATTTTTATCCAACGTCATCTCCGTTCCTAGTGAGGTCGACCCGAACATTTCCCAAACCACTATGCAGGCAGTATCTGAAAAATCTATTATTATTATATCTGACAACTCACTAGAATCTCTCTATATAATGCGGAATACTGAAGTGGAAGCTCTGACTGCCATGGGAGTGCCAGCATCAGAGCATTCTAGGATAATTGACTCCATTGTTGTTGAGGTTGACAGCATGATCGCCTCTTCCAGATCTGATTCTCAAGCCTTTCCGGGGTTCATCGAAGTCCATATTTCATCCATGTCGATTTCAGTTGAGATTCACCGCATATTATAAATTTCAGAGTTCAGCGGATATGCAGAATGCCATAATGGAGCATCTTGCTTCACGGAGCAACAACACACTTCCAGCTTCTAGAACCTCCATTCGTATGCTTGAAAGGGGCCGCCATTCTAGATTTGAAGATGCAACATGCACCATCTGCTTGGATGATATTGATAGCAACACAGAATTTCTTCGGATGCCTTGCAAGCATGTTTTCCATGATGATTGCATTGAGAAATGGCTCTCCCAGAGTAATTTTTTCCTTACTTGAAGATATCACATGCCCGTAGACAATTAAGTGTAGGATCATTGACTGTTTGTATTTTTTTTTTCTGTCTTCTAATTGAAATAAACATTATATTTATTTTTTGAATCTCAAGTCCATTCTTATTTATTTTAATGACGTTTTTTGTGTTAGTATTCCCCCTTAATCAAGTGAAAATGAGATGCTTTTTTAATTTTAAATTTTGTGTTATCGCTTACATCTTCAAATTTTATGTTCTGGACGAATAGATGGCACGTTCCCTTAATCCAGTGAGCTCCATCTTTGAGCTCTTGGAGCTCCGTCGTGCTCCACGATGGAGTTCTAGTGAGCTCCTTCGTAGAGCCCGTGAAGATCCATCGAGCTCCAGTGAGCTCGAAGTGGAGCTTCCTAGAGCTCGACATGGAGCTCGAGGAACTCCATCGAGCTCCATGATGGATCTTGAGTGAGCTCCTTCGTGGAGCTCTAGTCGGCTCGAAGTGAAGCTCGCTGGGGCTCGATGAAGGTCCTTGAGCTCCACGTTGAGTTCCACTTCGAGCTTGTCGAAGCTCAATGGAGCTCCACGAACTCCACAAAGGAGCTCAATGGTGCTTGACGGAGCTCCTTGAGCTCCACGTCAAGCCCCAGCGAACTCCACTTTGAACTCGCTGGAGCACGACAGAGCACCACGAGCCCCACTTCGAGATTGCTGGAGTGCGACAGAGCTTCATGAGCTCCGCTTCAAGCTCGCTGGATGGAGCACGACGGAGCTCCACGTCGAGCTCGCTCGAGCTTGTTGGTGCTCGCTCGAGCTCTAGGAACTCCGTCTTGGAGCTCGACGGAGCTCTACGAAGGAGCTCCTCTTGGAGATGGTGGGGGGAGAAGGGTGGGAAGAGAGGAGTGAGAGGTAAGAACAGACGGGCGAGGGGAGATGGGCGAGGGGAGACGGGCGAGGGGAGACGGGCGAGGGATTAGGGGCTAGGGATGAGTGGCGAGGAGCGAGTGGCGAGGGACGTAATGGGATCTCCACAATGTTTACAATAATCATCATTCTTAACGCCAGCCTATGATTTTTAAAATTCAACAGCATGTCAATGTCCACCGTTCACAATGATGATCATTGCCACATTGTTTCCAGATGTACTAGTTAGGGCATATTTTTGAAACGCGCATTATTTTTTAGATTTTTTATTTCAAACAGATTATTTCCATACAAAACTTCAATTTCTACTAGTTTGTTTATTATAACAACATAATATTTAACGAAGAGTATAAACAAGTTGTATGAGTCAAACTATGAAGTTAGAGCTTGGCTAAAAAGAATGTAGAGAAACTACTATTTACTTTGATATAGATAAAAAAAGTATTTTATAAAAAGAGTTGCTTACTATGAAAAGAAAGATGCCCTGCCCCACCCTCACCCATCTAATCTTATTGGTCCCTAGCAGAGCTCAAACTCATTGTCACTGATTCAATAATGAAGACCAAGCCTTTTCAATATATTACCTGATGAATTTACATAACAAAAGAATCAATAATTGATTTCATGGGTAAGAAGTCGAGTTTTAGAATTATAGAATGAAGTGCTACTTGTGTCAACTTTTTACGTGCCTTCAACTTGTATCCGACTGAACCAAGGAACAAAGAGGAGATAGAAATGGAAGATGGGGTGGGCTGATGCAACCATTATGGATCACTCTCATAACTAATGATATTAGGTCTAGATTCTTCTTTCTTCTTGCTAGTTTGATTTATAGTAAGATTATTATAATCCTATATGTAATATAATGGATAAGTTTCTAGATGTTTTGTCAACATTATAATTTTTGCTTAAGGTTAGAATCATTCCTTGCAAAAAAAAAAAAAAAGATGTATGAAACTTCAATGAATAAGTTTAAGGCCAATAAATAAATCTTTTAAAAATGGAATAAATCTTTCTTTTTAAGATGATGAACAATAATCATGGAGTAGTTAATGAAGAAATATTAGAAATTTAAAAAAAAATCTAAATTTTTTTACCTAGGATTCCCTTTATTCATATTTTTTACTATTTCACCTTTGTATCATTAAAACTATTTAAAATGGTTTCTTAGGAATGATGATAGAATTCACCTTCAAGTTTACTCGAAATATTATTACATAATATTAAATATTATGACCTCAAAATATTCCTATTAAAAATATTATTCTTTTATTAGTAGACATTCAAACAATGATTTTGATCGATAAAATTTTAAAAAATAAAGATTATTACATAGCTTATAAAAGCATCAACTAGGAAAATGAAAAAAATAAAAATAAAACTTATTTTTTCCGAAGGAAAAATTATGATTTAGGAGTTTTTTTCTTTTTCAATAGGAAAAGTCATAAATAAAACAATCATTGAGATATTAACACATGTTAGGACGAACCATCACATAATAACACTTTATCTAAATTTGGCTATCCCAATATAAATTATGTGGAAATATCGGTGTCAAACGAGCCATGTTATGTAGGAACAACTTAGTTGATAGTTTTTAGATCAAACATAGTACAATTGGCATAATTCCAAAGAGACTCATGCCTAACATATCCACTCAAACTTGGGTAATGTCGGATTATGTTGGTTTTGTTCACAACACCACCACAGGCACCATCCATTGGTGACCGCCTTGCCACAACACACCGATGAGCAGTCACCATAGGGACATAAAAATATATTTATAGATTTTTTAAAATAAAATTATTTATTTTTTTAATTTTTCTGATTTCTTTAATATTTAAATGTGAAAAAATTGGACAACTATTGGATTTATGACCATAGTCATAGGAATTAATTCTAATGACCATCTTGCATTTTTTTCTTCTAGAACAAAAAATCAACAACTATTTATGTTCTTCTAGAATAGAAATTTTAAAGTAGTAAGCAACGTAATGACATTCAGAATAAAAAATATTGCATTTTTATTTGATTCAGGGAATACCAATACACATCATTAAAATAACCAAGAATAGATCTTTAGAGTCTAAAAATAATTACAAATTTTATTTCAATTAGAAAATAGAAAAAAGTACAAATAATAAATGATCATGCACTTAATTGTATACGGGCATGTGATATATGCAAGTAGGGTAGAAATGGCTCTACGAGAGCCATTTCTCAATGCAATCAACATGGATGGTTCATGTTAAATATTCAAATATAGATTGGCAGCCCCTTTCAAGCATAGGAATGGAAGATCTAGAAGATGGAAGTGTGTTGTTACTCCATGAATCAATAAGGTTCATTTAGCATTATGCATAAACCTCGAACACTAAAATTGGAAAATGCATTTCGAATATGTATTAAAATTGACATGGATGAGATAGGGACTTCGATGAACCCTGGAAAGGGTGGAGCATCAAATCTAGCAGAGGCGATCATCCTGGCAGCTCCTAATCAATGGAGAAATTTATGCTAGAATACCTTGATGTTGGCACTCCCATCGCAATCAAAACTTCTACTTAGTATGCTGCATGATGTAGAGAGGTTCCAATGAGTCGTTAATTAGAATAAAAATAGATTTTTAACAAAGTGCCTGAATCGTTCTTTGGGAAATATGTGGGTGTGACTCACTAACAATAGAGATGATGTTGGAGAGAGAAATCTACAGTGATGAAGGATATAAAAGTGGGCTTTGGATTTGGGTTTTCCAAGGTGAGGGAGCACTTGACAGACGTATTCATGTTTCTGACATATAAAGAATTAGGTATAAAAGATAGTGAGCTAAATGATGATAGTGAGTCACATAGTACCTCCACAGGCCTTGATTTTGTTGAGGCTCCTAGTGTTGTGAGTGATATGGAGTCTTCTTGTGAGAGTGTCACACAGGGCACAAGATGTAATGCTTCTCAAGAGGAGAAAAAGATTACAATAATTGATGATTATAATCTAAAGATATATGCTAGACATACACATTCACAATATTTCTTAGTCGAGTTAATTTAGAGGTGTTAGTTGGTTGGGCATTCGGGCACAACGTGCATCATGTTGGACCAACACCCATCTTGCCCCTTTTTGTGCCAGGAATGGCCAGCATCCCTGGTATGGTAGAACAACATGTGGCACAGGCACAATTGATTTTCTAAAAAAATCAGCTGTTTGAAAAAATGGTTGACTCAGCACCAACAACAATCATTTTTTTAAATGATTGGGCAGCTCAACATGACTTGGAAATACTTGTTGGCAGTGGATTTGGGCGTGACAATGTGAAATATCATCCAACATCCTCGGTTCGGAATGGCATGTTGTTGAGCCATGTTGGGCTGACCTACAATATTTCCATGACAACACGACATTGCATGGGAAACCCTTTTGTGTAATATTTATCAGAAAATAATAGCTCGCCCAGACCACCAAAAATCAAAATGTTGATATATTTTAGGATAATGATTTTGATCTTTTGAATATTCTATCATCCATGAAAGAGAAAATATGTGTAAAACAAAATATTGAAATATGCCAACGATGACCAATTTGGTAGTTAGGGGGTTTACACAAACTCATAATTTTCATTAATATAATACTTGTTCTCATTTGTCTACGATGACCAATATTAATTATTGAAATATATTTATTGGGATACTTCTAGGATTTACTATTTTAGGGAGTGCATGTATAGTTTATAGAGCACAAAATATTCTTTATGGCAAGAAATAATCATCTAGAGTTTGGTTAATTATTTATCTTCAATAGTTATTATTTTCGGCGTTTGGAAATATATTTTAGGCTGTTCTTGTTTTTATCATCATTGGTTAGGTGTATAATATATGGTTTAATTGACACATACTTAATTTGAGGGTAGATTCCTCATATATGATAAAAATTAGACAATGGTAATAATTATTGGGATTCTTCTAGGTTCTTTTGTGTTAGGGAGCGTGTATATGGATTAGAATGTTAATATATGACATTTGTACCATTTGTTGATCATATTTTATTATGAGTGAGGATTACTAAAGTATATCTTAACGAAAAATATTCATGCAAATTGATCTTCAAATGAATAATTTGAGATGTATTAGGCATATTATTATTATTAAGATTACTTATTTATGAAGAAATTTTTTTTTCTTTTCTAGTGAAAATATACTTTAAATATTTTATTTGAACTAGATATGATATAATATGTATTAGATATACAAATATCATAAAAATATTGATATTTTAGACACAATACTTGATTTCCAAATAAAATTGTACGTACATATTGATATTTTAGTTGATTTTATTAGATATACAAATATCATAAATATATTTAGATATCTAACATTTATTTGATAATATATTTGTAATTATTAATAT
Source organism: Sapria himalayana (assembly GCA_029783825.1). Taxonomy (NCBI): domain Eukaryota; kingdom Viridiplantae; phylum Streptophyta; class Magnoliopsida; order Malpighiales; family Rafflesiaceae; genus Sapria; species Sapria himalayana. Next base: position 12,062,886 of record JAREIK010002838.1, on the reverse strand, counting down.
AATTATTTATTTCCTACTTTCTTACAACTAGATTTTTATGAACCTAATTGTTTGGATTCCTAAATATGAGGAGAGTTATAAGATATGATATTTCTCTAGGAGAAGATGAACTAATTGAGTAGAGACTAACTTAGATTATAGTTGGGTTTCTACATTATAAAGAGAAGATATGTCATTGAGTTTTATAATTTATTTTGAGGTAATCTTATCCACTAGAATAATAAGTGACAATTTGTTATTTTCATATTGTGAGCAAAGCATGGGTCTCAAATGTCCGGTGGCATGCCAGCGTAACCTATTTTTTGTTGGGCCATCGTGCTATTCTAGCCTAGGCATGACTAATAGTCTACCCAACCCAACATGACATAATTGATATGTTCCTAGCATAATCTTTCCTAACATGTATGGTAGTCTTTGGTAATGGTAGATCGTGCAAATTTTTTGGGTAGCACCACCATAGGCATCATTCATTGGCCACCACCATTGTCATAACCATTACAGAAAATTAATTACCTAGTTTTTTGAGACTCTTTCCTTGCCCTAGGTCATGGTCACCACGTTGGTGGACCATGCTTGACCCATCATGAGGCATGACACGTAGTGGCCCAGCATGGCATTGGTCATGACTTGGGCAAACACCACCCAGGTCTAGCCATGGTTCTGGACCATGCCGTGTCGAGCCTGACATTACTCAAATTGGTCATGCCCTTGTTGTGCTTAGGACTTCCACCCTGCTTGACACTTGTGCAATGGTAGGGGAACATTCTATACATTATACATTATTTTTTTATAAAAGTAATTTAAATTTTTTTTACAAAAATATATTAATTTTTTAATTATATTTTACATAAAAATTATTATAATTAAAATTTCCATATATGTAGTACACATGTATTAAAAATTATTTTTTCTAGATATCAGAGTGTTAAAAAACTATATAACATCAAAAATATATTAGTCACGATTACTTATTATATTTATAATTAATTATGACTATTCAATGCAATGAGATAATTTATCTAATCTTAACAAATAAAAGAATTATTTAATCTATATGTTCACTTTTATATGCCAAGTATCATTTTGTTATTTGAATTATAAAATATTAATGAATTTTTTTAAAAGATTTCTTATATCATTGTTCATGTGTTTTATTTTCGAGGTGATAAAAATTGTTTCGAAATTATGCATTTTACAAAGTTATCAATAAAAATATGTATATAATCATGATATGTGATGTCACAACTTGGAAGTGATAAATATGACAAAAAGTATTGATACGAAATTAGATGTTTAGTTTCATGAGTTTTTACATATAAGCTGGTGCATTTTAAATTAAAAAAAATTTATTATAAAGTATAATGCAAGAATTATTAATGCTATTTATAAATACATCTAATGGTTAATAAAATATCATTAAAAGTAATACAAAATCATTATAAATTAAGTTAGTATACTATTGATATTTGTAAGCAACACAATTGACTATGATCATTATAAGAGTCACTCATGTATATTCTTATAACTTGTCATCGTACTAAGAAACTCACATGGCATTATTACTAAAATGTACTTGATGCTAAAGGTAGATCACCATTATTCATGGTACAGATAACATGACTAGCTATCTTGGAGAGTTGTATACATCTTGGATAAAACCAAGATGTCAGAAAATTTTCCTAAGTGCATTAATAAAGTTAACACAATAGTTTCATAAAAATCACATATATTAAATCTTAGTAATTATCATTTATAATTCATAAACTACATCTAAACATAGTTCTAGCCTATTATGGGATAAGAAATGAAATAAAAGAATTGATATAACATCTATTCATAAATACAACTAAGTAAACATGGAAATCAATGTTAAATCCTCTTTTCACACTCTTGCTTGTAGAACTTTCCTAGGAATTGACTCTTTGCTTTCAACTTCGAAAAATACTTCTACTACCAATCTACTTTGTTAGAACATGATAGGTAGAGTCTTTCTTGAATTTTCTTTCATTTCTAGTCTATCTCAACTTCGGGAAATACTTCATTTTCAACACATTTTGCCCATCTCTCCATAATTGCTATTGTGACTTGCTATATTGATGTCGCAATTTGAGAAAGTCATCATTCTATAATTTGAAGTCCAACTCGCCTAGCTCTGCCATACTTGAGATTCCTCACTTACTAAGATTGTAACTTGAAAATGTGGAGTCGTGACTTTGGAATGTTGCAACTCTAATTCTTGTCTCATTTTGTCTTTCATTGCTACTTATTTCTTTATTTATGCTCGACATATCCAAAACTCCTTGTTGTGATAAAATCTTCATATTTAGCATTTATACTTGATAATATTGATTTAATTACACCAAAAATATGCCAAAAATATATGTTTATTTTAGGCCTATCAATACTTTGTTCATTGAATTCTAAATTTAAGCACATTGTTCATTGTTGTGAAGATTGAAAAGACTATGTATTTGGAGGAGATGATGATTAAGCAATTCCAAATATATTCATAATAGCCATAATAATAAAAGAAATCAACATGGCCAAGGGTGAGGCAGAAGTCATGGACGTGGAGTAAATTATATTCGTGGATGAGACTAGAATTACAATAATTCTAATAATAAATGTGAAAGAGAAAGCTCAAATAATGGTTGTGGAAGAGGAAATTCGAGTCTAAAGTATGACAAAAATCAAGTTTACTATTAAAAATGTCATAAATTTTCTCATAATGCTTTTGAATGTAAAGCCACCGATAATAGAATTAAAGAGAAAATTAACTATGTGGAGGAGAAAGAGAAAATTAATGATAAAGAAATACTTTTTTTTTTTACACAAAAAGGATTTAACATTGAAGATATCCAAGAAAATTTCTTGTATCTTGACAATGATGCAAGCGATCAAAAGTGTGGAAGGAAAGATATATTTGTGGACTTAGATGAATCAGTAAATAGAAATATCTCATTTTGACATGATTCTATAGTAGAAATGAAAGAAAGATATAACATTCTTATTTGTTTAAAAGATAAGAGTTATTAATTTATTTCAAATATTTATTATGCTCATAACATGAAAAGATCTTGAGATAGTGACAACTATTGGATAAATGTCATGACATTCATATGAATGATCATAACTATTCTATGAAAGATAATAATAATAATAATAATAATAATAACAACAACAACAACAACCTTATTGCTAAAATAAAAATATCAAAGAATCAAATATTTGTGATCAACATACAAAATGATGTTGTAAAATACATAAAATCTTGTTACAGAGATACATCGTGGCTATGGCATCTTAATTTTGGACATCTTAATTTTGAAAGTCTAAGCAGCTAGTTTAGAAAGAGATAGTAAATAAACTACCTTGCATCAATTATCATAATTAAATTTGTGAAGAGTGTTTAGTTAGAAAGTAATTTAGAAGTTTTCCAAATGAGCCATACTTAAGAGCCATGAAGTTGTTGGAGCTCATCCATAGAAATGTGTGCTGAACAATAAAGCCAAGTTTTCTCAACTGCAATAACCATGTCATTTTGTTTATTGATAAAATTTCAAGAAAAATATGGGTATACTTTCTAAAGCAAAAGTCATAAGTTTTTCAAGTTTACAAAAAATTCAACATTTTTGTGGAGAAAGATAATGAAAGAAAGATTAAAGCCATGAGATCTAAATGAGGAGAAATATTTATATCCAAGAGAGAAAAATTTACATCCAAGGAGTTTCAAGAGTCCTATTAACTAAATGAAATTCATCATTCAAAGATAGTTCCAAAGTTCCCTTAGAAAAATAATATAGTAAAAAGAAAGAATCTTATTATCCTCAACATAGTTCAAAATATGTTGCAATGCAAAAAGTTACTAAAGGAGTTTTGGGCCAAAGCGGTGTCATGTGTAGTCTACTTGTCCAATTGATCTCCAACAAGAAATATTTGAGGAAAAACACCACAAGAAATATAGAGTGGAAGAAATCATAGTATCTCACACTTGAGAGTCTTTGGAAGTATGGCTTACACTATGTATCAGATAAGAAAAAAATAAAACTTGATGATAAAAGTGAGAGTTTCATCTTCGTTGGGTATGACTCGAATTGAAAAGATTATAAGTTATACAATCCTAACAATATAAAGATTGTGATCAGCTAGTGTATGGTGTTTTATTAAAAAGAAATATGTGATTTCATATCTCATAAGGAAAATTCTATTTCTCTTCTTCATTTGAAGATGAGATGACACAAACAGAACATGGAAAAACCCAATAGAAAACCAATGACCCGACCTACAGCTCCAACAATTTCATCATCTTCAAGTGGGAGTAATGGTCATAGATCCATGCAATATACAAGAAGTCTTCAAGATTTCTATGAGGTAATTGAATGACAAGATAATCTCATATTATTTTGTTTATTTGTAGATTATGAATAAGTGAATTATCAAGGAGCTGCAAAAGAAAAGAAAAGGAAAGTTATTGTGGATGAAAAATCAAATCCATAAAAAAGAACAAAACTTGGTAACTTATTTCACTTTCCAAAGGGTCCAAGATTAACGGTCACAAATGGGTATACAAAACAAAGTGAATTGTTAAGAAAAAATTTCATGAGATTAATGAGCTTGTTGGGAGTCACAAGATCAAGGGTAAGGGGAATATTGGATCATAAACTTAATTTAAAGCCCATACCAAAGTTTATGTTTATTTTTAGAAGATTCTAGGTTCTAAATATCAAAAATTATCATTCTAATTACCATATTGATATTAGATGTGTGGTTATAATTTTTGTTGTGTACAATTGCCTAGGATTAGTATAATATTCTTCACCCTATTTGGATTATCATCAAAAAATAACAGGAAGAAGAATAATTTCTTAACTGTGAGTTGTATCGTAACATTTTATTTTCAAGAAAGTTGTTTGCTTGAGCATTTTATTTCTAACAATTTATATGTTTCATTGGAAAAAAAATGGAAACATACATTAATATGGCTAACTTATATAACTTATCAATAAAGTTATGTTTTGAGGTTTGGAAATAAAAACAATTAGTGAGAGATTTGCAAAATTAGTAGGAATAGATAATTATTGGATATATGTACCCTTGCAATATAGAGATTTTAGAATAGGTCTTTCATGTGATAACTTTTCATGTGAATACTTTTTACTTGAAAAATTTTTTTTGAAAAATTTTAACATGAACAGAGAGAGAGAGAGAGAGGAGAGCGATAGAGGGAGGGGGAGAGCGAGAAAGAGAGAGGGAGGAGAGGGAGAGAGAGAGGGGGGAGAGAGGAGAGAGAAGGGAGTGGTAGAGAGAGAGGACGAGGGCAATAGAGAGAGGAAGATGAGATTGGTAGAGAGAGAAGAGTGATAGAGAGAGAGGGGGGAGCGATAGAGAGAAAGAGGAGAGAAATAGAGAGAGGGTAATAGAGATAGAGCAATAGAGAGAAGGGGGTGAGGAGAGCGAAAGAGAATGAGAGGAGAGCAAGCGAGAGAGAGGAGAGAGTGGGATAGATAGAGAGATAGAGAGAAAGAGGAGAGAGTGTGATAGATAGATAGATAGATAGATAGAGAGCAAGGACAATGAGAGACAAATGAGAGAGCGAAAAAAAGAGAGGAAGGAGAGGGAGTGAGGAAGTGAGAGAGAGAGAGAGAGAGAGATGAGAGATAAAGCATAGAGAGAGATGAGAGATGAAGCAGAGAGAGAAAGAGATGAGAATTAAAGTATAGAGAGAGAGAAATGAAGTAGAGAAAAAAGAAGTAGATAGAGAGAGAGATGAAGCAGAGAGAGAGAGAGAGAGAGAGAGATGAGGTAGAAAGAGAGAAGTGGGTGGGAGAGAAGAATATATTTTGGGGATTGCAAAACAAATAAGTCAACAAAAGATGCTTATTTAAAAAAAATAAGGGAAATGTATGCTTAAGTACAAAAAAATATAAAATACTAAAATTTTGGATCACTCAAAATGGCAAACCTAAATTTTCTTTCATGCCCATTCAAGTCGGTATTAAAAAAACAAAATTAACTTTTTCACATATATATATATATATATATGTATGTATGTATATGCTTTCAAAAACTTATATATATAAACATATATACATATATTTTCTAAAACTTATATATATAAATACACACATGCGCACACAAACACACACACACACACACACACACACACACACATATATATATATATATATAATCCTATGTACATAAATTTAATCAAAACCATATATATATATATATATAACAATAGATAAACTTATAAACATAAACATTTTTAAAAAACTTATATATGTAACATATATAATTACACACACACACACACACACACATGTGTGTGTGTGTGTGTGTGTGTGTGTGTGTATTCCACTTACTAATTTTTTTGTGTTGTTTGACATGTAATTATTGATGTGTTTACACATATTTGAGCATTAAATAATAGTACTCATGAGATAATAAGGAAATAATAACCCTTATAATAATAACATGTGAGATAAAATATGGGAAAACTAAAGATTTAGATAAGTTTATTGTGTAAATATGATACTTACAAAGTCAAAAGCATAAATATATTCAAGACTAATCTATTATGCATATTCTAGAAGAACTGGACTTCAAGTGATATAGTGGTTAAGTATAATATCTAACCTAGGTATTTTACCATTATGTAGAAGTTGCATGTTAACTATGACGGATTGTGACAGATATGTTAATGACACATGTAATCGGAGGCATCTCATATGGTAATGATAGCTCTGTGAATCATTTTCTTTTGTATGATTTTCATATGTGCCATTCATGTAAATATATATATTAATTGTTGTGGGCATGATGCTTAAGAAGCTGAAATCAAAAATACTTTTATTATCACATCATTTCATGTATTTAAGATATTAAAGGTCATAGAATAAAAATATACACACAAAGTAGTCATCAAGACTAGTTGACATATTACTTATAAGAAATATATATGTAAATAACCTATGAAAGAAATGAAATGTAATTTCAGTGGTGATATACTGAGGACAAGACTATGAGTTAATCATCATTGGTAATGATAGTCTAAGGATGTCAATCATCTTATAAGCTAAGAGGGCACCAGGACATTTCTATACTAATTTACCCTTTATCCAACAAACGAATATAATATTATTAAAATATAAAAGAAATATCGTCATATACAAGGAATTAAGTCGGCCATAGAATTTAAATATCTTTCTGAAAATCAAAGTCTATCTACTTAACTCAAATAGTAGTTAGTTCAATATCGAGTGGTCAAACAACTTACATAATCTTTGTGAGATCGATATTGAGACTTATGTTAAACTTTACTACTTGTAAGATTTGTATACTTATGAAACTATGTTAAACAAAAAATAATAACTGAATAAACTTTTGGGACTATGTCATAAATGATAAGTTTTGTTACCGAAATAATGGCATAAGTCATAATACTTTCTAGATGATTATAGAAACACTGTGAGGATGTTTTATCTCTTTGTACTAGTGTTGTTTCTTGAACTTCAAAAAAATAGCTTATTTTGGCTTTATCCAAGGCTAAAGTAGAGTACACTTCTACTTCTCTAGCTACTTCACAAGCAATATGGGTTGAAAAGATTATTTGATATGAATGAAGAAAATTCTGGGGCTAAAAATATCCTATATGACAACAAGTCAATCATTATCATTGTCCATGATGCTATCCTTCACAATCGAACAAAGCACATAGCCCTAAAATTCCATTTCATCAAGGAAGCTATCGAAAACAAATAAGTCTCATTGTTCTATCGAAATGCTAAAGATCAAGTAGCTAATATACTAACAAAGCCTCTGTTAAAATGGATACTCATTAATTTCAGAGACTTTTTTGGAGTCATATTATTTCACTAAAGGGGAAATTTTTTTAATGTTAATGATATAAAGCCAATGGGTTCTATGCAATAGTGAAAATCACATTTCTTTTGGGCATCATGTGTGCACAATTTCTTTGTTTCAATTTCCATTTTTTGTTGCTAAGTTTATATTTGTTTATTATTATCCTTCTGGCATTATATAATAAAATATTAATATGCTCATTGTAAATGTACTGAATTGATTTTGATGGATATGCATGCAATTATTTTTTGCTTTCTCCAAAATCGATCAATCGTTTCTTCTCTGTAATTGATGCTTGGCTTCTGATTTTTTTTTTTAATAATAAATGAAAACATATATAGTATATGTGTTAGAAAAGAGTATTTTGGGAACATATGACCTCATCCAAAAATGGAACAGATGACGCAAGTAATAAACTTCCAACGAGTGCATCATTTCCACATATACAATTTATGTGAAAACAAACACAACATATGTGTGTTAACACATTTTCAATTTATAAGTGAAAACCTATACATTATTTACATATTAGCACATATACTACATTAGATATATTCATATATGTCTTAATACGCATATAGGGCAAGCATGTTAGCATATACAAACACTACAAACATGATAGTGTATATCGTATATGTTTTGTTTTTTATTTTTATATTTATTTAATGATGATGTGGCAGGTGAGGTGGCAAATATTAAATGAGAGGAGGCATAATTTCATAGTGGCACAATTAATAGACCCAAAATATTTTTTTTTATGAAACTTTTTGTTAATTTTTTTTTAAAATATAGACCAAAACATAAATTAGTTTTGGAGCCTTTTACATAATTTTTCCTTAGAAAATACCCATTTTATTTTTCAAGAAACATCTTAATTTTTTAAGATAATAAACACCTCTAATTTTTCAAGAAGCATCATCATAAAGAAAGTGAAATACATATTTTGAGAATGCATACGTATAGGAATTGTCCGAAATAGATTGGTAATGGTATGTACATATTTTGAGTTGCACAATTAATAGACCCAAAATAATTCAAATGCACTAAATACTATCAATACAAAAATAACTTTTTTTTAATACTATGAACTCATCCAATCACTTAATCCCATCATCTTGGAGCTCTTTGAGCTCTTGGAGCTCTTGGAGCCCCATGTTTTAGTGCACTAGGAGCACCCTCCCTTAGCCCATGTTCTTCCTAATAAAATATATGACCATTAATTTATAAAACTGACCATAAATAATTGACATAATATTTAATTGATAATGATGATTGAGTTTATTATATCCAACAATTTTTTTTTTTTTTTGGATTTGCACTAATAAATAAATAATTGACCATATGTTATTAGTATCTTTTGACATGCACACTAATATCATATATTTGGCATTAATACAAGTATTATTGATTTATTATTATTATTAGTATTATTATTATTATTATTATTACTATTATTATTATTATTATTATTATTATTATTATTATTATTATTATACTGATCGTGGCCTGGATGCTAGTGTAGCTTATGAAAAATATAAAAAAAATATAAAAAAAATAAAAATAAAATAAAAATAAAATAAAAATAAATTAAAAATAAATTAAAAATAAATTAAAAATAAAAAAATTAAATAAAAAATAAATTAAAAAAAATTAAATAAAACAAAAAACAAAAAAAAAAAAACAAAAAAAAAAAAAAACAAAAAGAGAACCCGATCATTAAAAACGCTGAACCAGGGGACAGACCTTGTCGGGTCGCCTGTTTCGAATCACATACATCCCAGACTCGCCATAAGCAAAATCAGATCCTCTCATAGAACAAGATATAGGCCTCCGAACCAAAAACTTCTTCCAGCGAAACCTCGTGCACGTGAGAATCATTTGCCAGGTACCATGCGGAACGGGCGCCCTCTTTCTCCTCGCCACTTCTTTTCTTGCTTCCTCTTATGTAAGCCACATAGTGGCCCCCTCTCATTGATCCTGTGTGTTCCACCACCCCGAGCAGACGATAGAGATGCTCCTCCGTGTTCTCGCATCTGTTCAAGATGAAATATTACACCATAAATATTACACCATAAACACCACACCACAACTTCAACACACGATTTACTACATCCACGTAAAAATAATTGTATTATTATATAGACAACTGACCATCATCTATGATTATATAATCAATATATATTTCTAATATCATATACTTTAAAAATAAACTGGCATATATCTCATAAGACCAAAATTAGTAAATATTGAATAAAGTCTATTAAATTATGTCCTAAGAGATTGCTTCATGCCTCAAGGAGCAGTGAATCACGATGTCTGTAGAATAAATATTTCTCCCTCAAAATCACCATAAATGAATATGTTACTTATATCTAGCTAATATTCGATCCACAAAATAATGATATATTAATAATAATATAACAATCTAATACTAATCATTTTGACTACATATGATAACTTATCTAAGTAGTCAGTGCCATGAAATTGTGTAAATCCCCTCACTACCAACCTAGCTTACCTACAACTTTTAGAATTAATCATGTATGATTAGATATAATTAAACATAATTTATCCATCAAAGCATGTCACCATCATGAATGATAAAGTGACTCAGAGGAAGAACAAGACTCTACAACTATGAAATGAAGACAAGAAAATAGCATGTGTGTGTGTGTGTGTGTGTGTGTGTGTATTATTAAAATGAAAAAAAAGAGAGAACTCATGATAAAAGGTATATATGGAATAGAACATATCATTGATTCCTTCTGCAATGCAATCAGAAAATCCAAATCATTAGTCCGAACTAGATCAACTAATAAGAATATAACTCTTCTAGGAAAGGTCGTTAACATATCTATCTAGCATATACTTTTAAATTTGAGATCAACAAGTTCCAAATATTCATAACCCTTTGATACGTTTAAACTATCACAATTACATTATATCTCATAAGTACTCAAAAGTTAAATGTGCTTAGTCTCGATCACTACTGAGATGATTGACTAGTATAAAAATGTATCATATGTATCTACTCTGTGATTGGTAAAGAGAGGTTGGTAAGGTGAAACTGGAGGAATGTGAAAAAAAAATTAATATTCATCTCCCTCTCCTAAGGAAGCTCACACCTTGTGTCCAATGGGACACGTGCACATCCTTACATCTAGCTAATATACGATCCACAGCCATGTGTGTGATGATACAATAGAAAGTAATGAAATAATTATTATTATTTTCGCTACAAAAAATGAAATTGTCCAAGTAGTCGACGCCATAAAATTGTGTAATCGACTTGCTACCAAATTAGCCTTGAGCAAATCAATTTTCCATTCGAACCTCATCCTCACCGATTGAACTCATATAGATTTTTATTATTGTTCTACCTACAAATTTTAGAACTAATTATTAGGTATGATTTAGATATATTTGTATTTAATTCCTCCAACATAACATATTATCAACCGGAATGGTGAAGTGACTTGGAAAGGTAACAAAACCCCACCGCTATCAATAAAGGATAAGAAATTAGAATACATGGGTCGACATCAAAAAAAATTCATCATAATATATATATTATATAAAATCAAATATTTAAAATAATAACTGGATTGAATCTCTTGGGAGACATTCCAAATAATACATAAAAAATATGATGAATTAAATATGGGACAAAGGCATACTAATTAAGTGATGAGATCCTTAAATTTAGATCAATTTCAAATTCAATTGTCATCGATATTTAATAATATGAGTTAGATAGTACGAGTCTTTTACTTATATTTTTAAAAGATCATAAATTAATTCATTGTATGCAAAGATCCTTTCAGCTCGCTTATCTCAGTATTCCCATGTCAATCGATAAAATAACATAATAACAAATAATAAAATAAAAAATAATAATAATTAAAAGCTTAGAACACAAAATAACATTATATTAGTGTGATGTCTAATAGTTGGACTAATCATAATGAAAAAATATTTATATGCAACACCAATCACTTTATTGATTATAAAATTAAAACTTAATAAAAAAAATTAAAATTTCATAAAATCTAAAATCTTTATCATAACCCTATCACAAATAGGTGTCTGTCGAGGATCATTATAAAATATAAAATAAAATATTTAATATAATATTTAATAATATTTCGAATAATAATGCTATAATATATATTTTCATAAGAATCATTAGAGACGATCCCTTAGTTAAGATTTTATATATTATTTATATATACCACCTAATAAAGCTAATAGTACAAATAAACTTAAAAAGATTCATGCTTGTTAGAAGAAATATGTAATGCATTAAAATATATTAAAATATCTAATAAATTATAAAATGTTCACTCTATATTAGTCAATATAACAAAAAAAAAATCAAATTAATGTTAAGCACCATTAGAATTCAACATACCAAATATTAGATTCATATTCTAGCTACCAATATGTGATATATGATTATGTTAACATAAAATCAGAAAAATAATAATTAATGAATGACTAAAATATAAGTTTTTTTTTAATTCATAAAAAAAATAATGTTACGATGAACATATATTCTTCTGTATATACTCACACAATCTATATTACACTTATACTTATATTTTAGTTTATGACTATTAAGATAAAAATAATATATTTAAAATACTCTAATTCATCTTTTTATTATTTTATATTCAATTCTTAAGAATCAAGTGATAAGGAAATCCATAGGGATATTAGTGTGTTATTGAGGTTTTAAATAGGTAAAAAGTTAATATATTAAATTAGTGAAAATTATATAAATCTATCAGTCCCTTGCAATCTAAATTGACACATAATCTATCAACTCCTATAGTATTTAACATAATATCAAAATTTTTTTTTACTATAATCGAGATTTTGAATATAGGTAAAACACAGTCCAACCATGTATTATTAAAGCTATCATACTTAAAAAATTACAAATACACAAAAATGAATCATCAAGATAAAATTGAAGAATTACAAATATATGATAATATATACGAAAATGATGATACCAACACTTAGAAAATTTAAAAATGACTAATAATATTAACTAAATAAATTATATTTAATTTGATAATAATCAGATAATTAATATTTTATATAATTCTGATATTTATAATAAAGTAAATTAAATGAGTCATATCAAATAGAAAATTAATACATAATTTAATTGAAGTATCAACCAGAGCACACCTTATAAGATCAATCTCTATAAGAAATTAAGAATAACAATAACATATCTCATTTATGACAATATAATCTCTAATAATTTATCTTTAATTATGACTGAGAATACTCATTAAATTGAGTAACTCATAACCCATCATCTATTATATACAAATAATTATTAGTAATAATTTCATATATATCAAATCAATAATTACTATTTCAAACCATATAATATTATCAATAATTTATAAATTGAGCATGATTATACTGCTTAAGACTCTAATAGTCGAATATGGACTTTTTCTTCAAGATCATACAGAAATATATTCTTTACATAAAATTAAAATATCATCTTTATGTGAGATACAAATAATAATATAAAAATCTATATTAAGACATTTTTGATCACTACAAAAACATTATTCTGATAGTTCACATTTAATATATAAAAGAACACTTCCATAACAAGTCTCAAATTAAAACTATATATCCTTTCCATCTAGAATGATCTTCACAAAGAACAATCACACAACCATCAACTTACTTTCTCATAAATCAAAATACTAATTTCTAAATCTAATTAGAAAAGATAATATACATTTTCTCCAAAAAATCATAACACTATCATTGATGAGATAGCATCTCAAAAAAAGAATTATGTATCTTAGTATCATTAAAAAATAATAAAAAAGACCAAAAAAAAAATATGAATTCAATAATACAAGTAAAATAAAATATCAAGTATAACTCATTAATTTTTTTTTAAAAAAAAAATAATCAAAACATTAAGATTAAATGAGTATATGATAAAATCATCTATTTCTCAAAAGACTCTTTTCTACTTTGAATAAGCTACATATAGTTTATTTTCCCACCATACTCTCTAAGTCCTGAGTAGTTAAGTTTTTTTCTTCCCATTACATTCTAAACTTGAAGGGGGATAGAGTCAATTATCTAGCTAGAGAAAGATTCCCTTTCAAAGTGAAACTTACTCTCACCGTTATCAATATATTTTATACTTGTTGACACATACGATGATTTTATAGGAACTAACAAATCCAAATATAGCCAATAAGTTGTTCTCCCTCCAAACTAAAAGCTCAAGTGGAATTTCAAAAGAGTAACAAAAAGTAATGTCTAGATTTACTTTCTAGATCCTTACTCCTAGAACTATAAAAAAATAAATATACTCAAAAAATATAATATCATCACTTACCAAAACTCTATTGACCTCGGGATATTAGATATATTTACTCTATCTATATATTGGAATAACTAATAAAAAAAGAATTGTTATGATGCGTCATCTTGTCACCTTTTTGAGTGGGAGAAATTAAGCACCATAAATGATAAATACTTCTAAATTTTCTTGTGAGATAAATTGAATAGTTTTTATCTAATATGCAAAATTAAAATGATTGTTAAGTTAATTTGTTGCAACAACTACAACTCTCCAAAAATACTTCAAATCACTCTCATCAAAAAGGAGTTATCAAAAAATCTCAGTCAGGTAATTATTATTACTTACTACAATCTCATTATGTAAGAATGTGCCAGTATAAATATAATATATAATTATATGATCAATATAATAAGTATTGAAACTATTAGAAAATAATTTTGATACAATATTATTTATAATTTTTATATTTTTATTAAATTAATTTTTTATTTTTTATAAAATAATTAAAAAAAGTTAACCCAAAATAAAGAATAACAACCAAGTAAAACACGTACAACCATTAATAAATATAACAAATATCTGAATTTATCTCATATCTCATATCTAATAAGTTCTTATACATCTAAGCATATTATATCAAATATGTTATTACTAATATAGTCTAATATAACATAATATGAAATTTTTATATGTTTTCTTAATTGATATATTTCACACTCTAGTACAATGATATCTCTAATACTAAAATTTAATATTTTTAACTCAATTAATAACAAATAATTAAGTCAAGAATAAATAAATAATAAAGTAACATTATAAAAAAATAATGAATTAACAAAACTCAAAGGCCTTGTGGGAAATCCCATCATAGAAGAAAAAAACGTATAGTCTACTTCGTTCAATTCAAACAAAATTTTTCTAAAATTTTTCCAATCATATAAGACAACATTAATAAGAGAAGAAATAAAATTCAAATTAAATTGACACGAAAAATAATTTACAAATTAAAAAAATGAAATGAGATATTCATGAAGAAAGAGAATATATGAAAGAAATAAAAAATTAAAATAAATATTTTCATAATCAAGGACTTGATGATATGTTGTTAGCAATAATAATATTCAGGATATAAGAAAAAAAATATAATAAATAAAACATAATTACTTATAATATAATTATTAACTTCAAAGCAATAACACATGAGTCTAATGTACATGAGGTGTAGGTCTTTGTTGTTGTCTTGCTAGCATTCTCACCATCAACACTCATCATTGACCAGTTAAGAATATTTTACACAAGTTTAAAAGATATTTCGATCATAAAATATTTAATATGTTAGTTAAGAAAATTTACCAAAGATTTCAATCCTACAAGTCAATCTGGTTTGAGTAGAAACTCATTTGACCTGGTATACTCAGACATATAGAGACCAAATATAAATGAGATCAGAGAATAATTTAGATATCAAATCACTTTTATTAATGACTACTTAAGACATACATGAATATATCTTTCATGATAAATTATATTTTTTTTATTTTTCAAATATTTGACCAAATAATTATCATTTTATTCAATAATAATATTAAAAAATTAAGTAACAATATATTAAAATATATATCATATTATTTTAAACACATATAAATTACGAAATCATACATCAACCTTCATGCACGAAAATACATCAACAATATAGAATGACTAAAAGAAAGAATACTTATCTTATTTGAGACAACTAGGACATTTAAACTTGAAAAAAAATGTTATAAAATATTTTTAAGAAAAATAATTAACCACAATCTACCTTATCAATCATATCCCCTCTTATAATATATGCTGGCACATATCCATCTAGATCCTACAACCCAAAGAGAAGTTAGTTAGTTTGCCTCTCAAAATTTTTAGAGGTATTTGTTTTGTCTACATCACTCTTGAAAAAAATACAAATGACATATAGGGCCTTGAAATATAATTTTTTTTAACATTCTAGAACACAAAAATAATATAAATATTTCTCATCAACGACTGATAGAATTTTAACAAGTACGATTATTACTTTGTTTGACTATGCCACATTTAATAAGCCTAGCAAGAGTATGAATTCAGATGTATCTAGATTCAGTATCTTTTCTCTTTACCTATAGACTTGCATAAACCACTAATTAATAGAAAGAGTTACATATCGACTATATCTAATCATGTTGATACACAATATGATATTACTATCATAAAATTATTATACCTACCAACAAATTTAGATGATATAAAATTACTAGAGAATGAGATTTCCTAAGTATGAGGTACCAATTCAAACCAAAATGCTCGAGCAATACAAGAGTCTATACCAATATAGGCTCATATTACTACGGCAATTAAGAATCTTGACCACTTATGTCTAAGAGTCTATACTAAGAGAAAAAGTCCAACTAGCCTTCCTAAACAAGTGATGAGCATATTGAGGAGCTAGATGATTCTATAACAAATCTATTTGATCTTAATCTTCCACTTACTCATCAAAAGTGATACAAATAATTCTCGACACTTGATTTCACAAATCTTGTCGCTCTCACCTTGTTCCTTTTTATTCTTTTAATACTTCTTTTGATGATACAAGCGTACCTAAATCTCCTTTTAATATATTATCTCATTCAAAATGATATCAGACCATAATATAAAAGATACATGTTCTCTACTTTAATAAAATTTAAATACTAATATCATGATCTTCAAAAAAATTTGTTATTCATTGCTAGTAGTTCTTTACTATGAATATAAGTCCACATGAGAAGATAGATTATCTTAAAATAATATTTATAACAAAAAGATATACTCAAACATTTGTTATGAACTATCATGGCATTCACTCTCTAGTGACTAAAATAACCTCATAATATATTATTATTTCTATTACAGCATCTCACAATTGAAATATATACTAACTAGACATGAAGAATATATTTTTTTTACAAAAATCATGAAAATGAGATGTATATAGAACAACCACTATGATTTTGACAATCAGTATAGTTTACAAATTTTAGAAGGTATAATATGATTTAAAACAATTACAAAGAGCTTAGTGTACGAGATTTTAACAGATAATTACTTCATTTATGTTACATAAATATGCTATTGATTTTTGATTGTTCTTTCGATGGGTTCTGATAGCAAGATTATTTTACTGATTATCTAGATAAAATAATTTTCTGATTATGAGAGATTATGAGTTACAATTAACTAGGCTAAATTAATAGCTTCAAACATAGTTTCAAAGAAAATATTTTAGGAGGCTCGGATATTCTTAGCATAAAAGTGACACGTGTATGCATCTTCTAATATAACAATTATGAGACAATTCATTTTCCTATCCACCACCCAATGTTTATCTTTTACAACAATTAGATAATCAAATATGATGTTTCCAATCTATCATTTATTGCTAAGTGTTGAAGATGTAGTTTATGTTAGCATATTTTGCTTGATATTTTGTGTCGAAGGATCTTGAGTGGTAAAAGTTAGCATAAATGTAATTACATTCACTTTTAACACTTAGCATTCAACAAGTGAATTTATTCTTAAACTCAAAAGCTCCAAGAGAAACAGGAATCTGGCTTTCAGATATTATATTCTGATTAAAAAAATTCCAACTTAGTGATTGACAGATACCTGAAATCCATATAAGGGCTGAGATCTATAATTTCTCCAAATTCAACATGTCCATTCAATTTACTTAAACGACCATGAGCATCTTGGTTGAATCTCTTCAGATGGATGGTCAATATAGGAGGAGCTTTAGCAATAAGAGCTCTCTTAGTTGCGCTCTTTTTCAGATTCAACTTTATGCAAGTTTTACCATGTTCATGTTCACCTGGATCACAATTTCCAAGACAGTAAGCATGCTGAGCATTACTAACTGTATCTCCATTGTTAGCCGTATCTATGAAATCGCAAGAATTAGGCACTGGCTCAAAAAACTTTGGAAGCTCCATGAATTGACCATTCTTGTTATACTTCAGATATTCTAATGGATAAAGTGATTCCATCTCCCTGACTTGATGATGCTCATCTTCGGCACAATTTTGATTTGGGCCATCATGGTTTTGACTAAGAGGAACCAAGTATTCACCTGTATAATATAAACAAGTAATATCATTATCATTAACATTAATTTCGTGTTCTCATTAACTAAATCAGTTGGCTTCTGTTATAAAAATACAGAAGCTTACATTACGAATACCCTGATACCAATTTATCATGGACCCAATTCAGTTTTAAATTGGTTTATAGCTTCATGTACAAAATTATTATTAGGCCTGTCAAAATTCAACACGACACGATAAACCACTTATTAAACAGGTTTGGGTGAGACCTAAATGTGTCCGGGTGATAAACAGGTCAACCCGTTTAATACGTTTAATAAATGGGTAATATTCTGGTGAGACATGCTAACTCATTTAAATAAACGAGTACATGGTTAAACAGCTAATTTACCGTGTTAAATGGATTAACATATGATAAATAGGTAAATGAGTCAATAAGTGGCTTATCGTGTTAACCCGACCCAATCCAACCCAACCCGTTAAAATTAGATGTGTTAAACGAGTAGTATCGTGTTTCCCATTTATTAAATAGTTCATGTTCGTGTTTCGATTTTTTATCCGTTTATTAAACGTGTCGTATACGGGTTTACATATTTTTCACCCGTCGCCCGTTTAACCCGTAACCATTTAACCCAACCCAACCCAATTGACACCCCTAGTTATTATCTTGGTGATTATGTAATTTTTTAGATATCTAGGTCTAACTTTCTATTATAATTTTGACTTTAGGATATAAGTGTAAATTGGATCAGGTTGCCTAAGCACGACCACAATGACGGCACGAGGATAAGGCCATTAAATTTTCTTTGTGCAGGGCTAAGCAAAGCACGCGTGCATGGCCCATTGGCATGGTCCACAAGCATAGGGCACTAGTCACAAATCATGGCTTCGTGATTTTTTTTAAAAATCTACCTCCCATGTCATCATTAAATTTACATAATGTGTCATAAGTAATGTCACGCGCCTCGACAATGACAGCAACAAGTCTGTGCTTGTCATTGTAGTTGTCTGTAAAAAAAATAAAAAAAAATTAATTTGTTTATATTATATTTTGTACCCATCAAATTTGCTTCCAACGTTATTAGGCACAAAGCCTACAACTATTGGATTTTTTCCCATTAAAAAATAAAAAAAAAATCAAAACATAAAAATAAATATATTATTTTAATATAAAAATCTTATATAATTATAGAATTAAAATTTCTTAATATTCATCAAATTCATTTCTTTATATCTCATCTCTAACTCTCATTTTATATTTTGCTAACTTCTCCTCACCACCTTTTCTGCTCTATTATGTTGTCTGCTCTAGGAATAGATTCTTTAGTTAAGAAAAAAAAAGATGGACTACTACACAAAATAAAATTAGACTATTATAATACATATTTAATTGTTGTTTATTAGGTTGTATTATAATTTAATAAATTATAAAAATTTTAAATTATAATTTTTTTACAATTTTGAGCTACAAATAAATAAGTTTGAATTATAAATAAATAAATAAATAATAAATAATAATTTTAATGATAATAATTGAGTTAAATATAAATAATAACAATAACCTGACAAAAAAATTAGATGCCAAAATTAGGTTCTCTCAAATGGTATTAACTCATTTGCCTAAAAATCTAAAATTAAGCATATCTCAGTAGTATAAATTCACTTTAACATAATTTAAAAAAAAACTAATGTCAAAAAAAAATTGACACATTATATATATTATAAATAAATATATATATGTGTGTGTGAGTGTGTGTGTGTGTGTCATAGTACTAATGTCAGTGATTAGCTTAAATAACATTCTAATCAATGCACTAAAAAATATGATACATAAAATTTCAGACTAACCCAATTAAGCAGCAATATATTAAAAGTTGGATTAGCTTTAGCATCATTGACCCCATTGATTTATCAAAATGACTTTAAAAAGGAAGGTATGGTCAAATTGATTATTATTATAAATTTTTTAAGTAGATTTGTAAAAAATCCTTGAATAATTAATATTACATATATATATTTTAAACCTGCTTATCATAAAATTTATATATCTGCTATTACGAATGATATAATAAAATACCATAAATTTTAAAAATAATTAATAATTAATAAATTTTAAAAAATATAGTAATGTAAAATACGTGAAACCCAAAATTTAGGCTAATAACAATGATGCATCATTCAGATGCATCATCGCCCACAATATGAATTTTAAGTTGAAACTTATTAAAAAAAATTTAATTTTTTTTTGAGATCTTTCATTCTCATAATATCCCTTTCATATATGAGATGACGAATATTTTTAGAAAATATAATATTCAAAATAAAATTTTTAATATTACATTTGATAATATTTCGAATAATAATGTCACCAAAAAAATATTTATCAAAACTATTAAAAATAAATCATTAGGTAAAACTTTCTACATTAAGTATATGTATCACGTAATTAACCTAATATTACAAGCAAACATTAAAAATATTTATATTACATTAAAAAAAATATGAAATTTATTCAAATATCTTAGAACACCTTACAGGCAATAAAAGTTTAGCAGTCTATATTTATCTGCGAATCTAAAAAATAAAAAATTTCATATAAATGTGAGATATCATTAAAATTATACCTACCTAAAATTAGAATCGTGTATTAATTACAAATATATGATATTCAACTACGTCAATAATAAGAGTGACAAACTTATTATTGAAGATTTAGATTGATATTAAAATTACTTTTATGAAATTCTTATAATTTTTTTATGATACAATAAATATGTATCTATGTATAATTTCAATACTTGCATTGCTCTTTGATGCATATACAATATTAATTATATATTTAGCGAGTATAAAAGATACCCTATGTTTACTATATTAATTATTTAGCGAGCATAAAAGATACCCTATGTATACCATATGTTTACTATTATAAAAGATAAAAATTAAGTATTTAAAATATTTATCTTTCATTATAATACCTTATTACTTAGCAAGTTGATTTGATCATAAGATTAAGATGAAAGAAATAAAAAATATATTATAATATATACCTACTTATATGAACCAAGTAGATAAACATAAAGATTTAATTTACAAAAAATTAATTAACATATTTAAATTTTATAATATTAAATATGATAATTATAGTGAAACTCTGAATACAAACATAAACACCATATTCAAAAAAGATTTTTCTATTTAGTTAGCTAGGAATGAACAACGAGGTGATCAATCATATAAGAACAAGTTATCTCAATACTTAGATAAAAATTACTACTTTATCCTATCATACGATGATAATAAAAATTTAAATATTTTGAGTAAATAAAATTCATATGAATTTATTTATTCCGTATTATCTAAGATGATACATAATCTATTGATGCCCTCTGGCATCTAGCATAAAATATCAAAGTCTATATTTTCTACAACTATCAATGTTATTTTTAAATAGGAAATTCAAACTTCAATCAAATATTATAAAAATACTTATATGCTTGAAAATTTATAAAGATTCAAGATATCATAATCAAGATAAAGAAAAAATATTATTAACAGGTAGTGACTCATGGGACATAAAAAATATTGAGATCATCATTAGTGTTTCATTCAAAATCAAACATGACAATGATGATTTGTATCCACATAAAATACTACAAACACAGATTTATATTTTATGCGATACATATTATTTTTATTTATATTTATGCTTATATATCATATTTATGATTTTATATTCATAAGTAATTTGTTGCTGTTTATGTTTTAGAATATTTTTAAAGTTTATCATTCAGATTTTCAAATTGTATTATTTTTTTCATATAATATCTTGTGTTGTAGTATGGTATGTATTTGTGAACATATCTACAATTATATTAACAAGTGAGTTGATTGATGTATATTTCAACATACTATGCTCAAATGAAATATCTAAGAAATATCTCCTTAGAGAAAAAAAATATACATCTCTTGAACAAACAAATTCGATACCCATCAAATCATGAGACACTTCAAATCTTTTGTTTTAAACTTAATATTCAAAAACAATTTTAGTTGATATATATCTAATTGATAATCACCATTCACCAATAATAAAAATATCAACATATACCAACTAACATCACTTAATTTCTCCTTGATTCATGATGATAAAAACAAGATTAATATTATATATACCCCATAAAGCCAAACATAATAACCATTAAAGAAGAAAGATTGAATCTCATTCTAAGAGATTTCTTTAAGACAAAAAAAAATTCTACAATCAACAAATAATATATGTACTCCCTCGAGCAGTAAGACTAGGTAATTGCTATATAGATATTTTCAGATCAAGATTATCATAAAAAAATATATTTCTTATTTTCATAATTATTTGAGATACAATACATAGTAAAGAGCTATTTGATAAACCACTTAATTTTTTCAGACCACTAAAAATAAAAATTTTCAATAATTTTAAATTTTTAATGTGTTTGATAAAAAATTTTGATAAGTAATAATTAAAAATTTTAAATGAAATAGCATTGAAAATATTAAGTAAGTAAAGACATACTTAATGTCGAGGAGAAAAAATTTTCTACAAAATTTGTTTTTTAAGTTATCATTTTATTTTATTTTTATTTTATCATCCATGCTATAGTTCAATTTGTGAATCTGTAATATCTTTCTCTTTTCTCCACCACCACAAATTTTAATTCTAACTTCTTTCATGATTAATTTTAGAGAGAAAATAACAAATTAACTAGTTACTCATTAATTTTTATTTTTATATTTAAAGTTTGGATAGTTTTAAAAAATTTAAATTTTATTGATTATTTTTATATATTTTTATTTCTTTTTTGCATTTATGATTTATTTATGAATATGTTTTTAGTGATTTTATTTTTTATAATAATTAATAATTATAATGAAAAATAAAATTTTATTAGAAATTCTATTTATGTTGAACAATATGTAATAGAATGATAATAAAGATAAATATATAAAATATATCATTTTTAGTATTCAACATTTACAGTTATCAAACAATATATTTATCTTCAGCATTTAATTAATAGTAATTTATCAAATAGTTTTTCAATACAAATTTAACACTTATAAAATTCAACACTTAATTTTTTAGTACTTATTTTACAGCACTTAATTTTTTTAGTTTATCAAACAAATCTTAAGGCACAAAACTCTCTTTGAATCAAAAATATTATTTTTCAATTAAGGCACAGACTTTTTTATGAGATGCACTATACCTAATATATATATAAATTATATATTTTTACTAAATATTATTCCTAATTTTCATTTATTATAATATATAATCACAAAAATAACATCAAAAATAAAAATCAAAAATCATTAATATTTTTAATTATCACTAACATTAAGAGTTCTAAAATAAAATAATAAAATTTTAATAATCTAATATATAAAATTAAAAAATATCAAATATATTATCTATATTTTTGAGAATATGGGGAGAGTGATTTTGAGAATAATATAATTTATAAAGGAGGGTTTTGAGAATTATTAATTTGAAGGGTGCTTTACAAATAAAATATTTTGTTGGGGCACAAGAGAT
This sequence comes from Sapria himalayana, assembly GCA_029783825.1. Taxonomy (NCBI): domain Eukaryota; kingdom Viridiplantae; phylum Streptophyta; class Magnoliopsida; order Malpighiales; family Rafflesiaceae; genus Sapria; species Sapria himalayana. The sequence continues at coordinate 12,038,984 of JAREIK010002838.1, read as the reverse complement.
GACATGAAGCAAGGCAAGGCATTTTGCTTGGGACTGGTGGAATCTGAGATTTAGGAATGCTTGATGTGCACCTTTAATAACCATGCTCACATCTATATAATAAATAGCCTAACTATAAAAAATAATAATAATAACCAATAATCTTATAATAATTATCTTAATAATTAAAGATAGAGTATCTTAATAATTTAGATCATAAGTCTATGTAAATTCTAATGCTACCAACCTTATCTTAAACTAATATATCTTCCCTTAAAATAAAGTTTTTATCATATTCACTCAATTATATCCCACTATAAGTTTACCTTGAGATTTTAGAGTAAGAACACATGTATTGTTAGAAATAATTATACTTTGTTCATTAAAGAGAGGTTATCATTATCTCGGCTAGCTAAATATCTCAGAAAAAATATTTGAAATCTGATAACTATGAAAAAAAAAACTAAAATATTTAATACTAAAATTAGAGTAAAAATATACATAGAAGAAAATGTTAGGTAGAACATATGTTTGATCTCTTCCATATAACCAAAGTTTTAAAAGGCGAAAGCGTTAGGCGAGACGTTTTTGTGTTCGTGAGGCGAGGCGTAAGCCTCGAGGCATTGAGGCGTAAGCTTTTTGAGCCTCACATTATATAATTAATTAATATTTTAAAATATAAAAAATAAAATAAAATAGAATAAATAAACACATGAAAACAATTCATTAGAATTAATAAAAAAAAACATATTAGTTCATTACTTTCACAAAAAAACATAACAAAGTCATAAAATAGAAAATAGATTCAACTATACTAATAGTTTCAAACTTTAACAAAAAGTCATAGTCAAATCATAAAATAAGAACTAGAATAAATTGTTTCAATTTAAATTCTCCTCTCCAAGATCATCATCATCATCATCTAATGTATCAAAAGTAGAAAAATGTCCACTATCATGTTGAAATTCTAATGAATAAAGAAAACCATTAGTTACAATATCTTTAAATAAAGAAAAGAAAACCATCATTATAGTTGTTGTCATCTTTAAATAAAGTCTTCATAGTGAGTGGGTCTCAATTCAAAAGTAAAAGAAAACTATCCATTATTTTAATTATGTTTTAAAAATTAAAATTAAAACAACCTATAGAAGTGAAGAACACCTCAAATGCCAATAAAGTCTTCACGGTGGTTGAGTCTACATAGTGGGCTCAATTCATAGTGGGTGTGTCTCAATTCAAAAGTCACTATCCATTATTTTAATTATGTTTTAAAAATTAAAATTAAAACAACCTATAGAAATGAAGAACACCTCAAATGACAATATGTTCGTTCATTAAAGTGTTCTTCCCACCCAAGGCTCTAAAACCTACCCCCTTCCATATATCTCCCTTTGCCGTGAAAGCCATGCTTAGAGCTCTAAGTTCACGACGCCACTGCAGGTATGATCAGTTAGACAAGGAGTAGCAGCCGTCGCTGCCTCTTATCGCTGGCAGAGACGATCATCATCAGCCGCAGCTAAAGAGGGAGTCAAGTCTGCCAAAGAGTTCAATCGGTTGCTATTTTAGGTTTTTTTTTTCCTTTTCTAAAGGACACGTAAGCTCCCAAAACGCGTACGCATCCATCTTCAAGGCGTGAAAGGCGCGATCAAAGCGCGCCTCAAACACGCTTCATTGACGAAGGCGTACACCTTTTATGAGGATCGCTTTTTTTCATACGCCTCAATACGTTTTATTCACGCCTCGCCCTGAGGCGCGCTTCAAGGCGCGCCTGGAAAACGCCTTTGAAAACTCTGTATTAGCCTAATAGAAACATAAGATATATGTGAAGATTTACTCTTGCTCACATTGTACTTTTATTTTTATACTCCCTTACACATCTATAAAATCAGTATCTTAATAATTTCCATCCCAAATTAAAATATATTATATTTTATTTGATTATATATTTTATAAATTTATTGCTTTAAAATTGATTATTACAAATCACTTTATTTTGTCATCAATGTTCTCTGCGTACAATAGTCTTGTGAAATTATTGATGCCCACGTTTGAACTTATTGTGGCACGCAGAGTAATTAGAAATGGATGCCAACAAACTGAACCTGATGATCAATGTGAGCACCAAGTGGACAAATCTGATACGGGCAAACTACAAGTCGAACTTCTTCCGGTCCTCTTCCGGCCATATCAGAAATAGTTTTCCTTACATCTCGAAGCTACAAATACGAAAAATCATAATTGGTCAGTCATTACCCGATTCTGTGGCGCGCGTACTAGTTATGTCAAACGCGTACGCATCCATCTTCAAGGCGTGAAAGGCGCGATCAAAGCGCGCCTCAAACACGCTTCATTGACGAAGGCGTACGCCTTTTATGAGGATCGCTTTTTTTCATACGCCTCAACGCGTTTTCTTCACGCCTCGCCCTGAGGCGCGCTTCAAGGCGCGCCTGGAAAACGCCTATGAAAACTCTGCATATAACTATTAAAAATACCAAGACTAATCTACCAATACTATAAATTGAATTAACTAACATAGTTGACAACTCGAATAAATAAATATTATGAACATATATGCCTTGTATACATCTTTAAATTGAAATCATTAAATCTCACTTTAATTATTTCATAAGAAGACTCACACATCATGTCTTGTGGGACACTCACTAGAAACACCATCATCACTCATACCACCAAAAACTTCAATGAAATTATAATCCAATGAGACACAATGAGATGTCCTACCACTATCCTGACTAATAGTAGTAGTAGTAATAGTATCAAGTATAGTACAAGTCTAGTTGTCACTTAAGAAGAAATAAAAACTAGACTTAATAAAGATTCTATCACCAAAATGTTTACCAATGTGTCTTATTGGTTGTAGTACTTGAAAAAAAGTTATTCTCAAAAAATGTCAATATATTTGCACTAATAATAATCTCTCTATTCTTTAATGAGTAACACTTATTTCCCTTGTGATTACTAAAATACTTAGGAAATACACACTTAACGACACATATAAGTTAATATATGTGTCTATTTAACATATAAGTTAATATAAAATACAATCATATTTTCTTTATCACGAGAGAGATCTTGAAAGTCTGTCTATTTAACATATAAGTTAATATAAAATACGAACTAAAATTTTAATTAATTGCATTTGATTGAAAACAAATTTAACAATTAATATATTTTTTCTCAAAAATATATATAATTTAAATGTACTAGTTATTTCAACTAAATATTTATTATTTCTTTTAACTATCTCATTCTATATAGAAGTGTCAGTGTAGAATAACTGAAGAATTCTATTACTCAAAAAAGATAGAACACTGATATAAAATATATTCTAAGTATTATCACTTATTAATATATTTATAATTATATAAATATGCACAGGATGTCAATACAGCTATTCCGTCGTATAATATGTATCAAAAATACAAGAAAAATATAATAAATACAACATGAATTCAACCTTAAGTATTTGTTCTTCAGGATTAACAAAATAAAGTCATTTTTATTAGTATTTTTAATAAAATGTAACTAATAATGAAAAAAAAAACAATACAAAAATCTCAAAAATTATAATTAACTCTAGCTAGTCATGTACAATAATCTCATGAATATGATATTTTGTCATATACATGCTCGCGTTTCCATAAATATTTTTCATTTAGAATTATATGTGTATTTATAAATGCAATGACATGTTTCTAAGGCCACGGATTCTCATTTAAAACATTCAGCAAATATAATTAAAAAGTTTCTTTGGCGCGATGTGTTGTGCAATTTAATAATTCCCACCTTCAGCAACTGAAGATTCTGGTGCAGCTCTCTTTCCGATCTGCTTTGCATTTTGTTCTAGGGAGCGTAACATTTTCGAACAGTTCTCGCATTCCCATGCATTATCCCCAGTGAGAAGCTCTGGCTTTATATAATGATTCAGACAAGTCTCTAAATGCACAGGAGAATCAGCATCATCAACTTCATCCGGGTCAGATTCACTGTTGGTTTCCATCATGATGCCAGTTTCAGCAACATCGATATCCAGAGAAGACCTGGGAGCAAGCATTTCAGATGCCTCAGGCTCACCGAATAAGATGCCGATGCCGCCATCAAGGCCGACTTCCACTTGTTCATTTCCCACAACAAATGATGATGCCTCGGCTTCAGCGGTCATACCATCTTCATCATCTTTCTCTCCTCTATAAGGAAGCAACAGAACATCAGAGCTCTGAACCTGCAGCAGGACATCTTCCAGAGCATGTGATGGGTCCAACCTTGGGCTTTGTTCTTTAGCAACTGAGCACTGAAAACTCTCATTAAAGCTACTCTTCAAACCCATGAATGTGTGCCCAGAATACTGGCTGATTGGAATACCATCAGTTTGAAAAATAGACTCATCATCGAGCTTTCTTGATTCGGCTTCTGGTCCAAAATAATCCATCCGTGCAGCAGACTTCCCAAGAGAAGCCATCTGATCCTCATACTCTACAACTGAAGAACATGATGAATGTGAAACAAGACCACCACATTCGAGCGTGGCCGCTATCGGGCTCAAAGAGTTGGATATCATGGACTCCCCGGATAGGGCCACGGCAAATTCTCCATCACAAATGGTGGACTGCGATTCATTCGGAGACTCATTGCAAAAAGATGGACTTGAATTCCTCCTTTGTTGCAGTGCTGAATTCGTGCCCCCGTTAGGCTTTCTTCTGTGTGCCGTCGCGCGCCCTGGAGGACACTTCTTCTTCTTTGTTCGAGAAATTGCTTTTGTCTCCCCTGAATTTTTTTTCATTGGAACTGGGAGTGACAGATCTAAAAAGGCCTCGTACACAGTTGAGGAGTGCCCACACTCTACACAACACACAGTACTACAAAATTGGCCCCCAAACACAGCTTCTATGTAGGCAGGGCCCAGCTTTGAAGAATTACCATCTTCCTCATGAATACCCGCCTGTTTTCTAAAACCCAATTCTTCAGCAGACAACCTATCAAGCAAGTAACAAAGCAATTCATGACTGTCATGCTGCTGGTGTCCCCTAAAACGTGGGGCTTTGGAAGCTAGAGATGAAAAAAATGAACCAGGATTTAGTACATTCCCCGGACTAAGGGCTACTTCAGTTTCAGCAAAGAGCTTCTTCAAGGACATAGACAAGGGTCCCACAGACACGTCCTGATTGGAAAAATGAACTCGCAGCTTGCCCATGGCTAGGATATTCTGCAAGATCGAATTGAAAAAGCAAGTGTTCCCAAGATTCACCAAGCCCCTTACAGTGTTCTTACAGCCATGTGCCAGCTGATTCGACGCACCTCCTCCTCCTCCTCCATTGGTATGGCTCGCAAGAGCCACATCATCACCATCGACCACCACATCCTCGCTATGCATGGACCACTCTGACACACGTGCCTCGACGAAGTGCACCAGGTCATAAAACACACCACTTGTGTGCAAGCTGTTTTTGGTTGTCTCGAGCGGAATTGGTGCATTACAGTGGATGCACCACAGAAGATGGGGACTATCCAATTGAATCATCAAGGAGTGGCGGGTCTTTCGAGCATGTCGAATTGCATGGCTCTGAGGCTCTGCTGGCAATCCAACTCCTCCACAAGCATGATGCGCGCATTCTAAGCAAACCCAGATGGCTCTTAGCTTGGATTTCGAAGAAGACGAAGAGCATCCTTCTGCCTTGACGTTTTTACGTTTTCCTTTAGAACCCTTTCGATTGGGCAGGCTATCTCGACAATCCTCGCACTTGAGAATGGCTGGAGACCCAAGTCTCTCCAACAATTTATTCATTTCAAAATGCTTGTTAATGTGGGGGCATGATTTTCTTCCTTCAGATTCTGCATCTCCATTGCCAAAAGGATCCAGATGTGGAATGCATTGCTCAGCAACACTTCTCTGAGAATAGACCATGGCTGGTTTTCCTTTATGCAGCGCACGGGAACTTTTCTTACTTCTTTTCCCCATCGATTCTAGACAAATACCCCAACGAGGTGTTCATCTGATGCATTTTTATCCAAAAATAAAAAACTTTAGTACGACAAGATGTAATCTTTCTATTTCTACAATAAAACTTCAGCAGGTGTAAATACATAGAAATTCATAGGAGAACATGTTCATACTCATACATAAAAGAAGCACATGCATAACCATGTATTATCAATACGATGCATGAAAAGAAAAACACATGCTAACTTGTTGCCTAACCTTAATCATTATATGATGAAATAAACCCAAAATGAAAAACTACAAAATTTCAATATATCTATATACATGTATATGTGTCTGATGTACAAAAGTTTATTGTATTACTAGTGTATCTTAGGCTTGGCGAAGCACCATGAGAGCTTGTGTAGTGCCACAACACTAAGTATCCCACCTTTTTTGCTTTCTGTGTATGATTGCATGTACTAATGTGCATTAAATATACATTAGTCTTTTTTTATGTCACATTATGCAAGCTAGGTGATTCAACAAGCAATTTCATCATTTGAATTATATGCATGTTTTTTGAGCAAGAATGCACATACACATACATATAAGATGTGTGTTTGTGTGTGTGAGTGTGAATATTACAGAGAGATGATTAGCCATATGTTTAGCTTCTTTTATGTATTTTCCTATATTTTTTTTATTTAGTCTATGGCGTAAAAGAGCATGCAAAGTAAAAATGTGGACAAAAACATTTATTGATATACTTGCTCTTTTCTATTTTTGATATTGAGGGTCATTGGGCCAACTTATGCATACCTCAGCTATATAAAAACTTAAGATCAAAACAAGGACAAAAAAGCAACCCTTGAAACATTTCGAAGAGGTGATACGCAATGCATAATGATCTTGCTTTTACACGGGATCTACGAAAGATTAATATCTTGACAGTATTACCTTCAAAAATCAGAGAAGAAATTTTTTTAATGAGTCTCAAACCTGAAACCTACTATACATAGATAAAAATAATTGTCATCCCACCGAGACATGGGCTCCAATATATGCATAAAACAGGACTTCCTAGATGATCAGACATATCAATATTATTCTCATCCAAACACATTTAACTTTGAGCGTATCAATGACAATTATTGAAGTTCTTATTTATATGACATTTTTTTCTGCATGATATCAAAGCCCATAGAGCATTGTCATTGCCAATAGTACCTTTAACTTTGTTTGTAATGTTTACATTACCAAAGAGAAAGGCCTCTTGGTTCTTCTGGTACCTTAAAATTCCTAATTGTATTTTTTTTGGGAGTCTCGGCTTCTCATTTGGTTTTGGTGCCTTCGGGTGTCTCGACTTGGTTGTGTCAAATTTGTGACCCAATTTGGGAAGAAACAGAATGGGTTAACTTAGTCTGACCAATGTTTTGACAACACCTCCCAAAATCTTACTATTTACCATTTTAGATTGTTTGGATCTGGTGCAAACTGATAAATTATATGAATTCTCAACTACTACCACTGTCACGGTTGATTTCCATGGATGCTGCTGTTGATAACCATCATCATCATTTATTTCCAATCACAGGAAAGATCATATTTTGATGATCTATTTGCAAAGAAACATGTTAATTAGAAGACATTATTTGACCGTATAAATTTCTTCAAATTTTTAGACAAATTGATTGCCCAGATTACCCTGGTGCAGAAGACATTATTATAGGTCAGTTTACAATCTTTATGTAGTTACTTACCATTTAATTGATTATGGCTTATAAATTGATTAATTCTGTAAAGACATTTTGCATGGTTTTTCAAAGAATGCTGGATATTTGCACTTGATCTAATTGATCAATTTCAATCAGAACTTAGTTTAATGATAAAAAAAATTTAATCATTTTCTGCCAAAATTATAACTGATAGGAGGCCAAAATTGCACCTAGTGATTATAATTGATTATATTAATCTCTAAAAAAATGCACCTGCCAAAATAATCATAATATGAACAAATAAGTTTAGAAATAACTAATGAATAACATTTCCTCCTAGTTGCAGTCACAAATGGGACTTTTAACTTAATAAGTAAGAAAGGATAAGAAATTCAAATATTTTTTTTTCTTAATTCTTACCTAGTCTGGATCCATTAAATGATAAATCATATTTAAAAAAAAATACTAACATTAACTAGTCCTTTATTAATCTCAGGCAAAATACAAATATAGTCTTTGTGTACTTAAGTAACCAATAAAAACATAATTTTATCTCTAAGAATATTATTTTATTACATTATGAAGAGAAATCTTGAACAAAACAACCTCAAAAATCTTGGAAAGTAAATTTTATCTCTTTTTTGGATACAAAATCAAAAAAAAAAAATACACATTAATAAAAAACTTAGAAATACATTAAATTATTTAGATAGCTAATGGTTAAAATTATAATTTTCCAAAAATACTTTTAAATATTAATATCATAAAGAAATAATCTAATTATCTCAACAATATATTTGTTTTGAATTTTTATGATATTTTTTTATGAGAGGATACAAGCACAAAAAATTTAATATATGATATCATTATCAGTATACAAAGTATAGAACTTATCAGACATATACTCGAAAATATTATCATTCCTAATAATTTTTATATTTTTATTAAGTTTATTTATAATTCTTTTAATAAAATTGATAAATAGAAAAAAATATGAAACTTATTTCAAAAAAATTACATAAAATAAATATAATCATCAATGAAAGTATTAAAGTATTTCAATTTATCTCAAGTATCAACCTACTAGATACTCAAATATATAGTGGCTTATATAATTAGTCATTTATCTCACATGTTTGGCAAGTATCTCACATGTCTGGGAAGCATAATATGAAACTCTAGTATATTTTTTATATCAATCAAGTATAACAACCAAATATAAAAACATCATTTATACTGAAATCTAATTTTCTAAATTTAGTCATAGATGAATGACGATGTCTAGAATGAACAAACAAAAGGTCCATTACATACAATCAAAAAATGAAAAACATATACACAAATCCTGCTCAGTCCATAAAAAAATCATCTTTGAAATTTTCTAATTTTGCAAAATAATATCAATAGAAATAAAAATAATATTATACTCAAGTTATTTAGCACTACAACTCACAAAAAATAAAGTATTCAGATATCCATAAATATCTAGAACTCAAAGAATAAAATATCAAGTTACATATTATCATAATCAAGAGCTTTAAGTATTTTATCATTAGCTATAAAAACATTCATAGAACAAATAAAAAAACAATACATAATGAAAGATTATAAGTGATGTAATAATTTGTCAATAAATTAATGACATAAGAGTATATAATGAGAAAACAAAACATTAGTTATAAAAAGAAAATACATGTGCATTGCACCACAATACACCACTATGCACACAACTCTATACCACACTGCACACTACATTGTACTATATTGCACATCACATTTCACACACAGCACGTACTATTACACGACACAATTCCACACAACACCATGCATTGTCATGTGCCACATCATGGCGCATGCTTTCACACATGTTGCACCATACACAAGTGTTATGGTCTACACTCTACTCCAATGTGCACCTTTACACACATTGTGCACGTTGTCGTCTACTCCATGGATTGTCATTATACATCACACACACACATTGTACACATAATACATAATGCTCCCACACACATTGTACACATAATACATAATGCTCCCACACACATTATACAATACACATACCTTAGCACACATTAACACCATCACATACACACATACACACACATTATCACTAATACACATTGTCTAGAGAGTGCTAACCCTAATTCTGATATCATGATAAAATAAATTACATCAATATATCTCTTTCATATAAATCAAATAACAAATACTAAACTATAAATAAGAAAAAAAAAAAAGAAGACTTGGGTAATCCACATATTAGGACACATATTATACAAGTAACATAACTATACATTAAAGAAAATGAAACAAATATAAAGTTATTATTTTATTAATTTAATTATGGTTCATTTTTTGTAGTATAAATAATTTGTTTGCATTGCATGAATAGATAATATTAGTAAAACTTGAATGCACTCTAGTATTAGTGGAAGAAAACATCTAGAATGGTAGCGTATTGCTTTGACAATTACACCAACATGCATAAATATTTTATGATAAAGTAATCAAATAAAGATATAAAAAACAACTTGGTGGTATATAAAAATATCAAAAAATATGAAAACGTTAAAAACATGCTAATGAATAAATAAAAGAGTACAAAATTTTCAAAAACATAAAAAAATAAATAAAAATAATTTAGAAAGAAAATCTTACTAGTTTGGTTGGCTATGAAGATGAAGTTTGTGAAAGATTAATAATTTAACAAATATCTATAATATATCTATCAAAAATGATAATTAATAGAGAATTAGTTAGAGTATGATTGCCTCAAAAAGACCAAAATAAAAAATATGAAAATATTTATTTTGATTCATCAAATAGGAAGATAGTGAAGAATATAAATATCACAATAGAGATGATGAGAATAATTTTTTTTTAATTTTGATGTCAAAACATGGGTAGAAACAAATATTAAAATAAACAAATAACATAACGAAATCATTATAATTAAATATATACAAGCTAACCCTTGTACAAAAGACTAGACAAAATTGAAATATCTCACAAATTAGGTGCTCTCAACCATTATACAAAAATAATAATTATAAATATAATAAAATTATAAAAAAGCAACACTACTCTTCAAATTTAAGCGTAGAGCTAGAGATATAAAACAACAAATTTAAAAAAAAATAAATAAATAAATCGAGGCCCATACAAGATCTTGGTGAAGATATTTGTTGATTACTTTGATATCTTAATTAAAGTTATAGTAATGTTTTTATTGTATATTTTCTCCCTGAGAAACATGCAAGTCATCTCTATCAAATGTATCCGCTCAAAAAACACCAAATTAGAAACTATTTATCATATTAATTGACTATCACAAAAAAAAATTGGGTGAAAAAAAAGTGAATACATAATCTCCACAAATAAGTGATTGATCCAAAGTATTCATAAATAATGATCATCATCAATTTCTATACTGCATCTTAAAATTATCACGTCTCTTACATTTTCAAAAGCTAAAATTATCTCCTAAAAAGTACAAAAATATATCATCGATCTTCTCTCGATGCAAGTAAATTCCCAATTAAAATTTGAATACTAAATTAACTACAAGTGCCCGTGATCACTAAAAGAGATCATGGCCATCAAGATTTCCTCACAAAACTTCGATATATGAAAAAATATACATTAAAATGAATTTGTCGAGAAAAATCTAAAAAGCAACTAATTACATTGACTATATAGGCTAAATTTGTTTAGATAGTAATCATATATTTAATCATTCACATGATTCTCCTATGAGTTTTAGAATCAACTAAAAAAATCATATTGAAATCACATACAAAATTTAATATTGATCACTAGGCGTATCTGCTATAGCACAACGACATGGGCTAATCTTTGTAACAATATCAATCACAAACCTTTGTTATGACAAAACAATCAATCTCCTAAAATAAGTCATCTTTTATTTAAATATATATATAAATTTATCAAGGTCTTTCGTCTAGAAATAAAGTAAAAGTATTCATTGAATTGAATAATTCTTAATTTATCATCTCTCACAATCAAATTATCATTTATGTACATAAGAAGTAAAACCATCATGACATCAAAATTTCTTCAAAAAATTAAAAAAAAATATGTAACACACATATGTAACCCGAAAAAAGTAATTATCTATAAAAATCTTATAAATCAAACTTTCAATGATTATATTTAATAATATAATAATATCTTTTGCAATCGAAAAAATATATTTGATTAGATCATTTAAAACTCAAATGATCATTCCATATACACTTGTTCCTAGATATCATCATTAAAAAGAAATATTATTCACGACTAATTAATTTATCATCCATATTTAAAATACAATAATAAAAATACATATAAAAGATATATTTGCTACTAAACCAAAAGTATCCTAGTTATTTACACCAACATCTAATTGAACTACAAGTCTTGCCTTATAATAACATATCTTCCCATATTAACTTATTTTTACAATAAAAATACACCTATAACTAACAACAGATCATCATATTTCTCAAGTCTCGTTAGAGTGACTGATATTTATCTCTTCTAACATAATATGATATCATCCTATGTCATTTAAAATTTCTTTATATATCTCGATATGTAAAAAGTTGCATCAATATAAATTTACCAAAGAAATCTAAGAATTTATCAATTATACTAACTACATAGGTTAACGTTAAACTTGGTAAGATAGTAATCATATAGTTAATTTTACATACAATCCTATTATAAGTAATATAATCAACTAAAAAGTCACATAGAAATTAGATAAAAATTTATATATAGATTTAAAAGGAACATCCTATAAAAAAAATCAAATAAGTCAATCCATGTAACAATATTAAAAACACCACCTCTGTGACAAGATAATCTATCTCTTATAATATGTAACTAGTAAATTAAAAATATATTTGACACTATCAAGTTCTTTCATTTGGAAATGTGAATTAAGGCACTTCTTGAATTTAGTGATTCCCAACTTGTCGTCTACCATAATCAGAATATTATCTACGTACATAAGAAATAAAACCGCTATTACATTAGATTTCCTCCAAAAAAAAAACAATAATCTAAAAAAAAATAATTATCTATAAAAATTTCACAACTAAATTCTCAGTGACTACATCTAATCATATATCTTCTACAATCTATAAATTATATTTGATTGTATTATTCAAAACTCAAATAATTGTTTTATTTGCACTTTTTCCTCAATATCAACATGAAAAAAAAATTATTCATGTCTAACTAGTATATCCTCGATCCATGAGATGCTACAAAAAAAATAAAAATTCATTTACCCGATATATTTGCTACTAGAGAGAAGGTATCCTAGTTATCTACACCAACATTTAAGTAAACTTTCACTACAAATCTTACTTTAAGATGATATACCTTCTCATATGGACTTATCTTAATAATAAAAATAATCTACAATTAAATCAGATCAACTCACAGATTATCATATTTCTCAATTCTCATTAGAGTGAATGACAATATCATCTTAAGAGAAATAATACATAAAAATAAAACTTATACATACTAGTATTATCAAAATAAAAAGTAAAAAAAAAAACAAAAAAATTAAATAAACATACGTACGACAATATATGTGAGATAGAGTACTAAATACAACTCATATGTCACTTATTGAGAATTATTAGAAAATCAAGATCAAAAGAATCAACTGTAAAATCATTTGGCACCTCAATAAACTCGTCTTTAATCTGAGCAAGTCATGTATGTCTCATCCTCCTAATATAGTCTCAAAGTATTTGATAATCATGTCTCTCAACCTCCAACTCATCATAAATTTAAACTAGAATAGACTTGTTCGCTATTACTTCATCCAAACATGAGTGAGATTCTCTCATAGGAAATCTAGCTCTCTTTGGAATTAACATAATTCATACTTGTTGGCACATATGATAGTTTCATAGAAGTATCATCATAATGTGAACAAATAAATTCAGATATAACTAACATATAACTCTCTCACCTAGCTGAAAGTACAAGTGAGACTACTAAAAAATAAAGAAAAATAACATATTCAGATATAACTTCTAGAATCTTACTCTTCTTGAGCTCACTAAAAATAATTCCTACTCAAAAAAAATAATATTATTACTCACTAAATTTCTATCAATTTCTCATGAAAAATATTTACATTCTCTTTGAGTAATAGAATATCTAAAAAAGATATGCCACAAGGTCAGTATATCAATTTGTTATGTCCTAGATAAAATTATAAACAAAACAAATACCTTTAAAAGCTAAATTATCTTTTTCCAAAATACAATATCATTATAATGTAAACAAGCAAGTTAAGATACAGTAAATGAGTACCTCTCTGCTATGAGATCCATGTAGGACTACTAAGAGATAAAAAATAGTGAAGGATCCAATGTATCAAATTAACTCTTACACTTCTAAAACTCATTAAAAAAATAATTCTACTAAAAGTATATAATCAACACTAACTAAAATTTTATAAGTTTCTAGTAAAAAATTATATTTTTACATTATTTATGTAATATAATATCTTGGGAAGATAACTTTTTGCCTTTGTTGCCAACTTATATTGTCATGAAAAAAAAATCATAAACAAAACAAGTACTCCAAATCAACTCTGAGAATAAAACTATATGATCTTTCTCCATAGTACATGATCTGAAAGAGTAAACAAAAAAAATAAAATAGAATACCAGTTAATATAAGTATATGAATTGACTTGAATATGTATCTATTTTTTCTTTGAATATCACATTTTATAGTTGTATACCAACACAGAAAATCTAGTGAATAATCCTAAAATTCATGCAGTAAATATTGAATCTATATAACATATATTCTAATATATTATTACATTTAATTTTTTATCAAATTATTTTTTTATTATTTGATAAAATAGAAAAAATGTGATCACAAACACTCATGTAGATTGTGAGAGCAACTCCAATGGGAGTTGCCAAATATGAGATGTCAAATATCATTTTGGCACCTTGAATAGTGTTTTGGCACCTTATTTTTTTTGCTCCAATGGTAGGTGCCATAATGAGATGCCAATTTAATACTTTAATATATTTTTTTTAATTAATCTTTTAAATTTTAATTTAAAACATAATTAATAACAACTAAAAAATAAAACCATACTTTTTCATAACTTTCATCTTCAAGTTATTCTAATATGTTACAAAAATTTGGTCCATGCTTGTAGTATCAGTTTCCATAATTTTCATCTCATTTTGTATTTGAATTTCTTGCACTTATTTTTCTTCAATTTCTAATTGTTTGTAATGTTGCTCCAGTGCTATCTCCTGTTGCGCAAAAATCTTTTCATGTCGCTCAATTTTTTGTCGTTCTATTTCCATTCTTTTATTTCAGTGATGATAATCTAGTGACCTTTCATCATCAATTTATTTATATTTACTTTTATGTTTTTTCTTCGAAGTTTTTTTGCCCAATGGCCTTTTGAGGTTGGGAGAGAATGATGATTCAATATTGTCTCCTAAATATGGAGTTGAATAGCTAGATTCAACATGAGTTGATTCAGCATAACTACTAGTTGAATAAGTTTTTGCTCTCTTATTGCTGGTCAAATTATCATTCTATTTCCGCTTCATTTTTAATATATTCCAACAATGCTCGTATTGAATTGATTTTTTAATTATCTTAGCAAACATTTTTTTCGCTTCATAAACCTAAAACCATTTGAAATAATTCAATAAATTATTAAGAAATCAAATCTTATTAGTGTCTAAATTTAAAATGTAAATCTTAGATTATTTTGCTCGGTATGTCCACTTTGTCGTAGTTTTTCTATTTGACAATAAAAACCGACAAATTTACTACATTTTGCATTTATATCACTCCAACGACTTTTAATAGAAGATTGGGAATGCCTTTCGTTATTACCTCCATTAAGTTCTAAGTATTGTGATATTCTTTGCCAGAATGCACCACTTTGTTGTTGATTCCCGGTAATTGAATCTTTGCTCATATTAAGTTATGCAGACACAATTATTTTATCTTCTTCTACAGAGAAATTCTTTGTCCTTTGCGACTTTCTCACATTTGGGACGACTTCATTTTGTATTGGTGCCAAATCTGCTGGATTGCTCTGGATATCATCATCATATAAATCAGTCTCGTTCATTAGCAACTCAGTTAATGAACCATGATATTGCAAATTCATCTACAAAAAAATATTATAATCAATTTATATAATGATTAATTTATAAAACATTCAATTGAATCAATTAAAAATTAAAATTATAAACAATTTTAAAAATTAGAAAATTATCTACATTAATTATAAAATCAAAATATAAAATAAAAGAAAAGGCAATACCTTTTTTTTGAAATTATTTCTCTTCTGGCAGATTAATGGAAGGAATGCAAGGATTGATTGCAAATATGGAAGGCAAGAAATAATTTTTTAGATTTTTTTTGATTGCTGAAAGGAAACTATGCAGTAGAACATTCAAAAAAAACAAATTTGGATGGAATTGAAGTGTCCAACAGCATTCCATTCAAATTTATAAAATAAATTAAAATATATCCGTTGGATAAATACGTTGATATGTACATAAAACTAACTGTTATTTTGCATATTTAATTTTATCTCTCCAAGGTTGCCATTTATGGCATCCCAATTTCACGAATGCTATTTTGGCAACCCCGATGCCATCCCCGTTGGAGCGAAGAAAAGCAATATTTTAGGTGTCATTTTGGCAGTTACGGGGATGACACCCCGTATAGCAACTCCGGTTGGAGTTGCTATGAGGAATCATCGGTAAAAATAATCAAATTTATTAGATTCACATATGTTTAAATTTATCATATCAAATGGATCATTACTCATCAATTTGATATCAATAATAAAAAAATATTAGTATACTTTCTTAACTGATATATCTCATACTCTACAAAAAATATAATTTTAAAAATATGATTAATGATTCTCAACTTGACCAGTGATATGTGACCAAGTTGAAATTAGACATGAATATAGTCTAACACACTCAAAAATCAACATGAACTCCTATCATAGGAAAGAATACATCTAGTGCACTCTATTTAATCCCAAAGAAAGTCATCATCTATGTGTTTTGTTTTTTCATGATTATTCAATTATTCTTTTTGTGAGAAATATTTATACACTGTGTATAAAATTATCCTAAGAAAACACATCCCAATGTGTTAGATGTCAACTTGTCTCATTATGAGAAAAAATAATGAAGAAAACAAGTATTCCCAAAAATTTTTTAAATCAATCAAAATAATATTTCTTCAGGAAGCATATTCTGAAATGACAAATGATAAAAATATTAGATATAAATATCTAATTGATATGATAAAGGTAATCTGTAGTTAAATATTATATCTCGCCAAAAATACTTATAAATACCCTTCTCAAATAGAAATATTTGAATTATCTCAACAAAGTGTTATGTCATTTTTTATTTTTTAAATATTTTTATTAAATTAGTATTTTTATCATTTTATGAAATACCTAATAAATTATAAATATTTGGAATCTAACATGAAATGTAAATACTCATATAAATCATGAATAATTATCAATAAAAATAATTAAATATTTAAAACTGACTTGAATCTCATCTCTAGTAGATCTTCATGCATTTAAATATATAAAATCAAATCTATTCTTACTCATATCAGTTTGATATCTATGATACAAAAATTCTAGTATATATTTTAAACTATTATATCTCACACTCTAAGATATTGATATTCATAAGTGAATGATAAATAATTATCAACTTGACTAATGATTGATAATCAAGATAAGAATGAACAAGCAAAAAGTCCAATATATGCAAAATATATCATGAACTCCTGTCGTAGGAGAGAATACATATATCTGCTCTATCACAAAGGAATATTCATTAGAATGTTTTAATCCTACAAATAAATATTAAAAAAAAATAAAACCATAAGTACGTTATCTTGAAAGAACTCACATAAAAAAACTAGATAATTGAAAAAAGTAAAACACATTGAAAAAATAAAAAATAAAATTAAATATTATTATATCCTATGACTTATAAAAATAATCATTAGTTACACTAATATTCAATTAACAAATAAAAAAATACATAAAAAAACAATCACATGTAATATAAATATTCGCCCCTATGACAACAATTCATGAGTATAAAATAGAGAAATGAGACAAAGTTTAGTACCTAATGAATGAGAAGGATATATTAGTTACACTAATATTATTAAATAAAAATATTCAATAAGGCTCACAGTAAGAAGACTCTATGAGGACTCCTAGATTGGTATTGCAATCAACCTATCTTTCTCACCTATTTGTAATGCTTTCAAACTCCTCTTCAAAGATAATTTTCAACGAATATCCCTGATGTAATTCATCCTCCTACAATGAGTACCATGAATTAACTCTTGCCCAAATCTCTACTACGACTAATACTACTAATACTACCTAAACTACTAGTAAGGATAGAACAAGATTACTCTCCATGTATAAACTAATCTGCTCTGTAACATGATTCCTATCAAATAAAAAATTCCCAATCACACAAAACTAACAACAAAATCTAGAAAACTCATCAAGCAAATAATATAGAAATATTATACCCAAAAGTCTCTTGAACTATCTCACTCTCTTTGCAGCCTTACCATTGACTAGAAAGACTTCCAAAAGCTATATGCCGAATCAAATAAATCGTATCAAATAAGTTGTTAATAACTAGGATTAGTTGACATTATTAAGTTTAAACCGAAGAAATTGAACAACTAATCATATATCCCCTTCGTATAAGATTAATATAATGAGGATGCAAACTCACGCAACTTCTTTCAAGATGTGCAACTTGAAAAAACTGATAGCTACCTCACCTAAATAGACTACCACATCACAACTAAAAGTTAAAAATCTATCTGTAGTCACTTCTTCCATATATCCACTGGGTAGTTCATTTGTGAGGTGGTCTAGCATCAATAACCAAATATAACATCCGGACTTTGATAGCCAATTATGCATAGTTTTGATTTTCAAGGTTTCATAATGTAATGACTGAAATTCTAACATCATCCATAATTTTAACAAAAAAAACCTTTGCACACTCAGAATAAAATTTTCTGCCAAGTACGAAATTTCACCCAAATTAGGGTTTAGAAAATTGTCTAGAAAACAATCCAGCAAACAGTTTACAAAATTCAGAAACACTACAAATTCAGATACCAACACACTTTCCGGCACATATATACTGCCCGAATTGACACAAACACTGCAGATTCGGAAATCCGGATACCAATAAACTGTCCAGCACACAAACACTGCAAATTCAGAAATTCACAAGTCTTCCTCAGCAATGAACTGTCTAGTGCACACACACTGCCAGAACTCAACAAACACTGCAAATTCAGATATTCACAAGTCTTCCACAGCAATAAATTGTCTAGTGCACGCACACTGCCCTAATTCACGCAAATTTTGGAGTGAGCTCAATGTGGACTGTGCAAACTCGAATAAACACACAGTGCCAGACCTGTGCTCACTGGACACAAATACTGGCAATTGTGAACTGTGAATTGTGCACTTCTCACTGCACAATGCCCACTGCACACTTCTGGGTGACTTCACTGCACAAATATCACCAGCCCACAAAATGGGTGCTCCCATACATAATACTTAAGTAAAAAAAAAATAAGTACATTAAAAAGGAATAATAATACATTATTTTTATGCTTAGAATTATTTGGTTTTGAATTTTTTAGTGATTAAATTAAAATTTTAGATGAAATTTAATGAATTCATAGCTATTTAAGGTGCAAGACGCACGAAATCGCAAAAGCTTTTTGGGGCCTCAAATAAAGGCGCAAAAGCCTATATTTGAGACAGATCTAACCTAATACAAATAAAAAGTATACATATTACTAAATATTATCTTTAATTTTTATCTAATAATAAAATATAATAAATTAAAGAACAAATATAAAGTGCTCCCATTATCCAAACATTCAAGATTCAAAAATAAAGTAATAAATATCATTAGTGATTCATATCACCACAAAATTCAAATTTTTAAACAACAAAAAATTAATGTATCAATATCTAAATCCAAATCAAGAAAAGTATCATCCATATTATTCTCATCATCAATCTTTCATTCTTCCTCTGTTTCATCATCTTCTCCTAATGAATAGATCATCTCTTTATTTTTATCAATCAAAATAAGAATAAAAGTATATTTAGATCTAAATGATCTTGATTTTAGTTTTGGCATTGATATTTGTGTTTTGCTTGGTTTAGCTCTTGTGAAAACCCTAAACTTCACAACTTCACTAGCTCTTACAATATCACCTCATGTAATATCATCACATTTAAATACCAAATCATCTTCTGCAACACCATCATCTTCCATTCTTCCCATCAACCATTTGTTGTTATCTATTTATTTCAAGATAATAAGATTAATGGTTAATGCTCGATACATCTTTTCATCAAGGTTTAGTAACTTCAATTATACTTAATATATATCAAATCATTCAAGCGTTAATCGTTCAACCTATTTCTCCTATTACTATGAATCTAAAAAAAACAAATAATTTTCATGATTATATTTCAATATTTTAATTTTTAAGAATCTAAGTTATATTAAAGAATATTATAAAGAGTCTAGTGGCACAAACTCAATTAAAGAATCTAACTTATACTCTCAAAGATATTAGAATTTCTTTTACAACCTGATACAATACATGCTAGGTTGAGAACCTTCAATACAAACTCTTACAAAATTTTAGTATTTGATCCAAATATGCCCCACTATTCAGCTATAACTAATATAAATAAATTATTAGCTATATATTTACTTATTTTAACCAAACATTAATAATAATTTCAATGTACTAATTAACAAAACTAAATGCTAACCTGAAAGTTTAATATTCCTTGTTCTAATAACAAACTCATTGCCAAAAAAAATCTCTAGCATGCATGTACAAGTTCAGTTATGATATAATTGTATCTTGTTCATCTCTATTTTTCATCAATCTCGACATACAATTATATATATCTTCAAAAATTTTTGAATCAAAGTTAATTTCTAATCATTTTGTATTAATAGAATTGTGAGTTCAAAAAAATATTCAGCTGAATGCAAAAGTCGATGAAGTTTAACCTTTCACCTCCTATCAATGATTTTTATGATTTTCATATATTTCTCTTCATTCTCATTAAAATTTTTTATGATGGTTTCCTTCCCCTTTTTTCATAGCTGCATAAATATAACTCATAGGAGGTCTCTTTTCACCATCCACCAAATAAAGCACATGTACAAGAGAATCTGACACCTTCAAATAAAACACTACAATGTTGCAAAACGAGGAAATGAAAATTATATTGAGTATATTTTTTTCCTTTTGCTCGTTTGCTCATTTACTTTCTGTCCAATCTAAATTAGTAAACATCTTTCTTACATTATTTCTTTGTTCATTAATACGGGATAAGATAATAAAGATCATTGCAGATCGAGTCTTAGCAAACCTTAACAACTCTCTTTACTCAATAAATCACCTCATTATGTTGAGCAAACCTATTCTATTATATATAGAGCCACTTATAGATATAGCCCTCCATATTATCTTCTTGATGTGGAGTAATTTTTTAATATCTTATAGTATCAAGTCAAGATAATGTGTGGGCACGCACATGGTGTCCAATACAAGTGTAGTTTATTCTTTTCCAACAATCTTCCTACATAATTTCAACACAATACAAATAAATAATAAATATAATCACTTACATACATTAGTAAATAAAAATTTTATATTAAATTATAAGAATCTATCACCACATAATTTGAAGTATTATTTATTAACACTTAAACAACATTGTCTTCACCAAGTTCCTCCACACAACTGTCAAGTAATTCAAATAATTTTTTTTTTCATCTTGACGATAGAAGGATCAATAGAACATTCATTTTGAAGAATTCACCAGGGATTATATAAACATGATCTCTCTGGAAGAATTCACCAAGAAATTCAACAATGATCTTTCCTTCCTATTAGCCTATCCATATGACATAATTGAATATTCATTTTACTTCCATTTTATGAAATAAACCTTCATTGAATCCTTTGTGAGATCCAATTCTTTCTTGAGATTAGTAACTCTTATATCATAATAAACTTTATCCCTTGTAGCTCACACCATATTGCCCAATTGTCTTAAGTATTGGTTGAAAACTAGTATAGTTCACTACATTTAAATAAAATTGTGGCATCACACATCCATCTATAAAATATTAGATCAACTCTCTTTTTGACCTCTTTCTTGTATGCATTGTTAACAATAATTTGAGTATTTTTTTTCAATTTTGAACAATAATTTCTAGATTACAAGTAAAGAAATGATCCATGGACCCCTTTGCCTCATTCTCTTTATGCGACTACTCCACTATCACCACTTCTCCCTTCATTGCTACCACCACTAGAAACTCTTTCTTTCCATTTTGCTAGTAATCTCCGGATCCTCATCATCTTTATCTTAGAACTCAAACATATCCTTCCTCACATTATGACTCACAAAACTTATTTGAATTTTTTGAGTTTTTTTAGATAGCATATAATTTTTTATTTCTTTCCTAACATATCCAGAACATCTTATATACTTTTTTGAATTTCTAAATCCACCAACATGATGTTACTTTTGTCTATAAATATTTCTTTTAGTTAATTGCAAAATTTACAAATAAGCATACATATATCATTCTCATTTAATACACTGACATATTTTCATCTCGGATCTGTTTGGCAATTGCGCTTCCATGGTACTGATATTAAGATACAGAATCAACAGAAACAACAGAAAACAAGTAATATATATATATATATCCAATCTAGCAACCAACCACGGCAGAATCAAAAAAAAAACAAAAAATAAACGCTAAAAATAACGTGGTTTGCTAGTCGCTCAGTATGACTAGCTACATCCACCAGAAAAAGCTTATGCGTTACAGATTAAATCAACCAAAATATAATCTTAATATGTAGTGCACAGAGCAGTCATGATAAATCACGCAGAGAGAAGAGAGAGAGACAATGAACAGTTTCCCGGGTCCAAAAATTAGTCACCCAAAATTAAAATTACAAATATTTTATAATAAAAAAAAATCTCTCAGTTCATTTAACCGGAGCGGGTCGAATCATTAAACGGGTCAAGCTCTGCTCCAAAAATTTCGGCCGGCTAACCGGACAGCGGGACCTCCGCTATTGTACTACTGCTACATCCTCAGCCTCTTAATATTTTCTTTCCTGCACTTACATGAAAATATTAAAACAGAAATAAAAATATTTGGTTATACAAACAGATTTTCAAAAAATAAATTACATATACAGTAATCTCCACCTTAATTTGTTTTGCATAGAGATAGAGAGACACTCTCTATAAACAGTTAGTCCAAAAGGACTACATTTGATTTGATATGTTCAATAAGTTAAGACAGTGTCTTATATGTTTCAGAGTAACAGATTGATAAATATTTCAGCTGAATTATCAGAAGTTACATTCTTCTTTACTTTTACCCTCTTCTCAGATCAAAGGAAATGATATCGCACATCAATATGTATTGTCCTCTCATGATACACTTGATCTTTTGCTAAACAGATAGCACTGAGGTTATCAGAGAAAACCTTTCAGTCATATCCCTTCTTTCGCATCCTCAGTCAAAGCCATATGCTATGTTTCAGTAGAAGATAAAGTAACAGAAGATTGCAGTGTGACTTTCCAGCTAACTACGGAATCACATATATTGAAGACATAATCAGTCATAGACCGTCTACTGTCAACATCTCCTGCATAGTCAGAATCAGAATATCCTGCTAGCATGAGTTCAGATTCATTACCAAATATCAGACCAACATCAGAAGTCTCCTTGAGGTACCTAAGTATCCTCTTAACAGCTTTCCAGTGATCTTGCCCAAGATTTATCATAAACCTACTCACTACACTTACTACATGAGCAATATCAAGTCGGGTGCACACCATAAGATACATGAGGCTCCCGACAACATTAGAATAAGAGACTTTAGATATTTGTTCCTTGTCAAATTCAGATTGAGGACAACATTCTAATGTTAGATGGATGTTAATTGGAACTGGTGTGGATAGAGGCTTATAAGAAGTCATTCCAAATCTAGATAAAAATTTCTGAATATATTGTTTCTGTGAAAGAAACAATTTTCTTTTTATTCTATCTTTGAATATTTTCATACCTAAAATTTGTTTTGCTCCTCCAAGATCGTTCATATCAAATTCATTACTGAGAAGATCTTTCAGTTCCTGAATATCAGATTTATTTCTGGCAGCAATAAGCATATCATCTACATACAATAGCAAGTAGATATATATCTCATCCTTGTGCCTTTTGAAATAAACACAGCAGTCATGATCACACCTACTATATTCATGACTAGTCATGAAATAGACAAATCTCTTGTACCACTGACGAGAAGACTGCTTAAGTCCATAAAGGGACTTCAGAAGCTTGCACACATGGGTTTTCTTACCTGACACCTCAAAACCCTCAGGCTGACACATGTAAATTTCTTCCTCCAATTCTCCATGAAAAAATACAGTTTTAACATCTAGTTGCTCAAGTTCAAGGTTCTAATGTGCCACTAATGCTAGAAGTACCCTGATTGAGGTATGTCTAACTACAGAAGAAAATATCTAATTATAATCAACACCCTCTTCTAACTGAACCCTCTCGCAACTAAACGTGTCTTAAACTTTACACCACTAGCTATAGAGGCATAATTTTTCTTCTTGAAAATCCATTTGCAAGAAACTATCTTTCTCCCTTTTGGTTTATGTACAATAAGTCAAGTATCATTCTTATGAAGAGATTCAATTTTTTCATTCATGGCAACTAACCATTACTCAAATTCAAGACATCTAACAGCATTCCTAAAGGAGGAAGGTTCAGAAATATCAATATCTTCGACAACTTGTAGGGCAAACCCTACAAATTCATCAAAGCCGAATCTCAGAGGAGGACGTACATTCACCCTCCTTTGTCTATCCCTTGCAATGCAATAGGGAATAGAATCTTCAGGTGCAAGTTCATGATCAGGTTCAGTAATAGACTTTAAATCATTTTCATGTTGGCTATTATTTATCTAGAGACAATAAACATCTTTCCTGGAGCTACAGATTCAGATTTTAGCTCAACCTTAAGTTCAGCTTGAGGAACATCAGGTAACTGGATAGGACAATGTACTTATCTTAAGATGACACTTTCATCAAAGGTTACAATACTAGAAAGAAACACTCTCTTTTCAGATGGTGACCATATACGGAATCTCTTGACTCCATCATCATATCCTACAAATATTCTTTTTCTTGCTCGTGATTCAAGCTTTCCATCATTTACATGACAGTAAGCAACACACCCGAACACTTTAAGATTAGAATAATCTGCAGGTTTACCAGTCCACATTTCAAATAAAATTTTAAAATTAATTCCACTATGTGGTGATCTGTTTATCATATGGCATGCATTATTAACAACTTCAGTCCAAAACTCCTTGCTTAAGCCTGATTGAGAGAGCATATATCTAGTTCTCTCCAGAAGAGTTTGATTTATTCTTTCAGCAATGTCATTCTACTGAAGAGTATCCCTAATAATTTTGTGTCTCGCTATACCTTTGTTCTTATAGAATTCCTCAAATTCAAACAAACAAAATTCTAGACCATTATCTGTTCGTAACAGTTTAACCTTCTTTTGTGTTTGATTTTCTAATAAG
The DNA here is from genome assembly GCA_029783825.1 of Sapria himalayana. NCBI lineage: Eukaryota > Viridiplantae > Streptophyta > Magnoliopsida > Malpighiales > Rafflesiaceae > Sapria > Sapria himalayana. Next base: position 12,013,544 of record JAREIK010002838.1, on the reverse strand, counting down.
CTAACCCACTGCTTAAACTTTATAAAAGTCTAGGATTTATAATTCATCATGAATACCTCAAACATCCTGAAGTAATCATCAACTAAACATAAATAAAATCAAGCACCCCCATGAGATGTGACTCTAGAATGGCCCCAACAGTCAACATGGATATAATCTAAAATACTATTTGTACAGTGTATGGTTTTACCGAACTTAGTTCTATATTTCTTACCAAAAACACAATGATCATAGAAATTTAATTTACTGACTCTATGACCAACAAGAAGATTAAGATCAGAGTGAATTTTCATACCTTTGTATCCCATGTGTGAGCCGCATATGCCACATTCTGGTAAGTTGAGCTTTGTCTTAAGATGCTAGCTCTCCAGATGTGACAGCAATAGCCCTTATCACTGTGGAACCTATCAGTGTGTATAGCGTTCTAGTCTTCTGCCCCTTCAGTACAATCTCCTCGGTAAACATTCAGTGTTCCCTCTCTATCACTGAATGGATATCTCTAATCGTCCAGAATACCAAGAGAAATGAGATTCATTGTCATCTCAGGGACATATCTCACATTTGAAAGTGAGACTATTCAGCCATCCCAAGTTCTCAGTCTGACTGTACCGATTCCAACCACCTTACATGGTTGGCTGTTCCCCACCACAGCATGATCAGCTTCCTTCATGTCATATTTGCTGAACCACTCCAAGTGAGTGCTTATATGAAAGAAAGCCTCAGTATCCAGGATGCAAGAATCTGATCTTGCGATCGTTGTGGAGGTTACCAACACAAGGTCTTCTCCATCATCCAAATCATCAAAAGTCACAGCAGCAGCAGGTGGGGGGTTAGGTTGACCTTGCTGTTCAAGTCTTGCTCTCTTCTTCGGACATTCAATTTTTCAATGCCCTTTCTATTTACAGTAGTGACAAGCGTCACTCTCCTTTGACCTCTTCTGAAGATTATTTCCCTTCTTCTTGAATGGAACAGATTGTGGCCTCCTATTTTTCACCACCAATCCAGCAGAATATTGTTTAAGTCTTTCAACCATAGCCTTCTGCCTCATCTCTATAAAGTGTAGGGCAACTCAAACATCCTCTAGTATAATCTATTCCTTTCCCACAATGAGAGATTTGACAAAATTCTCATAGGAAGGAGGAATATAAACTAAGAGTAAAAATACAGCATTCTCATCTTCCACCTTAGCATCCACACGTTTAAGGTCCATGAGAATATTGTTTAAGTCATCCAGGTACTTCTTCAAAGAGGTTCCCTCTTGCATCCTCAGTGTGAACAGTCTTCTCTTCAACATAAGCTTGTTTGTCAATGATTTAATCATATGCAGTGACTCAAGCTTGAGCCACAATCCTGCAGTAGATTCCTCATCTGCTACCTCAGTAATGACTTCCGACAAGCTCAACAGAATGGTAGAGTGTGCTTTCTCTTCACGTCTCCAAGCCTCAGCCTCAGTTATTCCAAGAACAGCAGCAGTGTGTGTACCAAAGCCTGAACCATAGGACTCCAAATATCAAAAATTTTCAACTACGCTCACATTTTAATCTGCCACATACTAAACACATTCTGCCATTGAATTTCTCAATCGTAGTGTTTAGGATTTCAGTCATTTCAACAGAATATCACTTATACAGAAAAATCACAAACCCTAATAGCATAATTTCTCAAAAAATTTCCCAAACCTTGCTATAATACCAATTGTTGGACAATTGCGCTTCCATGATAGTGATATGAAAATACAGAAACAACAAAAACAACAGAAAACAAGTAATATATATATCCAATCCAACAACCAACCACAGCTTTATCAAAAAAAAAAACGAGATATAAACACCAAAAATAACGTGGTTCGCTAGTCGCTCAGTACGACTAGCTGCATCCACCAGAAAATGCTTATGAATTACAGATTAAACCAACCAAGATATAATCTTACAGTATGCAGCACACAGAGCAGTCGTGATAAATCGCACAGAGAGAAGAGAGAGAAACAATGAACAATTCCTCGGGTCAAAAAAACAGTCACCCGAAATTAAAATTACAAACATTTTATAATAAAACAAAATCTCTCACTTCATTTAACTGAAGCAGGTCGGATCATGAAACGGGTCAGGCTATGCTCCAAAAATTTCGGCCCGCTGACCAGACAACGAGACCTCCATTATTGTGCTACTGCTGCATCACAGGCCTCTTAATTTTTCATTTTCTGCACTTATATGAAAATATTAAAACAGAAACAAAAATATTTAATTATACAAATAAATTTTCAAAAAACAAATTACATATACAGCAAGATATTTTATTTCACTTAAAGTATTTACTTCAAGTTCAATCTATTTGTCTATTTTTGTGTAACTTTACAACAAATCAACAATAAAATAATAATTATATTGAGAAAAAAAATACATAATATATTATATATATATATTTATAAATTATAAACATACTCAATCTTTGTCTAACAATTAAAACTATTTTAAATTTTTGTTCTAATTGCTGAATAATTTTCAGAATTTTTTTTTATTTTTTCATTAATTTTCAAAAAAAAATTCCTATTTTATGTAATAATTTTCTGTAAATTTCAAATTTTTTCTAAGTTTATTTGAAAAATAGTTCCCCTTGTTTTTAAGAATTTTTTGAAAATGTTTTTCAACCTTTTAAAAAAATTTTCACTACAAAAATAAAAAAAATGAAAAAAATACATTTAAGTCTTTTTCTTCTTCTTTTCTCTTCAATCCAGCCTTGAAAGTGTTTTGGAAAAAAAATTTTGAGAATTTTAGGGTGTAATCCAAGAAAGAAGAAATTTTATAGGGCTTGAGGATGAGACACCTCAAAATGACATTATTTTGGCTATTAGAAGACCAAAACATTGGTTTGGCATTTTTTTTAATCAAAACCTCAAAACGATTTCGTTTTGAGGTTTTTAAAAATTCAAACGCAACCCATAACAAAGTCATTTTGGGTTGTTTTGATTTTTTAAAAAAATAAAGCCCAGCTCAAAATGAAATTATTTTAGGTTGGATTTGTTCTTCTTCCCCAATGTGCTCCTACTGCACGCTGCCTCGCTCCATCTCTCCCTAACATTGCTTTGCCTAGCTTCCTCGATGGCCCTATGATATTTCTCCATTTCTGACACATACTTGCATTTCCCCTGCTATGCCTCACACACCTACGCCTCACCAGGAGCAAAGCATTTTCACCAAGAGTCGTGGCACCTGTGCTTTAGGTATGCCTCAGGCGCGCAATTCATAACTATAAATGAATTAATACTAGAATAAATCAAAAACTAACAAATTTTGATTATATTATACATTAATATAAATGTAAAAAAGGACAATCATTAATTTTTATGATAGAAGATAAAATTATTCATCTTAATAAGTACATGTAAACTCAATTTGAAGAATGTAAAATCATTAAATGATCTAAAATAATTGATTTGTCATGTTATTACTGACATTTTTTTTTTGTTTACACATGCATGTTATAGCTTATTATTTATTTGTTGGAGTAAGTTTAAATGAAGACTTTATTTTGTGGATTGCATATATGAATGAATGTGTAATCTCCCAATTTTATGAATATCTTGTGTCACAATTCAATATGAAGAATCTTGAAAACTCAATTATTTTAATGAGAGAACATATCCAATAAAACTATTTTGTTATCATAAAGAAACTATTTTGTTAGAGTAAGTTATAGATTATTCTTTGAGATTATTGGTCTTCATTATTATGCTCTAGTAGCTATTCATATTGAATTATATATTAATTTCTTGTCTAATGTGCATTCTTTAGTTTTACTTCACTACCTATATGAAATTCATAAAAAAAATTAATTATTTAATTATCATTAGATTCGATGTAATTTATGCTATCAATATAATTTGTTGTTTATTAGATTTTTCATGATAAATTGACTTAGATATGATGCTTTGCATATTAAAGTATGTGAAGATATTTCTAAGACTTAGTATCTCTTTTAATGATCATGAGCACCATGACTATATCTACAATAAAATTATATAATTTTTAAGATCTAATCTTATATTCTGAAAAAATAAAAAATAAATAATGATTGTTATATTTTATTAATAGGTAAAATTTAGGGCGATGACAATACTTACAATATATTTTTAATCAGATATTATTTTGAAGTCATTTACATATTTATTCTTTCGAGTAAACAAAATACATAAAAGTTTATATATTTCTCGAAAAGAAAATCTAGAATGAGGTTATTGCTCAACATTAATTATTATTTTTAAGATTCACTTATACACATTATTGCTGATAAAAATATTATTATTTACATGGTTTTGAATTTTATATTTTCTTCAATTGAAATGACCAATTATCCAACCTCTAATTTATTGCAGCTTTGTTCAAAGATCAATTTAAATGGGATTGTTAGTTATGCTAATGAATCAAAAATTACAAGAGAACAACTCGAAAGTAATCACCAGAAAATCAGAAGTACATCATAAAATCTTTGATGATTTTTGAGTAAGTCTGAGAGAGATTTGCGCTAACTCTGTATTTTGATGAAAGACTCTCATCAACTCAGTAAAATCTCCAACATTTTTTTTTGAGTATGCCATATGTTTTCATAGTGATGATAACTCATGCCTAATCACCTGCCTCTGTACTATTCTGCATGACCTTTCTCTATTAGATAAAGCATATGATGGCGATGATATAATACAACTGCTGAATCTGATACTTCTTTGATTAGTAAGCTGTCAAGTAGGAAACTGTGAGCTGTATCACTCAAAAAATACAAGAGAGCAATTCCAGAAATCCAAACAAATCTTGAGAAGAGAAACCTAGAGTGATCATTAGAAAGTTTGAAGTATCTCTAGAAAAATTGAGAGTTCGCCAGAAAAAACGCAAAAGTCAATAACTCAAAAAAAGTATAAGAGATGTGATGAAAAGTACTATTCCTGAAAGAGCTTGTAATTTTTAGCATAGTGGTAAAATGTTAAAGGAACACAAAGATGCTAAGGACCCTTGAAGCATGAGGTGTGTCCATTTTTACATTTATATTAATGTATAATATAATCAAAATTTGTTAGTTTTTTTATCTATTCTAGTATGTAATTCATTCATAATTATGAAAGACGTGTCTGAGGCACACCTAAAGCTCAACCATCATCATTCCCGATGAAAATGTCTCGCTTCATGTGAGGCACAGGTGTGTGATTGTGTCCTTAATATTAATATAATCGAGTTTGCACATAGTACTTATTAACTAAAAAGTACGGACTCGGACACAAGGATATGACACGGCAGGATACGGGGACACGGCAAATTCTAAAAAACTAGGATACGAATACGATTAGGATACGGCATAATAAAAAAAATAAAATTAAAAATAAAAATTATTTTTTATAAATATTAAGTATTTTATAAAATAAATTAAATTAAATTAAATTAAAATATTTTATTTTATAAAATAAATATATTTTTTTTATTTTATAAAAATAAAATATTGTATTTTATTTTATAAAAATAAAATATTGTATTTTATTTTATTTTATAAGATAATATTTATACTTATTTTATTTTATAAAATAATTTTTTAAAATTATCTTATATTATATAAAAATATATTTTTTTATTTTATAAAATAAAAATCTTTTATTTTATTTTATAAAAATATTTTATTTTATTTTATGTCAGCCCTACATCCACACAGTTAGCGCCCGCCCCCTGCCTCCCCCCTCAATTCGCGCCCGCCGCCGACGTCAAGTGGCCAACGTCGCCGTTGGACATTGTCGGACATCGATCACTCGACATGGATACGACAGCTGACGGAACCGTTCGATACACCATGTGGCATATCGGATACGGATTGATCAATGATATACCACGTGGCGTATCAGACACGTATTCGTGCCATGTCCGTACCGTGTCCACGTGTCGGACACGTGGACAAGGCTGTAAGGAACCGTGTCCGTGCTTCCTTGCTTATTAAGATAATTTTCTTTTCTATTATTTTTATATGATTGTGCCCTTAACAATTAACATAATTTATTTTTCATAATTTATTTATAAGCTCCTCTCATGACTTTTCTCTTTTCTTATAAATTTTTAAAAGCATCATTGCACTATGTGCCCATATATTTTTTATATTTATAATTTTAATTTGTCTAAATTCCAAAGTGATTTTGGTGATGAATTACGACTTCAAGTTACGAGCACATAAGATGAAGATGAAAATATATCTACTACCAATATAAAATAAAGATACATATTAAATTGCATATATTTTATTTTAATTATTATTTTTAAATAAATAAATTAATTAATAAAAACAAGAAAAAAATTATAAAAATACTGCATTCATTCTTCAACTTCTTGTCTCATGGATTAAAAAAATATAAAAAAAATAATATTATAAAAATAAATTAGATGGGAAAATAAATAATAATAATAAACCGACCAAAAAATCTGAAATCAAAACTAGATTTTCTTTCATGATTATGACCAAAATACCTAAAAAACATAAATTTAAGTGAACTTTGATAGTGTAAATATGTTTTAAAATAATTTAAAAAATTATAAAAGTGTTTTTATAATTCAACTGACTATAAAGATATTTGAAATTAGATCAACTTAAAAGACATGTTAATCAATATATCAAAAAATATAATATAATAGATCTCAGAAAAATTTGGCTGACTATAAAAATATATATTTTATGTATATGTTTATGTTTTAAAATATGTTTTAAAATATCCAACACAATGTATATATTATAAATATATATATTTATGTATGAGTTTTAGTAACGCCTTAAAAGATATATCAATTAATATATCAAAAAATATAGTATATTAGATCTCAAACAAATTCAATTGATTATAAAAATATTTAAAATTAAATCAACTTCATGTTTATTAACCTCTTTTATTTACCACAATAAATTTCAAAGAAAAAATATAGTGAAATTAATTTCTAGAATGAACTTTTAGATTGAATTTTCTAAAGATTCAAAACTAGTTCATATTATACAAATTTACTTTTAGTCCACATCATAGAATTCCTAAATTGACCAATAAAAATCATATAATTAATTATTTTAAATTTAAAAATAATAATCAATAATTAATAAATTTAAGAAATATAATAAAATTATATTCATAACGTTCAAAATCTAGACAAGTTATGATACGTTACATTTGTATGCGTCATTGCTCAATATGTCAATTCTAAATGAAAACTAAATAAAAAATTTTAAAATTTCATGAGATTATTCAAACTCATAATAGTTATGTCATTTATGAGTATATGTCAAGAATCATTAGAAAATATGATATCAAGAATAAAATTTTTGATATTATATTTAATAAAATTTCAAATAATGATGTCATAATTAATTTGTTTATAAAAATCATTAGAAACAAACTTTTAAGTACTTAGATAATTGATCAGTATGAAAGTTTGTCGTATATATCTATCATGTTGTTAGTAAGAATGAATTAAATAAAGATTAAAAAAAATTTAAAAACTATTAAGTAATATTTTTCATGTTAAGGGCATGTGCACATAACTAATCTCATAGTACAAGAAAAAATAAAATAAAAATTATGATTCATATAGTAAATATTAAATTTATTTGATATATATTCTAGTATATTATTATTTTTTAAAAAATATTTTTATCAAATTAATTTTTCTTATTTTATAAAATACCTAAAATAAAAAATAATTGTGATTAAACAATAAATAAAAATATGCATGTAAACCAAGAGTAATTATCAATAAAAGTAATACAATATCTAAAGATCTCTCGGATCTCATCTCTATAAAATTCTCATACATCTGAATATATCAAATCAAATGAATCATTACTCATATCAGCCTAACATTCAGGATAGGAAACTCAAATATATTTTCCTGACCGATATATCTCACACTTTAGAATATAAATACTTTTAATAGTAAATAAAATATTTTTGATTTAACCAATAATAAGTAGCTAAACTAAGAATAAGAAGGAATAAAGGAAGAGCAATAACAAAGAAAAAAGCAGAATCGGGCCTTGCTGAAGAAGAAATGGCTAAATATGAGCTATTCTTTAATAAAAAAGTATTCTCTTTAATATTCAAAGAGCCGTAGTTCCTATTTCCGAAGTTTGACGCTAAAGAAGAGTCCCCCGCCATTTTTTTCTCGAGGAAGGAGATGCTGCAACTTGCTGAACCATTCGAATTCACACTTATAGGCAAGTTTTCGAATGCCAAACTGGATTTCGAGCATATTCATTCCTTCCTTGCTGTGCTTAAATTACGAGAGGTGGTGAAGTGGGCATGGTTCGACAGTAAGCATATACTGTTTTAAATCAAGGAAGAGGAGAACTTTCTAAGGCTATGGCTAAGGGGCCAATGGAACATTGCTGGATATCCTATGAGAGCATTCAAGTGGTCGCCAAGCTTCAACACAGCAGAGGAACTCTCGAACGCCCTGGTTTGGTTCTCTCTACCAAAATTACCTCTGCATTTTTTCAATAAAAGCTCTTTCTACTCTATAGCTCTCTGTGTGGGTAAGCTATGGATGCTCGATGAGGCCAAGCCTATATGACTAGGCCAAGTATGACTAGAATATGCATAAAGGTTAACCTTAGAGAAAAACTCCCAAACAGAGTATGGGTGGGCAGTGACCATGTCGATGGTTTCTGGCAGTCTATCTTGCCAGAACACATGCCAAGCTACTGTGAAAACTGCATTAAGCTGGGTCATGGGAGGGCTGATTGTAAGGTGTGGGAGAGAGTAGGAAATGGAGAAGATATTCAAGGAAAAACAGATGGCAGAATAGGAGGAAAAGTATGGGTTAAGAAAAGTCATAAGATAGGGGAAATAGGTGATGTAGGAGGAGGAGGGTCAGTGGATTTAGGAGACTTTGCTACTGAGGCAGTAAGTGATAAAGATGAGGGGGAGCTAGAATGTGAAGGGGGGCAGAATTTTAGAGAGGGGGGAAATGAAGGGAGTGAGAAGAAAGGAAAGGCAGTGGTATCAAGGTTGGCAGAAAATAGGGGTAAAAATAGGGAAAGGGAGATAGAAGGAAGAGAGAAAAGAAGAAAGGTAGAAGAGGAAAGGAGGGCATGCAATCAGATAGTAAGAATAAATTAGAAAAAAGTTAGAAGATGGTTAGAAGAAGTAGCTTGGGAGGCTGAAGGTTTGGAAAAAGAGAAAAGAGAAGAGGAGCTCAAGGGCAATGGGTAAAGGAACAGAGTTTGAGCTCCAAAAAGAAATAGTGGAGCATAGTTGGGCTGAAGACGATCTTCTCGCGGAGGAGGAAATAGACTCTAAAAGTTGGCCTTTGACTTGCATTAGCAATGATAAATATAAGCAAGATGGGAGCAGATCGCATGATGATATGTATAAACAAACCATGATCAAAGGTGAGCCTAGAAGTGTCAGCCGGGTCGGGCAAGCCCGGCCCGGCACGAGGCACGACACGATTCGGCAATGTCTGGGCCTACCCGGGACAAAAATTTCCTGGGCCCGGGCTCGTGTCGTGCCATGCTGAGGCCAACCGGGCCTCATGCCGTGCCTGGCCTGGCACGATATTGTGGCCCGTTGGCACGGCACCTCGACACATGCAAAGAAATCAATTTTTTAAAAATAAAATTAGGATTACGGGGATGCCGAATCCTAATTTTTTTTATATTAGAGGTTCGGCCCGACCGGGCCGAACCCGATAGATTATTACCGTGGTCCCGTGCCGGGCTGACCTCCACAGAACCGTGTCGTGTCTAGCCCGACATGAAATCACAATTGGGCCAGCTAAAATTGGGCCAAACCTGCCCGGCACGTCCCGTTTGGCTCCTCTAGGTGAGCCAAACACTAGAAACATGGTTCTAAACAAAATCAGAAGTATGACATTAAAATTTGATAAAATTCAACAAAATTTAGCAAATAAATTGGAGCAAATTCCCAATTCAAGCAAGCCTCCTAGAAATATAAAAATATATTTTAACATAAAATATGAATCAAAGTGAACCACTAGAGCACGAGCTAAATATACGTAGAATAGAATAATAGTCTATACTAAAATATAAGAGAAATAAGGAATATCCCATCATTAAATAGGATAAAAAAACTTATCAAATTATATAAAATTAAAATGATAACAATAACTGAACCAATAGTTAATATCAACCAATTAAAAAAATACAGGAGGCAGATTGGTCTAGATAATACATTTTCTAATTCTAATGGTAAGCTATGGCTTATGTGGAGTAATTCCATGGATATTGAGATCCTCTCGGAAGCTGATCAAATAGTCAGTTTCAAGATAGAAAGAAGCTCATAGATGATTATTTCAGTTGTATATGCGAGTAATGAAAAAGAGGATATGAAATTATTACAGCAGGATATGAGAGATATAGCCATAAGAAAGATTCCTTGGATCATTGGGAAAGACTTCAATATAATAAGAAACCCTATAAGAAAAAATGGGAGGAAGGCCTCCTGATCCGATAGCAATAGCCCAGTTTAATGAGGCAATAGCCAACGCTAATTTAATAGTGGCAGACTATTTGGGCTCGGATTATACATGATGTAATAACTGAAAAAGGAGATGATCCATCTGGTCCCGGCTAGACAGGGGTGCTATTCAATATAGAAGATATGGACAAATTTGGTGGATTAAAAATTAAGCATTTAAACAGAACATGTTCAGATCACAATCTGAATATGATATCTTTTCAAAAGAGAAAAGAATCACAAGGAATTTAAATTTCAAAACATGTGTGGAATGCATAAAGATTTCGACAAAATTGTCAAAGACACGTGGGATAAACTAGATAAAGGTAATCCCATACAGATTTTGGCAAAAAAATTGTGTAGTTTAAAATTTACACTAGGAGCATTGAATAAAGAATCATTCAAAAATATCACTAAAAAAATACAAGAAATAGAAGATAAAGTAGCTACTTTAGAATTACAATTTGAGGAAGCGCAAGATGAAGTAGCGAGAATAAAAGTTAGCAAAGCGAAAGCGGAGCTAATACTTAGGTTGCACGTGGAAGATGTATACTGGAAACAAATGACCAAGATCAAATGGCTAAAGGATGATGATAAAAAAATGAAGTTCTTCAATGTCATAGCAAAATCAAACTACAAAAGCAAAAAATAAAAGATATAAAATCAATTAATGAAGATTGGATAGAAAAAGATGTAAAAATTAAAATAAATGAATATTTTAAGAGTCACCTATGCGAAAGTATTAACCGAAAAGGAAACACCTTAATGAGAGTCATTGAAAAGAAAATTTCGACAAAAAATAATGAAGCATTAGAAAAGATCCCAAGTGAAGAAATTAAAGAGACAGTGTTTGATATGAGCAAATATAGTGCTGCAGAACCAGATAGATTGAACAATGAATTCTACCAACTTTGTTGAATCATCATAAAATAAGAGGTGGTCACAGCTATTGTATGGATTTTTGTAGGAGTAAAAATTACAAAAATTTGGGCGAGCTCATTTATTATTTTAATTCCAAAAATGAAAAACCCACAAAAATATGCGGATTACAGGTTGATAAGTTTATGCAATTCCATTTATAAGATTCTATCTAAATTTCTACAGAATAGGATTAGCATGCTTCTTCCCTCCATTATTTCTGCAGAACAAGCTGGTTTTGTTCAGGATAGGTTAATGATGGAAAACATTAACCTAGCCTCTAAATTGATGAGAGAATTAGGAATTAAAACTAGACGGTATAATATAATTCTGAAGCTTGATCTACCAAAGGCATTTGATAGGATTGAATAGGATACCTTATGTTATCATAACTTACAAGCAGCCTAAAAATACACCGAATGTGAGCTGTCTGGCATATACAGATGATGTGATCATCTTTACTAATGCTAGTAGCTCATCCATGAAAAATCTGATTAGGTTTCTCCAAGTACTGAAAGAAGAAACAGGACAAATGCTTAACAAGAATAAATATCAATTTATGATATCAAAGAAAACATCAGACAAAATAGCCCTTAAAATTAGAAAAATGATAAAATTTGCCCAAAAAAAAGGGCAATAATGTATCTAGGATGCCCAATCTACAAAGGAAGGCTTAGAGATGAATATTTATCATTTCTAGTGAAAAAATTAAGAGCAAAAATTACTAATTGGAAGGAGGATCTATTAAGTATGACATGAAATATCATGCTAATTACCCATATCCTACACGGCACACTAGCACATATACTAATGATTGTACAGCCACCAAAATCGATCATTAAAAAACTAGAAAGAGAAATGTCTAACTTTTTATGGGATAAAAAAAAATGAAGAAATAAACTACACTAGAAAAGATGAGATGATTTATGCTTCCCTAAAGAAAAGGCAGGCTTAGGTTTTTCAAGTTTAAATAATCTATCTAAAACTTGAGCCTATAAGAATTGGTGAAGGATAAAAAAAACAATAGCCTTTGGGCAATGTATGTAAGAGCCAAATACTGTCAGAGGAACAATGCACTCAAAGATCTAAAAAATACGTCAAAAAGCTGAAAGTTAATGAGAAAACAACAAAAACTAATTGAAAATCATATAACATAGAGTGATAGTGATTGGAAATGAACTTTAAATGCACAGAATATTTTACCTTAAAGAGTACAAAATTTTTAGTCAAAAAAAAAAGGTCACCAAAAGAGATTTTTAAAGGAATATGAGCGAAAAAAATACCCCACAAAATTAGCGTATTTATGTGGATGCTTCTTACAAATACTATCCATGTGAATAAGAACATACAAAATAAAGGAGTGAGATTAACATCTAGATGTGAATGTTGTTTAACTAACACATAAAAAAAATCACCTTTTCTCTAAGGGTAGGATAGTGACAGAGGCATGAAATAAATTAAAATCAGACGCGGACTTGGGAATAAATACTCTTACATTGAAGAGCAGGTTAAAAAACTAGAGGCAAAAGACTACAAAAAACAAAATACTTAAATGAATAAGAAATTACATCCAGCATATAGCAGTTTGGTGTATCTGGAAAGCGAGAAACAAAAGTAAGTATGAGGGCTCACCGATGAATGCCAAGAGAATATTAGAAGAGATAAAGAGAGAAGGTGATTTTATTTCTGTTTGCAATCCGATAAGGGTTAGCTACATGGATACGGATGAAAAAAAAAGACATGGGGTCTAATGACAGAGAAAATAAAATGATCAGTTATATTTACCCTGACTTGGAATAAACCCTCCCAAGGTGTCCTAGTTCTAAATACGGATGAAAGTTTCAATAGAAACTTGGGAGTGACAGGAGGATGATGATTTATAAGAAACGAGGAAGATAAAATAATGAAAGCTTTTATAATGAGAGGAGTAGCCACTTCAGCTCTGCAAGCAGAGAGCATGGTCTTGCTTAAAGGCCTACAAATCTGTAAAGAATTAAGCCTTGAAAATATTTGTGTTCAAGTAGATTCAAGCATATTGGTTAATCTAGTTAAAAGCAAAATAGAATTGTAGAGGCTTGAGAGAACTATAGGAGAAATCAAAGAACTATTAAAAGAATTGAATAGAGATATTGGACATATATTTAGAGAGACAAATGCTCTGACTGATAAGTTAGCAGAAGAATGTATGAGAAAAAGATTTCAAGAATTTTTAGAGATTAATATTCAAGATAAATTTAAGGGTTTAGAAAAACTAGATAGGATAGGATTCCCATATATTAGAATACAAAAAATAAATCAAAACTAGAAATATAGGAAATAGTGGTAAGAGGATAATACATGTTGCCCTAGTCCTGAAGGGTGGTTTCTGTATGCTAGTTTATGAATAAAATGATGGCTTCACTTGCTGTCACCATACAAGTTTTTTTTTGGTCGTTTGTATACTATTTTTTCAGATCTTATAGGTGTATAATATTAAAAGATCATAAAAGATGAATAGGCAAAAGAATGCATCTGTTATGATGGTTTGCAATGGGTTAAGGCACGCAAAAAAGATTAAAGCGAACTGCCTGGACAGAAGCTTGAAGCGGATGTCTATTTTATGTTTTTTATTTTTTTGGTTTTGCCAGTTATATGTAATAAAGATTAACAATGTATTAAAGAGAGAGGGAAGAAAAAAAGGTAGGGAAAATATATAAGATAGGGACATTGGTTGTTTTCTATTTTTAGTTCACAGGTAAGTAGCAGAAAAAATCATTAAAGGAAGAGGCGAAAAGAGGAGAGGCAGGTAGAGCTGAAGATAAAAGCCTTGAGCGCGAAACAATCATGAGCAGGGTGCTGGGAGAGGGCTTGCTGTCCGTTGCTATTGTTTATATATTTTCCTTTTTCTAGCTCACTTATTGAACGAGATTGATGATGTGTTAAGGGGATGGGGAAGGGGGAAAAAGGGTAGGAATAGAGCATATGTAATATGGCCTTAGTAGGTTTTGATTCTTTTGTTCAGATTAAAAGTGGACAAGGCAATAAGGAGGCAACAGAAAAGGCTATAGGGAGTGAGGAATGAAAGCTACGGATGCGTTTAATGGGGAAGAGGATTTAAGTTTTTTATCATAATTATAACACAGAAAAACATATGGATAAAGCATGTAAAATTTATGATTAATTGAGTAAAACCTAGATTTAAATTGCAAGTAAAAGAATTCCTATATGAGTTTAAAGGAGAGAAATGGTGTAAAGGGTTACGGGTATCAAGTAAATAGTTTGTAAAAATGATATTCCTCCACTAAAAGAGAATAAATGATCCAGCACACTCATATATTTATCATAGACTCCTACTATAAAAAAACTACATATGTTCGACCCTGCTCAATCCAAAAAAAAAGTTTATCTCAGAATTATTTGTTCCTACAAATAAGCAATAAAAGAAGAAAACATTAAAATTAAAATTAAGTTAATAAAAAATATAACTCAGAAAGAATAATAATTGAATAATCAAAAATAAATATAATGTACAAAAATAATATAGAAAAAAATTTAATACTATTATATCAAATAATTTTTGAAAGAATATTATTGATTACAATAATATTCAAAGAACAAGTAAACAAATAATAAAAAAAAGAATAATTACTTATAATGCGAATATTCACTCCTAAGTTAACAATTTAAGAATATGAAATAAAAGAAGATAAAAAAAATTTATTACCTAATGGATATGAAATAAAAAAATTATATTTACTCCACTAGAAAAGAATCCCAAATAATCCTCCGCCGTGGGAATTATGGTGAGAAGACTCTATGAGAACTCTTAGATAAATCTAACAGTCAACATATCTATTTCAACTATTCATAATATTTTCGACATCCTTTCTAAAAATAATTACGAATAACTATTTCTGGTGTGGCTCATTATCCATAATGAATACAATGAATTGAGACTCTTAAGCATCAACCTCTACCATGACTGGTATCTTTAGGATCCCATCCACTATCAGTAAGTACAAAATAAGATATCTCACCTCACATGAACTGAACTGTTTGTTAATATAAGTCTAGTATAATAAAAAACTCTTATTACCCAAAATATAATTATTAAATCAAGAAAACTCGTCAGGCAATAAATATTGATACACAAAAATCTTTGCAATCATAAAACTCTATCCGTAGTATCAACCTAGGCTAGAAAGATCTCCAAAAGGTATATAGTCAACCAAAAAACTTATTTAAAGTGACAATGAGTAATAATCTATTCAGACTCACTAACACTCTTCAATCTCAGTCCAAGAAACTGAACAATTATATCATATATCTATGAAATTTAAGATGAGTACAATAATATTTAAAGCTCTCACAACTTCTTACAAGAAGTTCAAGACAAAAATACTAATGTCAAATTCATCTCAATGGACTATCATATCATAACTAAAAGTTTAGAAATTATTGTAACCACTTCTTCCTCTTATCTTCACTAATTGATTTATTTGTCAAGTAATATAGTATCCTCTGCTCAAAGAATCATGTATTAACTCCAGTAGCTCGTGTATACTTTTTGGTTTCCAAATATCCATAACGTAATAACTAAATTTCTAGCTTAATCCATAATTAAATAAAATTCTGCCAAATATTAAACTTCACTCAAATAAGGGTTTAAAAAATTGTATCGACCACAATCCTACCCAGCAAAAAAAAAATCTGCCAAAAACTGCACAATAACATCCAGAATAAATGAAATCACTTCCGGCAAAAAAGTACCAAAACAAAGATTCTACAAAAAATCCTGTCCAGGATAAACGAATTCACTCTGCATCGCACGAAACCACTTCCAGCAACCAGTGCACAACAGGTCCAGCCAAAAACATGTGCAATTTCAGCACAAATTTACTGCACAATTAGCAAAATCAGTTTCAGAAATCAATGTGCAAATAGTCCAACCAAAAACTTGGAAAAATAGTGCAAATTCAATGATAATTCACTATGCAAATACTCCCATAAGATTTCCTTGGGTTCCCTCCGATACCAAAAAAATAATAATAAACTGAATTAATAAACTCATTAACCAAAAAAGAAAGATGGTTAACTCTAGCATAATGAGCTAGTAGTAATTAGAGCATCTCACCAGTTAGGTTCTCCCATACACCATACGAAAAATAAAAAATGAATGAAAATAAATATACTGAAATAATATAGTACAATAATAATAAACTAAGACTTATGTTAGTAATGTGACTGTTGAGTACTAAATTGATAACTCAAGAGTCGGAAATGAGAAGAGCACTTAGAAATATTATAGTATTAAAGAATAAAAAAAATTTATTAAAGTCTTATAAGCAATGAATTCTACATGTCCCCAAAGGTACAAACATGTCGTGATGGCCTGGCACAACCATTTTTATGTGGCCCATTCTGAGCCATTGTGTCGAGCCAACATGGCCCAATTTGACAGGAAAATCATCCAAGCACGATCTAGTAATAGAAATAAGCAACCCAGCATGAGAAGATGGCACACAGGGAAATCGTGTCATAATGGGTCATGCAGGGTCATGTCGTCTAGTAAAATCAATACATCCTTAGCTCAAGGCACGAATCATGCCAGGATTCACATGACAATCAAATCGGCTCATGCCAAGCAGACCCAGCCTATGTTAAGTTCATACCTAGTGGTTGAGAAACTAACCTTGGCTAGATATGGGTCTAGCCTTGGCTAGATATGGGTCAAGTAACTAGCCTTGGCTAGATATGGGTCAAGTAACTAGCCTTGGCTAGATATGGGTCAAGTAACTAGCCTTGGCTAGATATGGGTCAAGTAACTAGCCTTGGCTCTGCTTGGCTAGCCACTAAGCCTAGAAGATAAATTTAAATTCCCAAGAGCTGTCTGAGAGTGGCTTTGTGGTACAACCACTACCAATAGACCACAGTGGTTGCTGCATGCCGAATGTCTATAGTATTGTATAGTCAAAGCCCACGGGCCCACAGCCAATTGTGACTATGTTGTATTGTACAATGGAACGATTGTGCAAGCTGTAATTTTATAGTTAACAAGACAAAAAAAATGAAACAAAAATTTAATAACATTAAACAATAAAAAACTTTTTTTATTTCAATTATTCAATATAATAAAAATATATGCATCAATTATTTTTTTGAAAACTAGTGTGCTTTACAGCTTTTATTGTTATTTTATTTTTTATTTTACTTTATTGAAATGTAAAAGGGAGCATCCTACTTGTGGGTTGTCTCGATTCAACTAGCTCATTATATAAGATTCTTTCCTGTACACATTAACGTATTGAGTTTTATGGAGTTCATGGATATTTGGTTCACATTTTTACCTTAGTATATTAATATGAAATCAAAGTCAAAATCCTAAGAAATACAAACCCTAGGATTTCAAGAATGAAACAAAAGCATTGTAACAGCACAGTTCTCAATAACCCTATAACACACTATAACAGCAACACACTATGAGTACCTCCTTATAACACACTATAACACACTCCTTCAATTTTTCAAGAATAATTGAAGGAGACAGCAGTAACACACTATAACTGCAAAGTGCATCTCCCTCCTTATCTGTATATCGCACAATAAGTACCTCAAGAAGGCGCACTTTAACACCATAACCCTATATGAGCCATTCTGCCCTAAACACTCTACAATGCACCTTGCACAATAGACACAAGTGTAACATGAACTCATTATTGTTGTCAAAGTATTTGTGGGTAGCATCAACTCATTGTTGATCTATATTAAGAGAGTAATGATAGGAAGTTAGCATGTACACACAAAAGATTCATCATACAATGTATATATTATTAAAAAAATGACAAACCAAGGAGTAAAGTTAAAAATTATTTCAAGGGAGTGGATCGAGAAAACTAGAGTATCGAGAGAAACAAATTAACTACATAAAATATCTAGAAACGAGTATACAAAATATATTTTTAAGACAATATTAGACACTTTCAATTCTTCAGGTACTATTAATTTTGTAACTAATTATTGTATTTTAAACTTTTAAATTATCAAAAAATTAATCAATACTCATATTATTGATAAGCATTCTTTTTTATTATATATTTTGCCTATTTTTTGAATATTATAATTTTTGGTAGTCAATTATAATTTTCTAAAATATATTGGATATGATAATACTCAACTTAATCTCTTGTTTCTTCTACATATTTTGCTTATATATGATTATTTTATTAATCATATTATCATAAATTATCTTTCTAAATAATTCAATTTGAGAATAATAACAAAATGCATTGGATATCAATCAAGTTAAGAATATTTATCATTTTTTAAGAGTATTTCTAATTGAGGTATAAGTCTTTTTTTGTGATTATTCCCAATTTATCTAGTTGATTTTTTTTTGATTTAGTTCATTTTTTTAGTTATTTTATAAAATAAAAAAAAAATAATTAAATATTAAAATAGTGACTATAAATTAGAGTATATATCAGATAATTTTAGTATTTACTGCAAATATAAGAGCATATATCAGACTTCATGTATTAATGAGCCCTCACAAAAAGATGTATTTGAAATGAATAAAAAATATTCAATTAAAATGACTAGAATATTCTTATTTATAAAAATATTTTAAAATATTTTTAAAAATATTTGATCATAACCACAAATTATCACATAAATATGATATCTTTTTCTATCTTATCTCAATGAGTGTCATTTTAAATCTTACATCCTAAAAAAAATTATTTAATTCATCTCTCATAATCTTTAGAAGTACTTACATTACTCATGAACACTATCTAAGATGAAAGAATATTCAACTTAGGAACTTTAAGTATATCTTTCTTGGTTAAACTTATACCTAATAAGAATATAAGTATTTTTTATCATAGTCAGATTTTACAAAGTAATGACATTTTTTTTGAGCATTAATTGTTTTAATGAGTCTAAGAAAAGTAATAATTAAAAAAATACATATAAACTCATTACTCTTCATTATTACTTTGTTGTCTCGCTTGAAACTCCAATTAACAAAGAGCGAATCACTTGTCAACTACATCTAAACTTATTAATGCATAACATAATAACGATCCTATGAAGTTATTATATGTACCTATGAAATTATCATATGAAATCATCCTATTACATCAAAAAAAATTCTATTATATTTCAACATATACTCTTTCAAATCTTACATTACAAAGAAAAATTATTTAATCTATCACTCAGAATCTTTATGTGAACTTGATTGCTCATTAACACTATCTAAGATGCAAGAAGATTAAACCTAGAACTTTAAAGTGTTCTTTCTTTATTATTCTATTTCTAATACCCAATAAAAAATACAAGTATATTTTATCATAGTTCAATTTGATTTTACAAAGTATTGATGATACATTTTTTGAGTATTATTCATTTTTAGTGATTTTAAGAAGAATGATAATGAATGGCCTAAAAAATACATATAAACTTATACTTTTTGTTACTTTGTTGTCTTGCTTGGACCTTGAATTAGCAAAGATCGAGTCACTCGTCGACTACAACTAAACTTATTGGTACATAATATGATAACAATCCTATGAAATCAACATATGTGCCTATAAATACAAATTAAATTAACTTTAAAAAAAAATTTACAAAGATAGAACATTTTCTTCAAATCCAGATGACACAAAAAACTATGAGTCTATTCTATTTCAGGTTCATAATTAGTTAGGATTGAAAGAATTGATACCCCAAGACTTAGATTCCATACTAAGAGAATGAGAAGTACACAACCTATTCAAATCATATACAAGTCTTATCGAAAAAACCAAATGATCATGCAACCAACTCTAATTTTTACCTTCCAATCACTATCTAGAAGAGATAGAGAAGTTGTACTTAATACTAAATTTTATAAATTTTATGAAATACATATCTCCTATCTTTCTTTATTACTTTTTTTGATGGTAATAAAATATTTGAATCTCTTTCTAAAGTATTATGTTACACAGAATGATGTCAAGCAATATTGGTAGAAATTAATATCATCCAATCTAATGAGACTTGAGAACTAGTTTTAAGACCTTTAAGAAGGCATATTAATGATCACAAGTTAATATTCATTATAAAGACAAGTCTAAATTTAAACATGTAACAAAAAAATTTACTCAAATATTTAAGGAAAATTATCATGATACTTTATTTTATGTGACCAAGATTATCTTTGTATGAAATTTTCTATTATTAATAGTATCTTATGGATAAAAAATATATCAGCTAAACATAAAAAATATTTTTCATCATGATAATTTTGAAGAGAATATGCATGTGGAGTAGCGACTTGAGATTCAAGCAGAACAATCAAATATAGTTTATAAATTATGAATGATACCATATGACATAAAATAAATACAAAGAGTATAATTTACAAGATTTTTATTAGTAATTATCTTATTTAGTTAACATAAATGTATTACAAACTTTTTTTATGTTTTTAGAAAAATTCTAATGACAAAATGATCTTATTTATTGTGTATATGAACTTCTGATTATGCAAGAAAAAGAAATATGAATCACTCAGCTCAAAAAGAATATTCAATTACAATTATATTAAGACCTTGGAAGACTTGGATAATATTCTTTTCTTTTTTTCTTTTTTTTTTCCATCTTTTTGGACACTATTTCCATGGTACACTACACCCATTGTAAACCATTACAACACATGTGCATGATTGTGCCACAACACATTCACCCACCATGTACTATCACACAAACACACATGATTATGTCAAAACACAAGCACACTACACATTACAAAATGCACAAATTCACCATTGTACATTGCAACATGTCTTGCAACACCACGTTGACACTCCACACGTCAATGTCAATAGTAAGCATTGCCAACACAAATGTTATGTGCACAATAACACTTGTGTGTGTCGATGTTATAGAAAACATATAAAAAATATAAAATGCAAAACTCTAAAAATTATAACATTTTCATCACCAATAATGTGCACAAGTAGTTTCTATAAATAACAACTGATATAAATTAGGATAACTCTAAAGTTGAGTGCTCTCATATATAAAGTAAAAAAATAAAAAATAAAAAAAAATAACATTATGAGTCAGATGAGATAGTGTCTTGGACGAGACAGTGTCTTAGTATGAGACAATATCTCAAAATAAAATTTGATTATCCTAGTATTATCAAGAAAAAAATTAAAAATAAAAAAAAAATATATATGAGTATAACAAAACATATAAAATTATGTGTTGATTACAACTATTATAATCCTTATGGAGAACAATCAAAAGGTTAAGATTAATGGAGTTGATTACAGCATCATCTAATTCTTTGGTAAATCACCTTTAATTTAGTATGAATAGATGTCCCTTTCTCCTATTGCAAATATCTTGAGTTATCAAGTCTTCCAATTCTTAGCTTATTATGAACATGTATTAGTGTGAACTCATGAACAATGGTGTTATGGACCTGAGAGAGATTTTCATTCCTAGAAAATATTATTTTCTCCAAAATTAACATTATTTATATTTGTTAATGTATATGACTCTATAAAAATAATATCACACTATGGTTGCTCATATGCACATCCTCCTAAATATCCTTTGTGAAAAAATATATTTTTCACATCCAATTAATATATCTTTTACCTGTAATATATTACTAGTGAATTAAATATCTATATATATATTATTCTGGCCACTTGAAAAAAAATATTTTAGTAAATCATATCAAATATTTGAGTAAAATTTCTCGATATAAATCTCGCTTTAAATAATTTACCTTTTCATTTGAAATTATCTTCATTACAATCACCCAATTGCCCATGATAAGTACCTCTTTCATCACAACCTAGTACTATCCATGATGAGAGAGTATCTCAATAAGAAAACAATATATCCTAATAATATCAAAAAAAATTAAAAATAATAAAAAAAATATAATTTGAGTATAATAAAATCTTTGAATCAAATCTTAAGTACAACTATTTATTCTTTCCAGATAGTGATCAAAATATCAAAATTAGAGGAATTAATTACAAGATCATCAAACACATTGGTAGATTTATCTCTGATATGAGCAAACAACATACATCATCTTCTCTTAGTATATACTATACATAATGAGCTATCACATCTTTCAATTCCTAGCTTATCATGAATCCGTACTGATGGGGGACTCATGAACTACAAAGTAATTTGAACCATAGGAACATTTCCATTCCTATAAAAGAATACAAAAAACATGTAGTTAATGAGATAATTTCATATTAAAATATAAGACTACAAAATTAGGGTGCACCAATGGTACACAATTATGGATGAATATGCAAAATATTATTTCACAAATCAATTTGAAAATTTCCAAAACCCTAAATTAATCTTTCAACTTTGCTAATTTAAAGATTTATATTATTTAGGTGTCCCCAAAAATTAAGTTACTACAAAATTAGATAGCACAGAAAATTAGAGCTTCAGAACAATTTAAAATCTTTTTTTAACTAAATTACAATTTTGGAAAAAAAACAAATTACGATTATTAGTCATTTGAAGAAAATCTTATCTAATTTAGTAGTATTATTTTCCTAGAAATCATAAGTTAAGTTAGCTAATTAAGTATAGAAAGGAATTGTCACAGCAAGGATAGATAGAGAATAACTTCATTTCAATATACAAATTATAAGAAAATGGATCATATCAAAAACAGTTGTTAAACATTATTTCCAAAGATGAGACAAAAAGTATATAAATTCTCTCTAAACTACCATACAATTCCTCTTCCTTTAATATTTACTAGTTATGTTGCTCATAGTCACTAATCAAATTCATGGGTTATTGATGTAGGAGTCAACACTCACTTCATAAATAATCATAATTTATTCACTACTATTTTTTCATTGTCTAAGAATATTGTATAGTTATTGACAAATCCTCTAAAATCATTAAATATGATGATATCCAAGTCAATTCTAAACTTCTCATTCATGTTATGTTTATTTTTGATTATCATGTTAGCATACTTTTAGTAAATTATCATTTCAGACATTTCAATTCTAATTTTATTATTTTATCTACTCATATTTTTTTGCAATATCAAGATACGATATTTAATAGGGTTGATTATATATCATCTTCTATGATATAATTTTTTTCTAGTTATTTTACTATTTGAGCGTGTGAGGCATTTTACTTATGCATTCTCAACTTCATCATCTATTAGTGGTCAAGTTATAAATATTGTACCCTAATCTTAAGGGGATCTTTATGCTATAATGTGAAATGTGTCAATTGAAAAAGTATACCATAGCATCATATCCTACCCACCAACCTAAATGAGCAGAAACTCATTCAACCTAATATATTCAAATGTATGAAAACCTAATAAAAATATAGCTAAATAAAACTTTAGGTATCTAATCAACTTTATTAATGACTATCATGGTATAAATGAATAGTTCATTTTCATCATAAATCACAAGTATTTATCAATTTTCAAATATTTCATGAACGAATAGAGATTAGATCAGTGGTGACTATACTATACTTTAGAGATACTTTGAACCTAATATTATTCTCATATTATTCTTTACTATAACAGTTAATAAGCAAAATATATAGTCTCTAATCTAATATTTCACAAACAAATAAACTACATAAAAGTGAATTATTTATTTCTTAAAAAAATTGTAAAATGTTCAATACTACAATATATATTCAAATAGTGAAATAACTAGCAGACATATTCATAGAGATATTAAAGAGACTTCCAACTTATTTTTATTTCTTTCAAACTTAATATAATAAATTTGTACATATTAGCTTGATAAAGAGTATTGCACTTGCTTTTCAACTTACTGCTTTATTCTTCTTTTTATTTATGTTATGTTGATGAAAATACTCAATGTGTGAGAAACTCAAATAGGATTTACTCATTAAGAATATTGTCTGTATGATTTTTATATAATTGATTGTTATTATTCTTTTTCTCTTAGTTTTCTAAAATCCATTCAATATATATCATTACGTTGGGGATGATCGAGTCTCGCAATCTATATCTCTCCTTTCTAAGAAAACTACCATCTTGTATCATATGAGGTACTTATACTAGACTCCTCTTTGTGCACATAGCTCTAGAAGAAATTTTACTATTCTTCTCAAAATTATTTATGCTAATAGTATCGGGTGAAAGAGTTGGATTGGTTATTACTCTACGAAGAATAACAAATAGACACAAAAATAACTGTATCAATATAGCATTCAAATGTGTGTTGTTTTAGATCCAATCCTTAAAAAAATACTTGTCCTAAATAAGTCATATCCAAACTCATAATGTTCTAGACACCTTGCTAACATGCCAAATATAAAATTTTGATACATTTTTTTAATTGGCATATCTCATAGTTAATATACGTCAACTTCTTGATAAAATGGTTTAGAATATTCAATTTGTTTAATGATGAATGCTCATGCCAATGAGTGTGCCATTAATTGATTAATAGTAATCAAACACCTAGAGTGGCTCTTATGAATAGAAATAAATAACCTAGAGTGGCTCTTATCAAGTTATTCACTTAGTTCATCAATTCTACACAAAAACATCATAAAATAAAAAAATAATAACATAACTCAATTATTTAGTAAATTAATTAACTAGAAATAAATTATTATGAAAACTACAAAAAAATATATATCAAAAGAAATAACACAACATTAATATTTTCATGCTCACTGACATGTACTACTATATCATTAGTCACCACAACATCAAAACTCTAAATTCCACAAAAAAATAAGAAAAAAATAATCATTTATAGCATAATTATTAGCTCTTAATTTTATGATTCAAGAGCCTAAATTAAGATAGTGAAAAGAAAAATTCATATATATAAGAATGTCTCGGCTAGAGTTAGTGGTGCCCAAAAAAAAAGATGTCTATAATATTCCTCATAAATAAACATAATAAGATCAAGAAGTGTTGCCGTAGAAGTTTAAAATTCATCTTCTATAACTCATGACATAATTTTCAGCACCTCTCATGAGTGTATCCCAACTTTTTACTAAAAGAATAGAATATCATAAGCTTCATCCATGTAGGAAGCACCCCTATCAAATCTCTATCACTATGTGGTGAAACCACTATAATAGTTTGGTTGATCATCTCACAATAATTCCAATTATTCATTTCCTTCAAAAATAAAATAGAAAAAGAAACACCTCAAAGCATCAAAACAAAAAAAAAATATCATAAAACATCACGATTTCACATCAATTCTAAAACAGAGACTCAACACCAATTTAAGCATCACCACAATATTTTACCATAGTTAATGTATGAACCACAATAGAAACCATCGGTAGACCATCATCATTTTGTTTGACCACCACAAAATTGCTATCACACATCCTATGGTCACAATCAAATCAATTACGTTAAAAAAATCTCATGAAACACTACTTTTGCTTCCATCATATGGCATCACCACCATTATTGGTGTGAAACACCAATGTACATTGTTGCTGATTGCAGCAAAAAAGCAACATCACACAGGTCATCATGTGCTACCACTCTATCACCTAAAATACTCTAATATCATGTTGATTCATAAAGTTAAGTATCAATCAAATGAGAGAAAATGAAAAAACAAGAAGAGAGAAAAAGAAACAAATAAAAAAAAATAAACTATTTTTGATTGTACTTCAAAAACTAAAAATGATTGATGCATTCATGCAACTCATAAGTTGAGTACTTTGACACCGCATAAAAGAAAAAATAAATAAAATAACTAATAAAATAATATTAAATGTCAATAGATATGACATTAAAATGTTGAAGAGAAACAAAACTTTTGAGTATTCATCAATTAAGTTTCTTACTTTTTTTAAAAAATCATACAAAAAATTCATAATATTTTATGTGATGAAAGTATTTTGAAAAACTTCTAACCCAATTCTCCTATTGGTTATTTACTTCCCAAAATATTCAAGGAACCTTATGTTATTCATGATTATCTTCCGAGAACATAGAAGATGGTAGCTTAATATATCACATGTGTTCTTTCAGTACTTGAGTATTCAAAAGTATAAAAGTAGAAACATTAGGTGTGATAATCTACTGATGACAGTAACATGGTATTGGCCACTCTAGTGACTTTGGTAAAATTATCAACTTAATTGAAATAAGGCTGCCATAATTATCACTAAATGGAGTTGATAAATAGGATACATGCTATTTTATTCTTTTGTCCTCTTATTAATTCATCAAGCATCCTGCATGAATCGAGAACATAGATAAATTTTAAAACTGCAAAATTTAACTGTGACACAGTCACATTGATATGGAGACACAACTCATTCACAAAAAGGAAGAAGTTGAGGAGCAAATTCAACGCCTTGTTTTTAAGTGTCGCCATGTTTTCATAGAAAATAGTGAGACTGACCATTAGAGAAAACATTCAAAAATTTGTATTTGACCAACGTCAGACGATTTTGTGCAATACACAAGCAAAAAAAAAAAAAAACAGAACTATTTCCAAGTTTTAGATCAATGGAATGAAGCATAAATTGAACAGTTTGACAATGTAAGACATAAAACTAATAGTGCACCGTTAGACAACAAGGAATTTATCTCGTTAGATACATAAAATGGTTCAGTATAAACACTTGCCTCACAATCTAGATGACCATGCAATCAGTATTCAATCGTTCGAAACATTTACAAAGCAGTGATAATGCGGAACCCAACTCAAATGCCCAACACGATCCACCCATTAAACAAGAAACTAACAACGATCCTAGATCAAGACAGTATAAGGAAAGCACTTGGCTCACAGATCACAATCTGGAAAATCAAACCAGTGTTCCTTCGTTTTAACGTTTACACAGCGGTGACAAAACGTAACACGGCTTCCTAACTATGAAATCATCGCTTGCCATCACAATCTACTAGGATGAGGGACTCCTAATCCATGGAGCAGGATTCGGTTTGAACTCCAAACATCACTCATCACAATGTACAGGCAAGGCAATGGATTGCTCCGCTCAGACAACTAGCAAAAACCAGGTAAGGTAAAAAAGTAATTAAAAAAATACCAAATGTTTACAAAAAAAAATTACATAACACAATGTTATAAAAATATAACCTAGAATAATAATTTTTTTTTAAATCAATCCTTGACAATAAAATAAATACAAGCTGAAATTAAATTGGGATTGAGAATCTTTTCAAATGAGGAGGAACCTCCTTTTGTAGAATAAAAAACAGAAATATCAAATGAATTTTTTATGTGGACTAGATGATGTTTTACCTAATTCTGCCATTATATTCTCCCACTTGCAATTTATCTTTCACACTTATTTATGTTTGCTTACGTTTTTGTTAAATCACATAAAGTTATACATCATTCAAATTTGTTAGTGTGTTTTTCACATACTTACACTTTCTTCTTCAATTTTCTAATGTACAAAATAATATTATACATTGATGTGTTTTGTCTTCAAGTAAAATATTGAATTTTCTTACTAAGTATAGAGCATTATGACTATCACAAAATAAAGTAACTTTATTTTATTTGTGTCTAAACTATTCCAAAAGCATATGCAACTAGATTGCCTATTTACTAGCTTGTATAACTACAACATATTCTATTTTTATTGTAGAAATAAATACAATAGATTGTAACTTTGAAATTCAATTTACAACTTCTCTAACAAGAGTAAAAACATAGCTTATAATAGACTTGATATTATCAATATCTCCAGCATAGTCTGCATCAACATAATATCTGACAATAAGGTCCAAACATCATTAATATTATGCAATATTTGAGATTCCTTTAAGATATTTGAGAATCCTCTTATAGTATTACAATGTTCTATGTTATGATTTGTCATAAATCGACAAATCACTCACACAACTTAAGTAATATATAGTCTTATACAAATTATTGCAAATATTAAATTTTCCAATACTGATGCATATAATTCTCAAGACATCTTTCACATCTCTTCTTTTAAACTATGACACATACTTGAAGATATCTTAAAATTAACAGAAAGAGTGGTAGAAATTAGCTTACTACCTTGCATATTAAAGCATCACAAAATCTTGTTAATGTAATTTTCTTAAGAAAACCAAATCTTCCTATTATTTATATCTTTGTAAATTTACATCTTTTACTTGCTAGTCCCAAGTCTTTCATATCAAACTCACTAGCCAATTATGCCTTCAATTTTTAGATTCAACATTTTTGGGGGCTTGCTACCAACATGTCATTTATGTATAATAATAAAATGATGAAATACTTTTTATTCTCAAACCTCTTATAGTACATACAATAGTCTGAACTGAGTCTATTATACCTAAGGCTAATGATGAAGAAATCAAATCTCTTATACCAACACCTCGGTGTCTATTTTAGGTAGTATAGAGATTTGTTCAACTTACAAACCAAGTTCTCCTTACTAGTTTCTGTAAATCCTTCTAGCTAGAACATTCAATTTCTCAATGAAGAAATATAATTTTAATATTCGATTGTTCCAAATGTAAATCAAATAAAGCACACAAAGTTATTACTACTATAATTGTTATAAGATAACCTACTTGAAAAAAAATCTCATAGAAGTCATTACCTTCTTTTTGAGCATATCTCTTTACTACCAATCTTGCACGATATCATTCTAGTTGATCATTACTATCCCACTTGATCATGTAAACTCATTTGTTAATAATAGTTTTTTTTCTCAGTGGAAACTGTACTAGCTTCTAAGTCTTATTCTTGAGTAAAGCTTCAATTTCTTCTTTCATTATTGTCATTTACAGAGATGCATCTGGACTATTTGAAGTTGCGTGAACTACTGAAAGTTCTCAATTATTTGTTAGAAAAAAATATACAATTATACTCTCCTTAACATACTCTGAATGTAATCTTCTATTATGTGTTGGCCAACTAACTTATTACGCCTCAGACTTGTCTTGTTTTTGTGCTTCATGCTCTAATTCTTCCTCCATATATATTGAAACATCTTGTCTTTGATTAGTTTCTACTTGCACAGTAGTAGTTTCTAAAACTGCTTTTAATATGCTATTATTATCGTCAATTCTTTGTAATTAGTTTTCTACAAAGATTACATCTCTGCTGATAATTAAATTATGAGAAGTTGACTCTCATAGAAGATACTGCTTTACTCCTTCAACATACCATAAAAATATATATTTCTTGGATTTTGGATCCAACTTTATTTTTTCTTGAATATTGTACATCATATATACAGTACATCCAAAAAGTATAAAGTAGAGTAATCTACTAGCTTACTAGTCTACATCTCTATTAGTATCTTCAAATCAATCACAGTTGATAGTGATTGTTTTATCACATAATATGTAGTGCTAGCTACTTCTCCCAAAAAAGAGTTGGGTAGACTTGTAGTCCTCTATATATATCTCATCCATTCTATAAAAGTACTATTCAATCATTCTACTACTCTATTTTGTTGTGACATGTAAGTGACTATTCAATCTTTAAAAATTGGAAATATATCTGACTTTTTCTTGATTGGATACACTCAACATCTCCTTGAGTAATCATTATTGAAAGATGCAAAATATTTTACTTTTCCTTGGGACATTTCTAATGATTCTCACATATCAGAATGAATCAAGTCTAGAATATATCTACTAAATGTCAATCTATTCTACTTATTTGTAACATAGTGCTCACAAAAAGATAAATTTACTAATTTGAGCCACGAAAGTAGCTATTTATTAGAAAGAATCTTCAAACCTTGTTCTAACTTGTGGCTTAGTTTGAGATGTTACATCATCATTGATTCTTCTCCTTTGCTAATTGATGCAACACATGCATCAGCTTCCTATAATATTTTTCCTTTAAGCATGAATAAATTTGTCATGATCTTTTTTATCTTAATGACCACAAGTGTGCCTCTCATAATCTTTATCATCATATTCTCAATATAAGTTTTACACCCAATATTATCTATTTGTCCCAGAGATAATAGCATACCTCTTGAATGGTATGAACCCCATCAAACATTTTTATTTTGATATTATGTGCTATGAAGTTCCTAAGTCTAGCAACCACATATCACCAAATTATTTTCTACTTTCAACCGTTGTTATCACCTTATTATATAAGATGTCAACATCATTGATACTTGTAACATTTCCTTGAGTATTCAATAACTGATCATCTTCACTTTTTTTAAATCATAATCTCTTTTGAAGTGCATTTTTTTTGCCAAAGTTATATCACTTAATATTTTTCTTACTTCTTGATTTTTATCTACCATTATTCTAACTCTCACCAGGACCACACTTTGGTGATCTCCCTCAAATCACTATCAAGGTATCTACTTAGTGAGCATTTACATATCTATCTCTCTTGTTTTTGCATCTGCTTTCTTCTTCTAAGATGGTAGAGGCAATATCATTGAAGATTAGATTACTCATTAAATATCATTCATCAAATTGATGACAAATTGATCATATGAATTAGGTAAACTTTGAAGTAAAATCTCAACATATTCAACTTCTTCTATTTTATGACCCAACATAGTAAATTGAGAAAATATAGTATTTGAAGTGTTAATATGATCAATTATCATAATAGACTTCATCATTCGAAAAATATAAAGTCTTCTCCTTAAGAAGATCTTGTTGTGAAGTGACTTCGTCTCGTATTATCTTTTGAGACTATCCCAAATTTATTTTGCTATATTCTTCTCTACCACACTCGAAAATACACCATTAGCTACTGCCAAATTTAGATCAGTAATTTTATTACCATCCATCTCATTTCACTTATCTTTAGGCATCTTAGTGGGTCTTTTTCCAACTACATCTATGATCTAAGGAATTATTCTTTTTTAAAATTATCTTAGTGGGTCTTTTTTAAAATTAGTTAAATTTTTCTATTTCAAATTTTATTGCTATTTTTTTCACTTTTATATTGAATAGTAACCAATAATAATAATAACTATTTGTATCAATATATCAAAAAAGTTCTCAGGTAAGTGGATGGGCATAATATCTTTTTAAAAATCATAGACCTTAAGGTTTTTATTACTTTTTTTGACATAACTTTCTTAGGCATGCATTAACCATAAAAGTTACAATCTAAATCTCACTTTTGATACAACTATTATAAAAATAGAACTAATAATAATAATTTGAAAAAAAATCAACTCTTAAAACAATAAAATAAACAATACAATTAAAGAAATACAAACTAAAAAGGAATTATGATATTTTTTAGATGAGGTAAAACCTTTTTTTATAAAAGAAAAATCAGAAGTCCCTTTGGGATTTCTAATGTTGACTAGGTGATGTTTTTCCTAATCCTATCATTACACTCAAAAATAATTAATATATGATGCACTAAAAAATAAAAATCTAAAAATATTTATTCACCAACCACATCAGCATGTCATGTATTATAAAAAAACAAAGTTTTTTTATATGTACATCAAGATGCATTCGTTGTGAAAAATATCAATTTTTTTAAAATATATATATATTATTTTCCTTAATAGTATATATACAACATAACTTGTCTCAAGTGTTGTTGGAACAAAGGATAAGATATCACTTCAAGTGATATCACTTTAAACATGTACTCTTGTATATATTATGTGTGTGTGTGGGTGTGTTATTTATATATTATGAATATATGTTTTTTTGAAAATAGTATTTTTTTCCAAAAAAGGGCCATAACTTTAGTAAAGTATAGTTATTATCTTCTATTTCTTACATATTTTCAAAAAAAAAAAGAAAGAGTAGAGTTTTGTTTTTCAAATGTTTTAATATATATGTTATCATATCTTACTTTTTCTTAATTCTTATTGCAAATTTTTTCTTTGCTTGAATTATTTTTATGTAAAAATTGAGTTATTAAATTTAGAAGATTAAGGTCGACTTATAATGATTCAAAAATCATATAAAAAAAATCCAAGAGAACTCTAATATAATTGAAAAATTCCAGGTTACATGTATTTATATATGCATATGTATTTAAGTATATATATAGATGCATTTATATGTTTATAAAGATGAATAATTTTAAAAACATGTTAGATTTGGAAAAATTCCATGTTAAATTTGAAGCATAGTTTATTAGGAAATATGTGCTAATATAATTGAAAAACAACTTAAAGGAATTCACCAATTTTAGTGCAATTTATTATAAATTTGTTTCTTCTTTAAATGTTTATTACCTTATTTTTTGCTTTTATTAAATCCTAACATTTTTGCTTAATTTAAAACTTGATTTTATTTTTAGTTTCTCGAATTAAACATTTTTAATTATTTAATTTAAATTAGTTTTTATTACATTATTTGACACATTCAATTTGTATGGAAATAATATTCAACTCACTTCTATATCACTTATTTACCAAGTACACTCGAATGAGCTTTTTTAGTTTTTGATATCATTGCTAGGGATTAGTTATAATAAAAATTATTATAGAAACTAATTTTAATTGTATCTTTTATTACTTAATTTTTTTTCTTAAGTCATTCAACACATTATTTGAAATTAGAGAATAATTTTAGAAGAACCTTAAAAACATTCTTTATACCCTAAAAATGAATATACTTTTAAAAGAAGAAGAAGAAGAGAATAATTTGTTTAGATGAAATTAGAGAAACAATAGCATGAGAAAATTGTAATATTATTAGTCAAACTATAATAATAATTGAATACCAAGATTGAGTCATAAAAGATTGTCATTCCAATCCTCAATGAGCCGAATCACACTATAGTGAGGCTTGAAATTCATGCTTCATAGTTTGAGTTGAACCCCATTATATTATAAATATTTAAAATTGTAGTGAAATTCAGTATCGACAAAAGAGCCTCACCTTCATCTATACTTGTTCATAGAGGTCACTGGTTCATTCAAACTACAAGTAATCATAGAGGAGGCCTTCCATTTAAAATTATCTTTCTATTCATTAAGAGATATGGCTAGAGTGTGCTTAAATATTTAACCTTTTTGTTTAAATAATTCACGGAATCATATTTCACCTTTTTTTGAAATATGTCTTCCAATTATGAATGTCACACTAAGGAATGACATTACTTATTTTAACAATTCAAGAAAGAATCACTTTATAAGGCATGAGAGAAAAGCAAATAATTGCTAAGAAAGTGTCTACATCATGGGATTCCTTGTTAGATCCAAATGAAAACTATTTATAATGGACTTAATGCTCAAATTGGTACCAAAGTGGATGCTTCAACAAATGGAGCTCTTCTTGTCAAATATTGCAATGAGGCATTAGAGATTCTAGAGATAATAACCAATTATAACTATTATTAGACTACTACATTGGGACTTACATGAAGATGAGTGGCTAGAGTGCATGACATTGATGCTCTAACAACTTTGATAGTAGAAGCTTCTTCCATTTCGAATATGCTCAAGTTAATAAAGATGAGTCAAGACCACATATGAGTAATTTAAATATGGTATTATGTATACTATGTGGATGGAATTTATTTGATAATTATCTATCCATAGAAAATGTATGCTAAAAAAAACTCATACTCCAACTATTACAATTTTGGATGGAAACAATACCCTAACCACTCTCGTAGTCATCACGGAAA
Organism: Sapria himalayana; assembly: GCA_029783825.1. Lineage (NCBI taxonomy): Eukaryota > Viridiplantae > Streptophyta > Magnoliopsida > Malpighiales > Rafflesiaceae > Sapria > Sapria himalayana. Next base: position 11,979,530 of record JAREIK010002838.1, on the reverse strand, counting down.
ATGTCACTAATACACCTCAAAGATCAACTGCACCACATGGTTTCCAATATAATTTTCTACATCAAGGATCAAATACTCATGATCAATTAAGCTCTCTTGAAAAATTATTAAAGGGATATATTTTCATGAATGATGCCATAATTCAAAGCTAGACAATATATTTCAGAAATTTAGATAACCAAATAAAAAAACTATCAAATGCCTTAAATAACTAGTTAAGGTTATCGATCAAATGATTTGGAAAATCTTAGAAATAATGGAAAAGAGCATTATAATGATATCGCATTAAAGAGTATAAAGGAATTGGAAATACCTGTAGATAATTTCAATTGCTCAAAAATGCCACTTTAATCCTAATAAATAAAGAGTATAAAGGATATGAGAATTCAAATAACTTTGTATTTGTCAAGGATGCTACAGTAACATACTACAAAGCATGTCTACATAGCAGATTGGGCAACAACCACCATATTTTTCTCAACAATTTCATAAATAGAAGCAAAATAGATAGTTTTGAAAATTTTTAGATGTTCTAAAACATCTTCACATCAATGTACTACTTCTATAAGTTTTGGAGAAAATGCCTAATTATGTTATATTTATTAAAAATATTTCTTCCAAGAAGAAAAGATTTGGAGAGCTTGAAATAGTGGAACTTACAAATGAGTGCAACTATATTTTACAATGCAAACTTCCATCCAAATTGAAGGATCCCGGAAGCTTTACAATCTCAAACTGTACTATTAATGCTTATCATCGAAGAACTTTATGTGATTTAGGAACAAGTATCAATGTGATGCCTATATTTGTTTTTAATCAGTTAGCCATTGGATAAGCAATGCCCACCACAATTACTCTTTGGCTTGTTAAAAGGTCTTTTGTTTATCCTAGTGAAAAAATTAAAAATGTGTTAATACAAGTGAGAAAGTTCATTTTCTATATTGATTTCATTATTCTTGACTAAGAAGTTGATAAGGAAGTTCTAATTATTTTGGAATGATCATTCATTGTTATTAAGATAATGCTAATTGATGTACAAAAAAAATATTTTTCATGAGAGTTAATGCTCAATATGTAACATTGAATAGTTCAACAACATACATTTTCCAAGTGAGGTAGATAAATGTTCGATCATCAATATTTTGGACTTAATTATTAATGAGATTATAATAAAGAAATCATGCAAATATTATTTTATGTCTAATTTGAAGAAAATAATGTCAAAGCCTTTTTGCCACAGTCATGGAAATTAAAGAAGTGATTCTTCGAGAAGAGAGATATTTTTAATATTTGGATTTATCAGACAGAACACTTAAACCTTATAAGCCTTCCATTGAGGAATCTTTAGTATCAAATATGAAATTATTGTCTTCATAGTTAAAATATGCATATTTAAGAAAACATAATATTCTTTTGGTGTTTATTTCATCTACTCTTGATTGTGAAGAAGAAGAGATGCTTCCCAATATTTAAAAAAATATAGGAATGAAACTGATTGAACCATGGTAGATATAAAAGAAATCAGTCAATCTATTTGTATGCACGAAATATATTTGGAAGAATACTATAGTAATTCTATGTAACAACGATGAAAGCTAAACTCAATTATGATGGAAGTTGTACAAAAAAATGGTAATTAAGTGGCGTGAAGTAGAGATTATTCATCCCATTTTAGATAACTCTTGGTTAAACTCAATTTAATGTGTACCTATGAAGGGAGGAATAATAGTAGTTATTAATAGTAATATTGATTTAATACCCACTAGAATTATATGTGGTAGTCAAATATGAATGGACTTTAGGAAACTCAACAAAGTCACCTACAAAAATCACTTCCTTTAACCATTCATTGATCAGATGTTTAATAGATTCATAGGAAATGAGTATTATTATTTTTTGGATGAATATTTTAGTTATAATCAAATCACTATAGTACTTAATAACCAAAAGAAAAAAACATTTTCTCTTTGTGGTTTTTTTGTCTATATATGAATGCCTTTTTGAATGTGCAATGCTATAGTAATATTTCAACATTACATGAAGTCAATTTTCATAGATATGATAAAAAAAAACTCTAGGGGTGTTCATAGAATACTTTTTAATCTTTAATGATTTTTATGAAGACTGCTTGATAAATTTAGAGAGAGTAATAAAGCATTCTAGATAAATAAATTTAGTACTATATTGCAAGAAATGTCACATCACGATGCAAGAAGGGATAGTTTTGGGATATAAAGTAGCCAAAAAATGAATTAAAGTTGACAAAACAAAAATGTTAGTGATTGAAAAATTTGCACCACAACCATAATTAAGGGTATAAGTAGATTTATAGGACATGTAGGATTCTATAAAAGATTCATGAGAGATTTCTCAAACATCTCAAAACCTATGTGCATGCTTTTGGAACAAGATAAATAATTTAAATTCAATGAAGAATATCAGCATGCCTTTGCAGAACTATAAAAAACACTTGTATAAACCCCTATTATGGTATTCCTAGATTAGTCATTATTATTTATTTTAAATTGTAACACAAGTAATTTCACTATAGGCATAGTTCACAAATATAAAAAAAAGAAAAATTATGTTAGGTCATATACCATGCCAACAAGACACTCACGGATGCCCAACTTGAATTACATGACTATATAGAAATAACTTTTAGCAATAATATTTTCTTTGGAAAAAACTCAAATCATATTTGGTGGGAACCAAAATTATAGTATATATTGACTATTTTGCAATCAAATATTTCACAATAATGAAAAAAGTCAATCATATATTGATTCAATAGATTTTACTATTTTTAGAGTCTTATCTAGAGATATAGGATAAGAAAGTCACATAAAATCAGATTGTAAAATATTTAACAACTAGAAAAAGAAATTGAAAGAGCTACAAAAAAAAGATATTAAAGATATTTTTCTAGATGATAAGTATTTGATGTTCAATTTACCAAATATTTTAGTATATTTTGGTAGTTGAAAATAATGTGTATATATGAAAATAGAGTGAATATGTGTTGATTTCATAATTTTTAGTGTTTTAGAGAACTTTGGTAATTAATCATTAGAAAAATTTTTGGTGTTGATTTCATATTTTGTCTTTCAATGTTTCAATATAAATTATTGGATGAACCTCTGTTTAAAAAGTCATTAGAAAAATCTTGTACATCACAATCCTATTCTCTCATTAATAGAATCTTTTCATTGTGCAACATATTCTTGATGACTGTAATATTATTATGAAGTTGCAACTATACCTAGCTTATAAAATTTTAACTATCATTACATTAATTCTTCATCATAGTAATTAAGTATCTCATTGGTGCTCAAGGTTGTGACTAATTTTATAGAGCTATGACTTTATCTTTATGTGGCTTCATAGTCTTGAGTAGAGATTTTTTTTTATAAATTCATGACTTTTGAACTATAGAAAAATAAAGAGCCTCACGTACTTAGGCCAAAGCTATGGTAATTATACAAAATCATAATTTCTGGGTCACTAAATATTATATGGGATATTACTTGAGGGTGGTCATTTTCAAGGCCAAGACTCTTATCCTCAAATGAAGATATAGCCATGACTTATCGAGAAAGAGAAATAGTCAATGTCATGGTCTCTACACAATATCATGACTGTATAACAATATTGTAAGCTATCTCAACCTTGTGGCTACTTTATAGTATCATGACCATCTATGTACTACATATAATGAAAGTATCGAGAAAGACAAGCCATGGTCATAATTTTTTTGATAAGTATTAAATTACTCAACCTAAAATCTGTACCATCTAAAGCTTTATACTATTACATTCGCTACTGAATACAATATAAATTTTTATTTTTATCCTCTGAAATCCACATCTTGTGATTTTCCTTCATACCATCTGCAAGTTCTTTCCCTCCGGATATAGTATACCACTACATCAAATGTGGTTTTCCCCCACTATATTCTATGTAGAATTGGTGGCATAATGGGCCTTCATGCATATGAGACCAGGGAGAATGGACTTGATCTCCTATGGAATTTTGGTATAGCTTTTTAGATTTTTTAATATTTCTTTGAAAAAATTAGATTAGAAAAATACATGCTTAAGATTCTAAATCTATGTAGAATTCACAATTTAAGTTTTTTGGGTTTCCAAACAGCTAGTCTTTAGTTCTGATTTGCTTGTATTTGGTAATCCATAAAGTTACTGCATGCTTGGGGTTGTGGTGTGGGAACCAAATGGGTGTAGTCCATGCTTTCTTCTTCCTTGTATTATTTCCAACCAAGAAGTTGTATGCATTCAATATTATTTTCTCATCCTCGTCTCATTTAGTGATTAATTCTTTTGCTTTTTTCTTTATTCCCAGCTTTATCAACTAGGATATCCCTAGTAGATATCAAATATTTCTAGAATGGGGAGTCCTCTTTGGATATTTGAACTTATCAAATGTTTTGGGAATTCAAATAAAAGTGGTGAACCCATCTAATCTGAAGGGCATCATTCTATTTCGTGTTAATTCTCCATAGTATTTTAACAAAAAGGCTTTATTCTTGAAAAATAAATTAAGCATACGAAGCCACCTAGGAAGGTGGACTGATAGACTTTATGTCAGGAGGCTTTGGACCTGAATCTTCTAGTTTTTGGGCCTCCCCATAAAAATCTTTTTCAAGCACTCTCGATTGTATTTATTATTGAGGAGGGTAAGAGAAAAAACTAAAAACTAATACCCTCCAATGCCCTAGATTATCGTGCATAGAAGTTCCATCCTTCTTGTGATTAATAAGATCTTACTTGCTCATTGGTGGATAGTCATGATTATTTTTGTCAATAAGACAAAGAATTATGATGTAATCAACCGAGAAGATGATAATGAAACTCCAAGGAATACAAAAATAATGGACCCTTCTATGAAACCAGAGAGCATAAAAATATCATCCTTGTGATTAGTTTCAACTCCCCCAAATTCAATTTGTAGGAGTTTATGTGTAGTACAGATATTGTAGTAAATTCTTTTAACACATTCATAATAATTGTTACTGGGGGGGGGGTTCTCCCTTGAGAATATAATCAAGTCATTAGCATACATAAAATAAAATTTGAGATCTTTAGACCGAAGTAGCATGCATAGAGTGAATAAATAAAAAGATAATGGGTCTCCTTGCCTCAGATCTCATTTTCCATTAAAAAAATTATGCATTTGCCCATTAATGGTAATTGAGAAAGTGGTAGTAAATACACATTCATGCACTATTTCAATGAATTTTTGTGGAAAGTTTAATCCCTCCAAGACTTCAATCAGAAATTCCTAATTACCATGCCAAAGGCTTTTTGAAGATCAATCTTTAGAAAGCAACATGTAGATATCCTCTTTCTTGCATACTTTCTTATTAGGCTTTGAGCAAGGAAGAATTTATATGAGATAAGCCGACCCTTAACATATGCCCATTGGGCGGGGTCAACGATAAGACCTATAACTTCTTTTAGTCTTGAGACAATTAGTTTTGAGATCAACTTGTATATCATATTACAACATGACACATGTCTATAATTTCTAACAGAAGATGCATGAAAAGATTTAGGCACTAGCATTATATAAGCATGATTTAATTGCCTTAGCATCCTTCAGGAGTGAAAGAAGTTGTGTATGGCTTTTATGACATCTTCTTCGATTATACTCCATGAATTTTTAAAGAATTCTACTGTATATCAGTTAGGCCCGGGTGATTTAGAGCTACCCATACTAAAAAAAGCTAATTTGATCTCTTCCATTGTGAAGTCCAGATTTAGCATAGTATGATCTTTTTGTTTTAGCATCCTCTTCCCTTCTCTATGTATTATTTTCCAATATTTAGTCTCTCTTTTGAAATTCCCAAAAGGTCCTTGTAATATTTGACTAATACATCAGTAACCTCCTCTTGGGAGGTAGTAAAACTGCCATCTTCTTTTATCATCGTTAAAATTTTACTTCTTTGCAATTTGACATTTGTCAAGGCATAGAATAATTTTGTACACCTATCTCCTTACTTGAGATACCTTATCTTAGCCTTTTGTCTAAGAAAAGATAGTTCTGCCTCTTCTAGTTTCCTCATTTTAAGTCAAAGGTCAACCTCTTCCTCTATAAGTGCTTGCGTAGGTGATTGTAGGATTTTTTTCTTGCACCGTATGGAGAGTGTTCCTAGCAAGACATACTCTTGCACTGATGAATCCAAATAGTATATTATGCAGCTTCTTTAGGGGGCCTTTTAAGATTTTTAATTTACCAACTAGTTGGAACATTTTTTACCCTATTACAATACTTTCCCACAACCTTGATAATATTTGATTTAGCATGCTTCAACCACATATTGTAGAATTTTAAAGACACCCTTTCATCCTGACCTCCTATTTTTCTGGTCATAATTACAAAAAAGTGATCTGAAAAAATTTTTGGAGGCATAAACTGGACATGACTATCTAGACACAGGTTTGCTTATTCATGATTAATCATTACTCTATCAATTTAACTAGATACACATACATTAATCTAAGTGAAGTAGCTGCTTGAGGAGGGGGTGGTCCTCGAGACTTTAGAGCTGAGCAAAACTCTATGAAGTTCAGGCATTCATAATTGATGATCACTCTACTCCCTACATTATCAAGCCTAGAGAGTGGGGAATAAATCCCCCATTACAACCTAAGAGAATGATTTAGAATAATTTTCAGCTATTAGATTCTTCCATAAGGGCCTTCTAGTAACAATGGAGTGTAGGATGTATAAATAAATAATCTGAAACTCAGTCAACTCCTTTTATCTAGTACCCTCAAATAGATATGTTGGGGGGTGACAGAAAGCATGCAAATTTTCTATGGTGGCTTTATTCCACAACACCATGACTCTTCCATTCTAGTATGTAGATAAATCATCCAGGGACTCATACTCTTCGAATTTCATTTTCATTAGCCAGGCCAACTTTTCAGAGTTAAGTTTCGCCTCTAGGATGGTAAAGACATCTATGTGGTAGGCCTTGAGTGTTTTGTGGACTTCTTTATGTTTAATGGGGGCAATTGAAGCCACTGATATTCTAGTTAGCAATCTTCATAGGTCGGGTGACTATTGGGCCCAGACTTCTGCCCCATCTTGATGTCAGTAAAGCCTTCAAGAGAGAGGGGTCAATCTTCTAATCTTTTCTATATTATAAAGTATGTAAGGCTTAGTTCCAAGGGTTCTCTTTGAGAGAGAGAGAACCTCTTGGGATTTTATTGGATTTAACTCTCTTGTAGTGAGTCCCACGGAACCCATTAGCCACTGATACACTCTGCCCCAACACATGTTCATTTTCTAGTCCCAATACATATTTCCACAGCTTAGATACATACCCTGATCTCGGCACATGAATATATATTTGCCCCAATACATATTGTTGCCCCGATACATATAGCAGCTCCGATATATTTTTTTGTCTCAATACATATATCAACCCTAATACATATTTCATCCCTAGTGCATACTAATACAGCAATCCTGATACATGTTCCAGTCTCGAGACTCATCCCAATACTTGTTCCCTTAATACCATTCCAGATACATATTTCAGTCACAACACATAGATTAGCCTCACAATTTTAAGTCCATTAACCCACTATTGACCATATGAGATACCCCTACATCCTATAAAGACCCAGAAATAGGACTAAGATAGGCATACCCCTCCACTTACATGGTTTGGTTCTGCCTTTTTCTATATAATACTCTTATATTTCTCGTAGCTTTCACCATATGAGTTATGTGTTCCATTTATACATGCATAGCACACAATACAAGTCATGCCACCCATAGTATATTTCCCAATACATTCCCACAACACAATCCACACTCCCCTTACATGTAAAAAAGTGTAAGCACACATTGCTTCACTTACATAACATAATCCCATTAGTTCCCATATTTTGATTCCCCCAACATATATAGTAAAAGTCCCTACATTTTCCTACATATAATCATGTAGTTCATATATGCATATGTCATTCCAATCACCACATTGGTGTATAAATCACAAAGATATTTCATCTCTCCATCCATTTCTACCATGCCAAACACACAGCATAACCACACCCCAGGGTGCCCTCACCCCACTCAAATAGGCCCTTATATAGTGTTCAGAAGAGGCTAGAATATGCCTCCTCTTTAGCCACCCTCCAAAACTCCAACATAGAATTCTCAAAAGTGGGCAGATTATTAAACATTTGCTGCCTATTTTTCCCTTAGTTTTTAAGGAGCTGAGGTCCCCTGTACATCTTCTATGTTAGCCTATGGGGGGTAGTTCCCCTCTGTAATCCATCATTTATCTTGCTTTTATTTTTTATATTTAGAGAAGGCCTTTCTTTAGGGGTAGTAGAGTCATTCCTTTTCTTTTTTGCTTTGAAAGTAAATTTCTTCATTACTACAAGTATTTGTTGCCTATTTTCTGTTTCAACATTTATCTGGTGACCTTCTATCCTTGTGGTTTCCACAATTGTGTCACCTTCTAGTGACTTCTCCTTTTCTAGTAGAGGGTTTCCTTCCTGATCTCCATCATCATTTCCACTCCTTAGAGAGGATGTTGAGCTTAAAGGATGGAGTTGTTCAGCCTCCTTTTTATTCTTCTTTCAGAAATTACTTACCAATTCACCAATCATAGTATAGTAGAATTGTATTTGTTGGCCAACCCATTAGGTATTATCATTATCATTGGAAGGAGGATGAGGAATCATCCCCTATTCCATTTCTATGTATAGCAAAGTTTCCATTAGAGGTTGGAATGTTTCGAGAATCCGAAACCTCATTCCCATTCATAATATTGACATTTTTAGCAACATAAGCATGATTAATATTTATAGAAGCATGATTAATATTTCCAAAAATATGATTATTATCCAAAAAAGCATGATTAATATCCATAGAAGCATGATTAATATCAACAAAGGTATCATTAATAAACTATTAGACACGAACCCTTTGATAGTTCCCGTATCATGACATTTGTTTCGCCTCGACATAAATTCATGCAATTTCTCTACATAACCATCATCGATATTTATTTTCGTGAGCATATAATCATTTTTAGTTAGAAGTTTATCAACATCATATAAAATTTTACTAAAGAAAGTTTTCTGGAAGTTATCTTCCTTGATTACATATTCTGTCACATTAAAATCATCTTCAAAACATACAACTAACCATCTTCTTCTCGAAAGGAAGGTATTTGCTGTGAAATCCTTTATGTGGAGTCATGTTTTGGTGAGAACTTGGCATGATCATTGGGAGTTCTTTTGACATTTAGGTTTAGGGAGGGCTTCGAATAGTGAGACTCGAGCTACTTATTTTCCATTTATTTATGGAGGGGTGAAAAAATGAAATAGTTTCTAATTGTTTAAACTACTTCCCCCTCACTACTACTTAGCAAATAACCTTAAACCAAACCCTAATTTAGCAATGGCTTTTATGGTTTTTAGGAAGTTTCAGCCAAGAGAGTGGGAGGAAAGATAAGATAGTATTTTTCGAAATGAGTCATGGTCATTATTAGTACTACAACATTGTATTATAGGAAGATCAAGATGTCAAATATTATCATGATCATTATCTAGAGTCAACACCTAAAGCTGAAGATATGAAAGCTCAAGTTGTGACTTTTTTCTAAACTCTTAGAATTTCTACTTTGAGAAATGCATAATTTCCTAAGTAAAAATTGAAGTTAAAGAATTTTTTAGAGGAATTCTCACTTTTTCTCCTTCTCCCCTATGAAACAAGAAAAAGTCATAACAACTACAAATCCTAGGAGTAGAGATGCCACCGTGCCCCAACCTCGACATGTCCTACTCCGAATGGGGCAGGGATACCCCACATTATCGGGTTGATAAGGCGGGGTCTGGGTGGGGTAGGAAAATACTATTCTCACCCCAATCCTCGCCCCACACACACACACACATAATTATTTATTTTTAATTTTAATAAAATAAATTTGAATTTTTAAAAAAGTGAACACCCCATATGTTGTAATTTATATATTACAAATATTTATTATTTATGGGAAGAAAACTTATTTTTTATAGTTTCCAAAAAAAACTTATATATATATATATATATATAACCTAAATAGGGAAACGAGTTGAGGATTGCCCTGCCCCACCCTATAACAAAAAATCCCTACCCTGCCTCGCCATAAACGGGGTGTGGGGTGGGGAATGGGTTGGAGAATCCCCGACGGGGCGAGGCATGGAGAGGATTACCTCGGCTCCACCCTGCCTCATTGCCATGCCTACCTAGGAGTGAATTTTGGATCCCTCAGGAATTCCATAAGTAAGTGATGCATGAATGATGTCAATTACTATCGTTGGGCAGAGCAACTCTCAAACTTTCTTTTCTTGGGATAAAATTGGTTTGGATGATTGATGTAATTATGGTTTGATTATATTTTATGTTGTAGATAATGATGGATGGAAACTAAAATAGAACTTAAATTAGGATTTTAACTAATGGTAGGTGATAGGTAGCCACGGGACTCACTCATACTTATGATAGAAAGGTGGTGACATTCCTTCATGTTTTAATACATGAGATAGACCTAAATATTGAACCCTAAAGTTTGAGTATGTTAATCATTATAAGTATGATGCTTACGAAGTAAAATGTGCATATATTTTTATATGTCAATCAATTATACATATCTTAGAGGGATTGGTTCTCAAATGGGATGAATATTTTAAAGGAATTTTTTATGAGAGGTTCACCTATAATGTGGAAGTCACATTGTTACCAAGGAGGATGGTGACATTCAATCTTCAAGACATGCACAAGTGTGTAGTAATTCACAAGGTTGTGAAAACCCTTGTGAGTTTATTTTATTTATATGATTCCTATTACTAAAAATAGAAGGAAGCATACATTAATTATATGATCATGATGCTTATGAAGATGAAAGTAAAATTACTTACAAACTATACTAATTATTGGTCTTTAAGATAATAAAGGTTAGTAAATAAAAAAGTGTATGCAAAGTAGCCTTTAAGGGTAGTTGATGAAGTTTCCTAAAAGGTATAATATTATGAATGATCTTCATGCATGGATAAATTATTATCTTGGTTACGACTTACCAAGGGAATAATTATAAAGTGATCACCATTAGAAAAGGCTAAAGAGTAACAACCACCTTGTATAATGTTAGGATAATAAGTCATTACATAATACTCAAACCTTTATTCTGTGTCTAATATAATATATATCAAATAAATTAATGAACTCACATAAATTAGATAAATAAATCATAAACCTAAGATTGTTTAACAATCTAAGTATCCATTGAACTAAAAATTGTTACCTCTTATTGAATAGTCAAATTACCGACAATCTTTGTGTGATTAAAATTTTGGACAAAAGTATATGTTATACTATTTATACAACATATGCACTTATGGATCTTAGTTGACAAGATACTCTCATTATTGAGCTTTTGAAATATTACATTACTAATTAAATTAGACAGAGTAACAAAGTCAAAATAAGCAGCTTCTAGCCATGAATAAAAATGTAATTCCATGGTATGCATTATGTAGTTTGTAGATTGTCTTCTCCATACTTAAAATAATAATAGCTCAAGACATTATATCATGATTTTAAATTCTTCTATTGGGATGAGCTTTATCTCTATATGCATTGCTCATATCCTATTATGGGGTATTGTATTTAAAAGGATGAGATTAATAGGTATCCTGCAACAATATCACTCAACCCTCTATGGTGGACATTTTGGAGGATTAAGAAATACAAATAAAGTTTTGTATTCAACCTATTATTGGTCAACTCTCATTAAGGATTCTCATGAACTAGTCAAGACTTGTAATAAGTGTCAATGTGTATGAAAGAATTGCTCCATCTAGGACCACTCCTTACTCTTCAGTTGAGCTGCATTCATTCTCCTCTTCTCATTAGATAGATGGGGGATAGGAAGTCTGAAGCTTTATCAGGCACTTTCCATAGATTCTTCTAATGAGATGGAGCTTAGGTTGGCAGGCATAAACTTCGTGAAATCATTTTTTCCATCTTTATGGAACTTATACATTTTGGTGGAAATAGATATGTATTAAAATGGTGGCAATAGATATTGTTCACTTGCCATCGAACACCTTGGGTAATCATTAGTGATAAGGGAACATACATCAATAGTAAGATATTTTAAAAAGTATTAGTCAAGTATGGAGTGCATCATAAGATTGCTACAACTACCACCCTCAGACTAATGGACAAGATGAACTTTACAAAAGAGAAATCAAAATAATTCTGAAAAAAAAAATTGTGAATTCAAGTAGGAGAGATTGGAATTCGAGACTTAATGATGCATTGTGGGCTTATAGAATAATTTTTAAAACAACATTGAGAATGATCCATATAGATTGGTCTTTAGGAAGACTTGTCATCTACCTTTAGAACTTTTACATAAAGCATATTGGGCATTGAAGAAGCTTAATTTTGATTTACAAGTTGCAAGTGAAAGTATGAAAGTACAATTGAATAAGCAATAAGAAAAGAAAAAACTTGCTTATAAAAGTTCTAGAGTTTATAAGGATGAAACAAAAAAATGTCATGATCTAAACTTTTTCCTAGCAAAAAGAGTTATTATCCAATTAAAGGTAAAAACTTTTTCCTAGCAAATTAAAATAAAGATGGTCTCGTCCTTTAACCATCTCAAATATTCATCCACATGGAATAGTGGAACTAAAAAATGATCAATTTGGAAGAAAATATCTTATAAATAGGCTACGAGTTAAATACTTTTTGGGTCAAGAAGTTGAGCAAGAGAAGATATCCATCTCATTAAAGGAACCATGACAATGAGGATGAAGTTGGATTGAAAACTATAAACCAAATGCTTCGTAAAAGGCAACCTACTATATTAAAATACACACACACACACACATTATTTTAGTTTTATTATTTCATTGAAAAATTTCATGTTGGCTAAATAATGATGAAATAGAATTTCAAAAATTAGTAGTGATCCTCACTAAGTTTTCTAAGAATATATTTTGAGAAGTAAGAGCTAAAGAATATCAAAAATTGCAAAATGCAACAAAGATAATAATGCCCATGTTTGAGGGGAGTCTCTTTATGCATTTTATATTTCATATCAATTCAATCTAATTTGTTGGATTTTTATATTAGTTTAGTAGTGGTAGATAATGGTAGACAATGTGTAGTTCAATGAAGCCCAATAAAGATAGTTCTACAAGAATGAAAATTAAAACTATAACTTAATTTTAAGATTTATCTATTTCCTATAAAATATACATTATAAAGATTTGATACCAATTTAGGAAACTAAATACAAAGAAAGATATAATGATGATTTGAAATGCAAAGACATGCTTAAGTTTGAGGGGTTTGTGAAAAATAAGAGAAGACAACCCACCATTCTTAAATTATTACCCGCATAAAGCCTTTTTATGCACATATGAAAAAATCTCATCCTAATTATTTGACATATTAGTATGGTTTTAAGTTTTAATAAAGTAACTTATAAAATCATTAAATATGTTTGATGATCTTAGTTTAATATAACTAGGACAAATTTAAATTTTTTTGCTATGGTCACCCACAAACACTAAGGAAGATTTAAATTTAAAATAAGTTGATAATAAATAATAAATTTAAAGGTAACATGAAGGAAGCAACTCCGAGGGTTAAGAATCTAACAATGCTACTACTAATTAATTGTAATTATATTCACTTACATATAGCTTAATATTTATAAGTCATTACTTGAAAATAAGTAATAATTAAGTTTGAGGGGTGGTAAATCTGGGAAACTAAAGTTCTATTTTTAAGTTTTTTAATATATATATATATATATAATACTTTACTTGTTTTTAATTTTTATTGAAATTTTTAACTTGATTTTGATTCCTTTTGTGTATAAATAGAGCTATTACATGTTGAAGACTAAAGGTGACTTATAGTAAGGCACAAATCACTAACAATAAACCCCATGAAAATGGTGCTTGCTAAGTGCGTGTGCGTGCACACACACACACACACACACACACACACATGTATGCACATATTTATATATGTATATAATTACATATATATATATATATATATAAAATATCTATATATATATAGGCACATATATTTACATTTCTACATATATATTTATATACATATAAATATATATATATATATATATATATATACATACATACTTACATGCTTATGATATATAAATATATGCATCTATATATATATATATATATATGCGTATAGAGCACACACACACACACATATGGACATATATGTACTTTATATGTACATATAGATATATTTATATGCATGTAGATATTTATATATTTATATTTATATGTATATATTCACACACACACATAATTATTTTTTTATTTATACATAGATGTATATATAATTATATATACATATGTATGTAAGTGTGTGTGTGTGTGTAGTTGTGTATTTAAAATTAGAAGACATAAAGGAGAGGTTTATATTCAAATATGAAAAAGCACAAAGGGGATGAAAAACTAAAGCAAGATATACATATGCATATATGTTTCAAAAAGAAGAGATTAAAAAGAGCAACTGAGGATTTTTACATAGAATTATTAAAAAGAGCAACTGAGGATTTTTACATAGAATTATTAGAAAAAGCAATTGATGATATTCTTACAAACACAAAGCTTACAAATAGAAACTCAAAGACATGATTTAGAACCAAACAAAAGTGAATTTGAGAAGAAAAAGAGAAATATAGTTTCAGAGATAACTATAGGTGTCAAACGGGTCGGCCGGCCCAGGCTTGACATGAGGCAAGACCCATCTGAGCCGTGTCGGGCCAAGCACGGCACAGTTCAGGACCGTGCCTCGGCTTGTGCCCATGCTTGGCGGACTCTTGGCACGACTCGTGTCTTGTGGTGCCAAGGGAAATAGGCCCGCATTTCATGTCAGGCATGATCTGTGTGCCTGGCACATGGGCACAGCACAAGGCACGACTTGACACGTGCCTTGGGGATGGGCCAATCGAGTTAGGACTTAGGACTGCACTCGCCTTGATGCCCAACACAGTGATGGCATGATGCCCGATGGGTGATGTGATGAGTCGAGCGAGTCAGTGGGAGTGCCCGTATCCCCAAAGCTTGGCATGAACCAGCCTTAAACCGACCTGACTTTGGGTGACAGGCCATACTGGGACTGCCCTCCAGAAAACCATGTCGTGCCAGGCACGACACGGTTACTGTAGCATGTCATGCCTGGCATGGCAAGCAGGCCCATACGGGCCTGAAAAAATAGGTTGTGCTAGCCCGACATGACACGTTTAACACTTGTAGAGATAACCATATACGGGAATACCAAAATGCTAAAAAGAAAAAAACATATATAGAATTTCTACCGAAACCCTTATGAGAATCTCTTTCCCTGCTCTTTTTGTTTGTTTTGTGTATTTATTTTGTTATTTAATTTTTATTAAAATATGAATGTCAAATCTTATAATGATAATATGAATTTAATTATAGGCTAAGTTCATTATGCTAGAATTAGTACAGCTTAAGTGATGGTTCATTTTTTTTAGAAAATATTTGTTGGTTCATTCAATCATGTTTATTATAAACTTTTACTTTTGTTTGATCAATATTAATAAAAATATAATGCTAATGTTATTTTTAGAAAAGTTAAGATTATTAGATTAAAATTGAATGTTGCTTATTTAATAATCTTAATTTTTGAAAGATAGAGATTATTGATTCATAATTAATATATAAATATATTATTTTCTATGTAAATGATAAAGGATTTGTTCTTTAATATGTATTCTTTTATGACATTAACATAAAAATATATTTACCTCATATAAAGAATTTTAAAACATGTTAACTTTAGAAAATTTATATGTTAAATTCAAAATTTTGGTTTATTAGGGAATGTTTATAAATATAATAAAAAAATAACTTAAAGAACTTCACCAATTCTAGTGTAATCTATTATAAATTTGTTTCTTTTTTAACTATTTATTGTCTTATTTATTATGTTTGTTAAATTCTAAAATTTTTATTTTATTTATAACTTATTTTTTTAGTTTCTTGAATTCAATATTTTTAATTACATAGTTAAAGCTGTTTTTTGGTATATTATATATATATATATATATTCAATCTATGTGGAGATGTTCCATCTTGTCTTATTCCAAATGAATGATATATTAGAATTTTCTAGTTCTTTTTCACTAGTCTCTAAAACAAATAATAAATATCTTTCGGTGATTTATTTATAATCGATCATTCGATGGGTACATCAACCATGCACCTTGTAATATAGTTCAGCCCGTCATATAAGGTTTATGTTTGAAACCATACTCAAATCTATGTAGAGGGTATCTCCACAACTCTTTAAAATAATATCAAATATCATATAAAGTATCATGCTCATCTTGTCATAATTTGCTTATCTCGCACTGTAATTAAGATATAATTTGAGGTATAGGTAATTAAATGAGAAATACTCTCACTAATTCATTACACTTTTAGCTTTGTAAGTATAATAATTATATGATTAAAATATGCTTACCTCAAGTTTCACTAGTGGGAACTATATGAGTAAAAGTAATTCACAAGGGCTATCATCACCTTGTGATTTACAACAAACTCGTGCATGTCCTAGGGATTGTTTTTCACCATCATTTTCATTAACGATGTGACTTACACACTAAAGATAAAATACTTAAGAGAACATTCTATACAATATCTATCCCAATCGAGAACTAGTTATTCTAAGACATGTATAATGAATTAGTATGTAAAAATATTAATACTTATGGCTTCATAAGTACTATACTCTCAATGAAAACATACCAAATTTTTAGTTTTAACATATATATTTATCTCACACACCATAATTAGAAGCATTATCATTTTCTTCATATCAAATATGTGATTGAGCCTTATATTTTACCAATCACTATCCACCATGATAATCTTGTAGACTCGTACCAACCTACTAATAGTCAAAATCCTAGTTTTAGTTCTATTTAATCACTCAATCATCAATATCCTTAACACAATATCATACAATATAAATTAAATTACACAACCTTAGATCATATGCTATTTTGACTTTGTTGCTTAGCTTAATTTAATTAGTTAGGTGATATCCCAAAAGCTTATTAACAAGAGTACCTCGTTAATTGAGATCCACAAATGTACAAGCCATATAAGTAGTATAATAGACTTTTATCTAGATTCCAATCTCATAGAGATTATATCAGTAGTTCACATATTCAATAAGAGACAACCCATTTTTAGTATCATGGAAACTTAGATTGTAGAAAATCTTATGTCTAAGGCTCTTTTATATTTAATTTATATGATTCCATTAAGTCATTTGATATATGTTATATTGGACATAAAATAAAAATTGAGATTTTATGCAATGATTCTTGCCCTGATGGCTTAAAAAAGTGGTTCTCACCATCCACCATTGAGCCTTTCCCAATGTTGGTCATCACCATCCACCACTATAAAATGCACAAATTAACTAAAATTAAAACTTCAATCTGAGTTCTACATAAATATCACATCCATCAATAATAATACCACAACACCATTTAAACATAAAAATCCATTAATTGAGCATACATCATATGAGATAAAATATACTAATGATAAATCTCAATTTATCTTGGCATTGGAGAGGAATTCACATGAGAAAATTTGAGATATATCTTATGAAATTTTGGGTTCCCAATGAAAATCTTCAAGAGTATCTAGGAATCAAAGCCTAAACACATAATTTACATTTGTGTGCCTTAGATTTTCTCATAGGTGGGAGTCAAAATTTATGCCCCCTTAGGATTTATGCTTGTGACTAATGTTTCCCCTCTACTCATGGAACTCCACTAAGTTTGAGATAATTCATGCTCTCAAAACAATGACTTTTCATCACTAACTTATGTCCTCGAATTCTTTCTTGAATCCTCTTAAAAATTTTGGTTTTGCACTTTTATACAAATGATTGGGTATGATTTTTAAGTGAAAAATTATGATTTTGACATTTTATCTTTATAACACAAAGTCATGGGGCTAGAAATGAGTCATGACTTTGATTTAGATTGCCTCAATACTAGGAATGACTATGATTGTGTATTTGCCTCTATAACACAAAGTCATAATATTAGGAATGAGTCATGAATTTGATCTCTCTCTTTCTTGCATTTGATTGTTGTGGTTCTAGGAATGGCCACGTTTTATCTCTATAAAACAAAGTTGTAGCTCTAGGAATAGTCATGACTTGTGTATTTCATTTATGTAACCCAAAGTTATGGATTTGGTCATTTCTAAAGAGAAAAAAATCATGACACTAGAAATGGTTGTGCCTCAAGTAAATGGTTTCTAGAACTTTTTGTAACTAAAAAGCTTAGCACTAGAGAAGTGCTTTGGCTTTTGGCTTAGCCTTGATGGCTATATAATGCAAACGTTATGATGTTAAAGAATGTATTGCTTTTTAGAACTAATGGGGTACTTGATTGCTCGGACATAAAATTAAAGTCATATCTATGAAAAAAAAATTATGAGCTAGTGTAGTTACAACTTCAAAAAAGTTTTATAGGTCATAAGAATGTATTATAAAGTGAAATAATTATGTCAACAAAATGATAGAGTCATGATATATGAAGATTATCATGGCTATTTGTGTGGGGCATTAGCCAAGAATGGATTCCAAACTATCCTATAAGCTCAATATGCTATAACTAAGTTCTAACATAATGAATGCTATGAATTTACATGACTTTTTGCTCCCTTCCACTCAAAAAATATATCAAGTATTATACTTCCCACAAAAACTACTTAATTTCAATACTATTTTTTATAACCCATCAAAACTATTATTTTATGAACTTGTTATATTTAAAGTTATTTTCTATGCAAACACATTATGTATAATCACCAAAATAACTAATATTATTTAGTATTTGGCATACGAAACAATAAGCCATGATAAATACTCTCATGTAATATTTGGAAAAAAATGAAAACCTTTCCTATAATGATCCATGAAGTGACCCTCAATTTATATGAGTGTTTTACAAAATATTTTCTTAAGGATTTCACCTTTAATATGGGAATCACTTGTCATCATGGTGGATGGTAATAGATAAGTCATGAAACATAGATAAGAAGGGGTAATTCATAAAGTGGTGATAGTCCTGTTAGTTAGTTTCTGTATTATGTCTGTTACTAGTAAGATTTGAGGGAATATATATGTTAATTGTTGCAAGTATAGTGCTTATAAAGTTGAAAATACAAATACTTTTATTTATTAATTGGTTCATGTCATTATGACACATGAGATTGAAGAATAAAAATATATATATGAAACAACCATTAAGGTCAGTTGATGAGTTGCCTAAATAGTTTGGACTTGTGAATGACTCTCAAGCAATGATGATTTATTATTTTGGAAGAAATTTTAAGAGAATAACTATGAGAGGATCATCATTGAAGAGGACCCAATATGTGTTAACCACCTTGTATTGCTAGTAGGTAACTAATGTATTTTTACAATAATCTAGCCTTAATTATGTAACAAAGTATAATTACAACTTAAAATTTTGACAATACATTATGCATAATGAAAGGGATGAACTTAAGAATCTAATAGTCATATCAAAATGCTAGTTTTATCCTTTCGACTAGAGCAATAGTTAATTAACTCTTGGTTGATCAAACTACCTATAAAATCTTCATGGGATTGATATGTGGACAAAGATTCTTTTTATTACTTATTTGCTTCTTATACTTGTTAAACTGTATTAGACAAAAGACAATCACTTAATAAGCTTATACTATGTTTCATAATCTTAAAAATTAGACATCATAATAAAGTCACAATAATTATCAAGCAACATGACCCAACTAAAGTCATTTGTGTCTTATTTACTCACTTCTTCATCTCCAACGAAGGGTTTCCTCTTCCATTGCTAAAAATACATTCTTTATTACAACTAATGACTTTTCTTTCTTCTTTCCTTGATATTCTACAACACTTTCGAATGAGCTACTCTTTCTGATAAACCAATGATAAACATTCTCATAGGACTAGTAATCATACATTGAATTTCAATTGAAAATAACACTTGAATATTGGCATACATAAAAAGACTATACGCAAACTACATCTTGGCTAATTACTCTTTTCAAAGCTTGAAAGCTTGGTAATGATGCAATAACTCCATTAATCTTTTCAATCTAATTCATTTGATCCAATAAACTTTTTGCTTGCATTGAAACATATTAATATATACTATTTATAAGAAATTAAACAATTATCAAATAAAGCATGCTTGAAAAGCATATTTTTTTTGCTAAAACTAAATTCAAGGGAATAATAATACAATACCTAAAATCAAAAGATGGATCCATTTTAATTGTTTAAAATAAAAAATAATGAAATGAGAAACAATGAAAATTTGCCTTGGTTATTGGTCTATACTATAAAAGTTGTTTCTATTTTTTAAAATAGACTCATTATTGAATCTGCACGGGATGCCTCAAATTGAATTTTCAAAATTGAGAAAGTTGTTATTGAAAAATTTCAATCATAGCATAATATAATGTTATGCATGCTTTTCAATTGTATCACAGCTATGAGAACGAAAAAGTTGATATCTAAGCCTCAATGAGAAACAAGAAACTTGACCCACAAAGAGAGAAGAGAAAACAACACGAAATAAATATGAAACAATGAGAGAGCGAGAGAGATAATATTTACTACAAATCACTAGGGAAGATGTGACAAGAATGAACTTATAAATTTGCATGAAAGAATTATTAGCAATATTCGAGTATATCATCTTTTGAATGTCCTTGGCTAGTCACCCAACATGCATGTAAACTAGAATGGGCTAGCCAACAAGCTTGTGGAGATTTTAGAAAATAACTATAGTCACAAGGAGTGTGTGAAACCATTCCAAGGAACTCTACATTAGGCCATAATACATTTTGATGCTAAAAAATATCTAGTTCTCAATTCCAATTCCAAGATCCCTCATGACTTCTTTCCAATCTAGAAGTTTTGATTTGAGCCATTGATTTGAACATTCCTAGAGGAATGGTGACCACTACAACAACTATCTTCAATGTTCACCCATTATCAAAGGTTACCTTCATTCCATTATGTCTCCTTACTATAATTAGTACCTTTGAAACAAAGTGACCAAGTAGCAATTTTAAATGTTGAATGGAAACATAGTTAGTTCTTATACCTATAACATAATTGAATATCAAGGCTCCAATGTTTGGCATTCCACGTATCAACTTTTTTGTGTTATTTGATGAGTATATCTTATTGTGTTTGTACTTATTATAGTGTTTTTAGAAAAATTTACCAAATTCTTATTTTCGAAGTTCACAAATGTCAGTAAAATAATAGTGATTTTAGGTAAAATTGGTAGATTCGATATTACAAAAACTTAGAGGGGAGAGAAGTGATTGAGAGTCATGAAAACCCTATTGTCATGACTTTGGTACACCTTTTACACTTATTCTTGAGTAGTTATGATATCACTTCTTGGATATAACTCTATAAAAAAGTCATGATATTCTTTATATACTACAACTCTATCTTCAAGTTGAAACAAGTATTTCATTATGCAATATAATTATCATGACCACAATATTTCTTAGAGTCATGACAATATTATCTCTAAATACTTAATGATCATGAATTTTTTTTTTCATCATGAAAGTTAAATACCCCACTAGTACAAATAGGTGTGGTAATTTCCAAAACAATGACTTAGTCTATTCATAACCAAAATACTAAGTATTTTAAGTCATGACATTATTTTTCTTTATGATTTTTTTTTGTTCTAGAAATCATTTACTATGGTCATGACATTTCCAACTTCATTATTTTATGCTTCAAAGAGAAAATACCAAAGTCATGACCTTGTTCAATACTATGACTTCGTATTATAAAGAGTAATTATCTCAATCACAATAATACTAGCATAATTACACTTTTCTTAGAAAGCCAAGATCAAAGCTATGACTAATTCTAATGCTATGACTTTATGTTGAAATGATTAAAAGTATCAGTCATAACCATTCTTACTATCATGACATCAATGCTCTAGAGAAGATCCTAAGATATAATAGAGTCACAACCTCAAAGATATGCCATAAATTTTAACTTAAAATATCATATGGATCTTCAAATTATAAAAATAACACTTCAAAAAATATGAAAAGTTGGAGAAGATAGATATAATAGAATCGAGAGGAAAACGTGGGGAAATATGAACCACACATGATAAGAATTCTAGGCAATAAGATTCTGACTCTCATTTAGGATAAATCCAAGGTGAACATGAGCAATCCTTGTTTGGAATTAATATTATATATTTAGATTTTCACTTGGGCCTTTATTAGGAACCCTCAAACATGAGATATATCTCAACATATATTGCATGTTTTCTTTCCTAATATCTGCCTAAATTGAGACTAGGGTTGGTGAATGTACTTGTATTATAATAAATTAATAATTATATGAGTTTATGTTTGTGTTATGTTGTTGTTTAAATATTAATATTTATGAATATAAATTAGAGCCAAAACTTAGCATTTTCATTAATATGTAGATTTATATATGTTAGCTATGGTAAATAGTAATAGATATGCCTTGGGACATACTTATGTTGTATGGTAAGAAAGACTTGAAAATCTTTCTAATCTTAATGAATGGAATAAACCAATGTATACAGATCTAAAGTTTAGGTAAATTAAATCATTGCAAGTATGACATATATGAAGCCAAAAGTATGAATATAATTGAGACCAATCCATTATGTTTTATTTAAAAGAACTTACTTTTGAGTAATATGGAGTTTAAGTATAGTCTCTAACCTATGAGTTTTATCATAATATGGGACTCATGTATCAATTATGATGGATAGTGATGGGTATGTCATGTGACACATGCAAGTGGTGGAGACTAGTATGGTGTTCACAATCCTATATGTCATTCCCTCTTATATGACTTTCATAGGTGAGATTCATGTGAATATATTTTAATTATTACGAGTATGATACTTATGAATCTGAATGCACAAATATATTTAGTGCAACAATATCTCACATCTTTAGGATAATTAAATGTTGAAGAATATAAATGTATACTCAAAAGTAATCATTAAAAGTAGTTGATATATTGCCTAAAAGGATTAGATATGTGAATTACTCTTGCATTTAATGAGGTATGGTTTTGGTGTTGAAATACAAAAGGGACAACTACGAGGGCATCATCTTCTGTAGTGATAGTCTAAGGATGATCACCTTCTATTTCCAAGAGAACACATGAGTATTTTCACACTAATCTACCATTCATCCAAACTCTGAACATGACATCAACCAAATTAAGTATCAAAATACCATCATGCACAAGGATGCGAGCCAACTTTAGAGTCTAAGTATATTTCTAAAGACTAAGTATATCTATTCAACTTGAGAAGTAGTTATTTACTATTAGTTGATCAAACTACCTACATAATTATTATGAGATTGATATCTAGACTTCATATACTTGAAAAGCTACATTAGATGATAGATCCTCACTCAATGAGGATTTGGGATCATGTTAATTATTAATAGTTTTGGTACTCTCATAAAGTCGCAATAAGTTTTTGGCACTACTAGTGAAAAATATTTTATTATAGTTTGATTATTTAACTTGAATTGACATAACAATCCATGTGATAGGATAGTTATTTTTCTAGTTATGTGGATGTAATTATTTCTTAGTGTTTATACTATATTTGTATTTTATTTTATACTTTTTTGTCTATTTTTTAGCCACAATAACTTACATGGGCAAAAATTTTAGGACTAAGTTAAAACCTCTTGACCTAGAAATTGAGGAACTAAAGAGATAATCTTTTTTAACCAAATATGTAAAATAGAAAAAATAAATTTATTTAAAAGTAACTAGTAGTATTTCAATCCAAACATTAATTTTTATTTGTACTATTATTTTTATGTTTAGATTCATGAATGTTTATTATATCATGTGAGTCCATAATAACCACCACCACATGAATATTTGTATTGGATATGCAAACCATTATTTTAAGGCAATATCGTATCATTACGGGCAGAGACAAAGAATAGTAATAAGATTAAATAAGATAGATGGAAAAAAAACTTGAAGACATGAGTTTGATTTTAGAAATTATTCTACCCGAAGCTATAGTAATCTATGAAGAAGATGTGAAAGAAAATGAGGTCAAACAAGAGGTTGAAAAAAATAATGACAAGGTTGAGATTGGAGTTCCACAAAAAAACTTGGCACCTTAAAAAGTCATGACTATCATTACATGACATATGGGAAACAAAGCAATGAAAAAATTAAATGGGCCATGATTTTTTTTGATATTGCTACCCAAAGAAAGATATAAAGGTTGGACATCTTCTACTTAGTATCATTGATCGCTATAATGAGTATAAGGCAAAATGAGAAAAAAATTATACTGAAAAAATAATATTTGATATCTGAGATCGATAATGAAAAAATTCAACCCAAAAAATAAGTCTAGCTATGAATGTTAAATATAATACTATTTGGGAGACAACCTAAAAATTATTTTTTGTGTAATTTGATTAATAAACACATTATACTAAGACCCGCATACTTTATAACAAATCTCAAAATTAAAGATCCCATCTGCGAAAGAAAAGTCTACTAAGATACTCAAACCTAGTCACAGTTATCCTAAATGTGTACTTATTTTGGTATGAATGTTAGGAGTGAGGTTCATTGCTTGAGAATGAGTAATACTAATAATGTGGGAGCTTGTTCAGTACTATACATACCAATTTTTTTGGGTTATTTGGAAAGTATATTCTGTTGTGTTTGTTGTTTGCACTTATTCAAGTATTTATTGGATGAAGAGGTTTTACTAAATTCTTATTTGAGAGATAATGACAAAGATTAGTAAAATAATAGTGATTTTGGGGAATTAGAAGACTTGGTGGACATGTACTTGAAGGGGAGAGAAACGATATAGAGTCATAATAATTCTTTTATCATAACTTAGGTACACATCCCACACTTATTCTCTAGTCATTTATGTATTTCTTCTTGACCATAACTCTACAAAAAAATAGTCATGCCTTTCTTTATATGTTATAACTCTACTACCAAGTTGACACAAGTAAGTCATTATGCAACATAATCATCATGGATAAAATATTTTCTTGGAGTCACATCTACACTATCTCTAAAATACTTAATAGTCATAATATTATTTTCCCATCAAGACAGCTAAGTTCCTCACTAGTACAAATAGTCATGACAATTTCCAGGGCCATGACTTATTTGATACAAAGCTAAAATACCAAGTGTTTTGAGTCATGATATTATTCTCCATCATGACTTTTCATTCTAGAGAGTATTAATTCTGGTCATGACTTTTTTTAATACTATGACTATGTGCTCTAGATAGAAAACAAAAAAGTTGTGGCATTATTCAGTGCTGCAACTCTATCTTCTAGAGAATAATTATCTTAGTCGTATCAAACCTATCACCACGACACTTTACTTAGAAAGCCAAGAACAAAGCCATGATTAATTCTAGTATCATAACTTTGTGTTATAGAGAGCAAAAGCATTAGTTATGACCATTCTCTACCCCACAATATTGGTGCTCCATAAAAGAACTTAAAAAAATAATAATGTCTAATATCAAGTCTCAGCCATGACTTTCAACTTAAAATAGCACACAGATCCTCAACATATAAAAGTGATAAATTGAAGAATATAAGAAAAAGAGGAAATAAGCCAAATATTCTTGTTTATTTGGGGTGATATTAAATGATATGTAAGCAAGAAAATAAGCCATAATTAGATCAATTTCATGACTTTAGAGTTTTTGTGGATTTTGATAAATAGTCATAAAATTATTATGTTTTTGGAGGTAATTGCCGACTTAGTAATGCGTGAATCATCAAGTATTTTTGATATTCATTTTTGACTAAATTTCTACTTATTTATCTTGATAATATTTGTGCTCCATGACTCTGCCACTTCATTAGTATAATACTTTAACTATGCAACACATTCTTTTTGACTATGATATTATCTTAGAGTCATAGCTACATTTATCTTATCATAATTAAACTACTATAACATAAATTTCATGTTATAGTAAACAAGTAACCTGCTAGTGGTAATTTTCATAGTTACTTTTTATTACTACAACTTCATCTTTACTAAGATTTTGTATTCTCGAGTTAAAGCTATAGTATTTTCCTAAACAATATATATTGGGATATAAATAGTTATAGATCCAAATCTACTTAAGCTAAAGCCATAGTATCATGAATTTTAGACACACAATATTATAGAGGGTATTACTTGAGCATCACCACTTCCCAAGGTATGACTCTTACCCTCAAAAGAAAGCAAGACCACAACTCTTATGTATGAGCCAATTACCAATGCCACGAACATTCCTATCACTAAGACTATTTGATATGCAAGAATGATCAAAGCAAAAACTATGGACATTTCCATAGCCATAATCATTTGATTTAAAAGAAATACCAAAGTCAAAGCTATGGTCATTCACGATATCATGCCTTTGTATTATATAAATAAAATACATAATCAACTTTAATTTTATTAAACAATAATTTTACAATTATTCAAATCTACTTAAGATTTTGATACCTCATACAATAAAATTATTCAAATTACATAAAATTATAATTTTACAATTATTCAATAAAATTTATCAAAACTATAATTTAGTAAAATTATTATATTTAAAGTCCCATTTTTTATAAAAATACATAATGAATAATCACCAAAATAACTAAGATTATTTAGTATTTGGTATACCAAACACTTGGCATGCCCTAAGCCATGACACAGGCTGGCCCATGCCCATTCTAGGCAAGGTTCAAATAATTCCATGCCATTTTTTAGGTTGTGCCATGGTTTACCAGCCCATTGGACCTCTCTAGTTATGAATCTTTCATCTTGAAGTTTTTTGAGATCTCTTTTTGGAGATTGAAGTTTGATTCCTCAAACTCTTTTATCGCATTAGACCTTTTTTATCAAATTCCAACCTTCTTTGATTTTAGTAGATCTCATTATCTTGTGGAAGATGTTATTACTAATTCCTTGATGGATAAATAGTAAAAGTCCTATATTCAATTCCTTCAACTCTTTCACCCATATTCTTTCTACATCTTCCAGAGATAAAGAGTCTTTGGGTTCTCTAAACCCATCTTTGACCAATTCCTAAATATTTTGTGGCATAAAATGTATCTTTGTCTGCACACTCTAGACATCATAGATTTTTCCTAAAAAAGTAGAATTGAGGTAGAGCAATAACTTGAACTGAATATATGACACCCCATCCCTAAGGGGATCTCATTCATTCCATCACACAATAAAATGTGCAATAAAATAAAATTCTTTCAAATGATATGTACATTTTTTTTCTTATTTTATTTGCTCAGTGAAATAAAAACACATATTATATTATTCAAGCCACAATTGGCTTCTCTTCCCATATGGGATTCCGCATGTGAGTCTGTCATCTGTCCTAGACATGTACCTGAAAGAGATCTCACAACGAATTGAGCAAAACTCGATAGAGGTAAACTTCTATAGGGCTACTCCTTACCTAAGTATATGTAAAACATTATACAAATATATCAACACCCATTCTAGTACAATGTTTATATGAATATAATTATGGATGAAATATTTATATGCCCATATTCTTGAGTCTCATCGACTGCCTCACATATGTCAAATCCAAGTGTGACATATTATATATATATATATATATATATATATATATCAATAGAAATATATATATATTTGGAATTATTCTAAAAAATATTGACATTTGAAAAATAATATTGGATATTATTCGAATAAAATATGTTTTTCTTAGACAAATTCTAAGAAATATGGATCTCCTCCGAAAAACTATATTGGACATTTTCTGATAAAATATTTTTTCATTGAATATTTTTCAAAAATCATCGAGTAACTCAGCTTGGATGTTGTCTCAGTTTGAGTTCATATATTTATATTAGCCATGCTCCTAAAAAAATACCATGTAACTCAATCTGAATATTGTCCCAATTCAAGTTCACAAAATACAATCCATTATACATACATACATACACACATACACACATACATATATATATATATATATATATGTGTGTGTGTGTGTGTGTGTGTGTATCATGCACCTACCCATTTATATGAAATATTCTCGTGCGTATGAAATTCAAATATGACATTTATGATTAAAACACATTCTAGACACAATTATAACTATCCAAATCCAATTCACACTATAATATATTTTACTAAACAAAATATAAAAAATGTTCACCAATTAATCATTCCCAATGAAATTTCTAAACAATTTAAATTGAAATATAAATCATGATCATTTAGAATCTTCAAATTGAAAGAAATTTTTTAATGTGATAACCACTACCTCTCGAAATATTTTATGGAAATTTAATAATTTTGATATCAAACTGAAGATCTTATCGCTAGAGCAACTTTTATTTTTGGACTATTCTATTCCGATTCTAGAATAATCCGTTATGATTAAAAGAAAATCAACAAACCTTTTAATTTCTTTTTCTCAGCACTCTATCTCTATTCCCGAAGTGTTGTTTATTTTTCATCATCCTATTTTTCGGATTCGCAACATTTTTTTATTTTTTATTTCTTAATTATTCTAATAATAATTAAATAAATAAATAAAATAACTAAATTCTGACTTCCTTAGAATTTGACAAAATTTATCACTGTAGCTATATTTTTCAAGATGAATTCAATGACAAAATCTATTTTATCATCAGGGTTCTAAAAATTTCAACTTATTTTTCTTATTTTATAATTACCATTTGGTCAATTTTTCCAGAAAAAAAATTCATATTATTTATTTATTTATTTTTTTTCTGGATTTCACATTCTCTTCTCCTTAAAGAATTTAATCTCGAAATTCTCACAAATAAACCTTACAATTATAAACATACCCCAGGGTTAAATAATTATTAAATTACTAAAAAAACATATCTTCATTTTAAAATAAAAAATGATAAGCAACAAGCATCGTGTCTTCATATTCCCATGTTGCTTATTCTATTCCTTGAAGTTGTCATATCACTTTTACATAGATGTATCAAATGAGTTGGGTAGGCTCGACATGGCCTGGGTTTTCCAAGTCCAAATAGGCTCGCATGCCTTGTCAGGCACAACACACTACTATACAGTGACGTGCCTGGCACGACATGGTTCTTGGGAGGGCATGCTTGATATGGGCCCTTGGCCAAAAATCCACCGATTTTTTTCCGGTTTAGGTTTTGCCGAAACACTATTTTTTAAAAAATTAGGGTTTTGGTAGTGCGCCGCCGCACCGCCATCGCCATTTCGGGGCTCGGCAAGCCTCAATCATCAAGTGTTGGTTCGCCGTGACCATTCTCACCACGTGGTCACGCATGCCATGTCCCCAAGCCAGGCTCTCATGCCATGCCTGACACAACATTCGAGCATAATTCCTTTGGCTAGGCACGGCACGACCGATGGCGAGGGTGTGCCCATCACGGGCCCGAGCACAGCACTATAGCATGTCGTGCCAGGCTAGGCATGACTGAATCGTTCCATGCTAGGCCGAGCCAGTCCAGCCCGTTTGACACCTTTACTTTTACTAACCTCACAGTTTTGCATCGTAAAACTTGGTCTTGACTATTAATAATATGCACTATCATTTTTTTAAATATTTCATTTGCATCAATAACAAGTTTGACCCAATTCATCACATTAGGTGAATCAGAAATATATTTCCTAAGCACAAAGACGTGAAATATCTTGTGGACACCCAATAAATATGGTGATAATGCCAATTGAAAAACAATCAAACCCACATTCTCAAGTATTTTGAAAGACCTAATATATCTTGGTGATAGCTTTCTATGATTATAAAATCTGATTACTCTCTTTTTGGCATTATGTTTCTGTCAAGAAAACATGCTCCGACCTCAAATTCTAGAGGTCGCAGTCATCTATCAACATAATTTTTCTATCAACTTTGAGCTGTAAGAAAATATTGTCTATCAAATTTATTTTCTTTAAGGTATTTCTAATCACATTTTGACCCATGATGAATTTGTCTCCCATCTCAGCCCAACAAACTAGAGATCAACATGACATTCCATATAATGCTTTATATGGTGATATTTGTCTGATAACTATTGTTATTGGCAAACTCGACTAAAGACAGATGTTCTTCCCAACTACTCTTGAAATCTAGACAACTTACTCGCAACATATCTTCCAAAACTTGTATGGTCCTTTCTGAATGATCGTTTGTTTGTGGATGAAAAGCAATGCTCATTACCAACTGTGTTCCCATTACTTTCTAAAAATTCTTCCAAAAATAAGCCATAAATCTAGGATCTCTGTCTGATACAATAATACTGGTACTCCAATGTAATCGGAAAATTTCTTATATGTATAACCTACACAATTCCTCTCATGTGAAAGTCATCCACATTGCCAAAAAATGTGCTAACTTTCTAAGCCAGTCCACAATTTCCCGCACATCATCATGTTTTCATGATGTCCATGGAAAGTGAGTCACAAAATCTATCATGATATGCGCCCACTTCCACTCTGCTACCTCCAAAAGCCAGAGTAATCATGTTGACTTCTAATGCACAGCCTTTATCTATTGACACATGAGACATTGCCGAACAAAATCTGCTATATGTCTCTTCATCCCATTTTAGTAATATTAGCAATGAAGATAATATACATCTTTGTGCCACCCGGATGCACCATAAAATGAGAATAGTGGAATTCTCTAAGAATCTCCTCTCTCAATTTTACTATCTGGGGAACCACAATCCATCCCCTAAACTGAAAACTATGAACATCCCAATCTTCATTACATGTACTGGTCTCTACTTAGTTTTTTATAGATAATATTTCTGCATCTTGTTTATGGATCTCAATCACCTTATTTAATATGAAAGGTATGGCTACTAAACTTCTGATAACACTATGACATTGACTACTATATTGTAAGTTGAAACATCCCACAGTTTCAAGCAAATCCCATTTCCACGAAGACCTCGTGACTTTCAACTAAGTGCATCAGCCATCACATTTGCCTTACCTGGATGATATTGCAAAGTAAAATTATAATCTTTTAGATACTTCATCCATCGATGCTATTGTATGTTAAGGTCTCATTGTGTAAAGATATATTTCAAACTTTTGTGGTATAAATATATCTCAAATTGCTCCCCAAACAAAAAGTAGTGCCATATTTTTAAAGAAAAGACTATAGTCACCAACTCTATATCATGTGTGGAATAATTCTATTCATGATTCTTTAGCTTCCTTATAACTAAAGCTAAAACTTTCCTAGAATGCATCAGAATACATCCCAAACTATCTTTCAAGACATGATAATATACTATATAATTCTATCCCTTATCTGGAATTATCAGAATAGGAGCTGAAATAAGTCTCCTTTTCAATTTATGGAATACCTTCACATGAATCAGTTCACTCATATTTGACTTCCTTCCTGGTCAATCTAGTCATTAGAGTAGCTCACCGGGAAAAATTCTCAATAAATCTTATTCCATACCCAGCCAATCCCAAGAAATTAAGTATCTCAAAAATTGACTTTGTTCTTTGCCAAATCATGAATGCCCCGACTTTTTTAGGGTCTACTAAGACACCAATAGCTGATACTACATGTCCCACAAATTTTACTTATGTTAACCAAAAGTCATATTTGCTAAACTAGGCATACAACTTATGTTCTCTCAAAGTTTGGAGAATAATATTTAAATGATCTTCATGCTCTCCTTCGGACTGAGAATAGATCAAAATGTTATCCACAAAAATCATAACAAAATAATCTAAATAATATTGAAATATTCTATGCATGAGATCCATGAATGCACTGGCATGTTCGTTAATCTGAAAGCATTTCGGTAAACTCAAAATGCCCATATCACATTCTAAATGCTATCTTAGGGATGTCAGCCTTCATAACTCGCAACTAGTGATATATGGTATGAAGATCTATTTTGAAAAAGACCCATGCCCTTTTTAACTAGTCAAACAAATTATTAATCCTTGGTAATTTATATCGATTCATTATCGTAACCCTATTCAACCATCGATAATCAATGTACAGTCAAAGGGTTTTATCCTTTTTCTTTACGAATATAATTGGAGCATCCCGAGGTGAAGTGATGGGTTTAATGAAACCCTTGTCCAACAAATCTTATATCTAGACCTTGAGTTTTTGTAATTCAATTGGTGTCATCCTAATGAGAGTCATAGAAATGGGTGATGTACTAGGATGTAACTCAATACTTAAGTCCACATTTCAGTGTGCGGGTAATCCTGGTAATTAATCTGAAAAAACATCCTCATATTCACAAATTATTCGAGAAAGATCACTATTCAATGTCCCATTTTTTTCTAGGGTGAGACATGTCAGCCAACCCATAAGTTGTCCATGTCATTTAAAATCATATATAGTCTGGGATAATGCATCATGCTTATCCTTCTGAAATAGAACACATACATCACTCGGTGTGTGGAAAATAATTCTCATACTATCATAATCAATAATAACTTGATGAGCTATTAACTAGTCCATGCCAAGAATTACATCGAAATTCAATATGTCCATGACCCTAAGGTCTGCCATGAGTAAAATTCATGAGATTTTTAACTCATAATCTTGGCATATCTGACTAATTTTCACCTTAATTTCCAAGGGAGAAGCACATGCAATGGCTATTCCAAGTTTTTTTCAACTTGTTGGAACCAATGATGTGCTGCCATTGGTTCCCTCCTATCATAAATATCGGAGAATGATATGTCTTGAACCTTTGTAAGTTACTTAGCCTTTCTTGACCTCCAGTTGCACTAATCTGTGCAACCCTAGCAACAGCAACACCCACAGCTTCTATGAAAGCCTATTTGTCAAAGATGGTTAGGGTTGATCCTCATTTTATAGATGTCATCTATATCCTCGTTCTCTACTTTCCATCTACATAAGTCAAATAATAATTTAAGAATCACATTGATGTCCTATTATTAGTGCACATGCCAACTAATAATAGACTTTTCATTTTGAAAATATATTTTCATTTTTTGAACCACTAAGGATGTTTCTTTATCCTAATGTTCCTTTTTTTCCCGAGTATTAGATAATTATATATCTTAACTTTCCTACCACATTATGAAACTTGTATCAATTTATGAGTAATAGGTAATTGTATACCTAACCTCTAATACCAAACCGTGGCACCTCATCCCACATGGGCTCCCATTCATTACATAACACAACAAAATGTGCAATAAAAAAAAGTTCTCAAATGTAATGTACATTTTCTTCCTTATTTTATTTTCTTAGCAGAATTAAAACACATAATATATTATTCAAGCCACAACTTGCTTTCCTTCACACTTGCGATCCTGCTTGTGGGTATGTCATCTGTCCTGGACCTTTACTTGAAAAGGATACCATAATCGAGTGAGCCAAGCTCAGTAGAGGTAAACTCTTACAGGGCTACTCCTTACCTAAGTGTAAGTAAAATATCATGCATATATATCAACTATCATTCTAGTACAATATTTATATAAATCTAATTATGAATAAATTATTTATATGTCCATATTCTTGAGTCCTATCGATTCCCCCTCACACATGCCGAAGCCAAGTGTGACATATTATATATAGATGTAGATATATATATATATTGGAATTATTCTGAAAAATATGGACCTCCGCTAAAAAATAATATTTGACATTCTCCAAATAAAATATATTTTTCTTGGATATTTTTCCTTAAAATATTTTTTTACTTGGATATTTTTCAAAAACCACCACGACAAACTGGATATTGTTCTTATTTAACTTCGCATATTTATATTAGCTATGCTCCTGAAAAAAAATACCGTGCAACTCAATCTAGATGTTATCCCAATTCGAGTTGGCAAAATACAACTCATTATACCTTTATATGTATATATATATATATATATATATATCATGCAACCACCATTTTATATGGAATGTTCACGTGCATATGAAATTCAAAATATGTCATTTACAATTAAATTTATATTCCAGACATAGTTATAACTATCAAGACTCAATTCACACTACAATATATTTTACTAAATGAAACATAGAAAATTTTCACCAATTAATTATTCCTAATGAAATTTCTAAATATTTCAAATTGAAATATAAATTATGATCATTTAGGGCCTCTAAATAGAAAGAAATTCTAATAGGAGAAAACCACCACATCTCGGAATATTTTACATAAATATTATAAATTTGAAATCAAATTGATCATCTCATCACGTAGAGAAACTTTTTTTCTTAGCCTATTCAATTCCGACTCCAAAATAATCTGTTATGATCAAAAGAAAATCAATAAACCTTTATATTTTTTTTCTCTACACGCTATCTCTTTCCCTGAAGTGTTGTTTTTTTTCATGTCATCCCATTTTTTGGTTTCCCATCGTTTATTTTTTTTTATTTCTTAATTATTCTAATAATAATTAAATAAATTTAAAAAAATAACTAAATTCTGACTTTCTCGGAATTTGAGAAAATTTGTCATCGTAGCTATATTTTTCAAGATGAATTCAATGACAAAATTCATTTTGTCATTAGGGTTCTAAAAATTTTAGCTTAATTTTCTTATTTCACAATTACCATTTTACCCTTTTTTCCAAGAAAAAAATCATATTATTTATTTATATTTTTCTCGGATTTCACAAAATATATTTGAGGAAACCATTAAGTGTATTATTAAATATAATACTTTGAGTTAAGATTTAGGTATCTAGGTCATAATTAGTTGTGTGACTTCATAGTAATTAACTCTCTTTATAAAATACCCTTTTCATCTTTATCAAAGTAAATAGTAGTTTCTCTACTTTCTTTTTAGCCAAGCTCTAACTTCATAGCTTTATTCATACAACTTGTTTATACTCTTTGTTGAATATTATGTTGTTATAATAAACAAACTAGTAGAAATTGGAAATTCATGTCTAAGACATCTATTAGATTCAAAAAAAAATCAATTTTTAATAAAATGTCTTTCTACAAGTTTGATCGATCAAGGAAGAAAAGCATTGTTTTCTTTATAACCTAAGCAAGAATACTTTAACCTATTTGATTATATATCTTAATATCTAATTTAATAATTTTTATTTTGTGTGAGATTTATATTAACGAAGCATATCATTTCTTTAGAAAGAATTATATTGTTAATGATGTCTTCATATTCATTTTTGTCTCTGAAACTCACTAAGAAAGTAGTTTGATATCATGTTAGCTAAAATTTTGGATGTTATTTTATGAGTTACACTGCACATGCTATTGGGGAAAAACTTTTTCCAAAGTTTTTGGATTATTATTCTTTTTAATTATTAATATAATATTGTTACAAATTGTCTTAGCATTGTTGCACCTTGAAAAAATATTTAGCAAGTCTAGTATAATTATTTTTAAACAAAATCCCAATAATGCTTATAAAATAGATTTGAAAAACCATTAGGACCTACATCACAATTTGAGTCAAAGGAAAAGGTTGGTTCTTTTATTTTATCAATCAAGGGGTCATTGCTAAGCTAATATTTTTTTTTCTTCTAATATTATTCACAAGACTATATCCTAATTAGGATGCAGAAGAAGAGATTTATCTTTAATAAGCTTTTCAAAGCATGAAATTATGGATTCCCTAAATTTTTGATCTTTATGGAAGCAAACATCATTTTCAACTTTAATGGAAACTATTTTGGAAGCTCTTCTAAAGCAACACACACACGCACACACATACATGTATGCATATACATATGCACATATATGTATACATATACATATATATAAACACACACACACACACATATGTATGTATGTATATTAAATATATATGTATATTACATAATATATAAATGTGTGTGTGTGTTTATATATATCAATTTATTTATTATATATTTATATATCTGCTATATAGGTTTCTATCTACATGTATTGATATATAGATAGATAGATATATATATATATATATATATATATATTATGTATTATGTATGTACACACACAAATATATATGTGTGTGTGTGTTTGTTTGTTTATACACATAGACACACTCATCAATATATATATGTATATGTGTGTGTGTGTATGCATGCATACACACACACATACATACATATATATGTATATATATATATATATATGTGTGTGTGTGTGTGTGTGTGTGTGTGTGTGTAGGTGAGGGTGTGTCTATGTGAATGAACAAATACACACACACACACTCACTCACTCACTCACTCACACACACACACATTGTGTGTGTGTGTGTGTTTGTATGTTTATACACATGGACACACACTCACTAATATATATATATATATATATATATTTATATTTATTTATTTATTTATTTATTTTTGTATGTGTCTATGTGTGTGTGTGTGTGTGTGTGTTCTTTATTATGTATGCACACACAAAAATATATATATGTGTGTGTGTGTTTGTGTGTGTTTATTTATACACAGACACACACTCACCAATATATATATATATATATATATATATATATATGTATGTATGTGTGTGTGTGTGTGTATATATATATATATATATAGTTATGTGTGTGTATGTGTGTGTTTATACACACATTTTGACAAATTCTTACCTATTTATATCTATATATTTATACATAGATAAATAGACACACACACACACACATATCTAATCTCATCATTGAAGCATCTCACATAACAAATTCAGAAATATATTTAAAAAATTTAATTGATTTTAACTTATAAATTTTACAAGTTTCTACTTCATGATTTGGAAATTATGTGTGGAACTTTTGCAATTTCCAACATGAATTTCTTATTATTAGAATAATGTAAATTAGATATAAATGCTAAAATGATAATTAAATTCTTAATAGTAATTCAAATAGGAAGAACTAGCCAATAATCAGGAATATATATATATTTTTTATTTTAGAAGATCCAAAAACATATGTAAAGTGATCTTTAGAATCTTATTTTCTTACCTCAAAAAATGTTTCTATCAATTCACTTAACTGTTACAAGTTCCTACTTCCACTCATCAAATCACCATTCATGAAGATCACTCTCCAAATGATCAATCCAATCACTTCTCAATCATTTGCCTTCTTGTTGAATTGCTGCCCCATTTTCATTGTTTATGGTGGTAGTCTATTTTCGGACAGAAATTTTATAATTTCTGATATGGTTCAGAATTTATTCTGCCATTCAAAGATGTCTTGCCATTAGAACATATCACATTCTTCGAAGTATGAAAAACTTGTCCGAGGCGAACAACATGCTACCTACAAATAAAATAGGAACCATTAGTTTTCGCCTCTTGCAGCTCTACTAATGTAATATCTGCCAGTTCTATCTCAAATGGATTCTTATCTTCATCAGTAGAATGACAATTTTGCAAATTCTTGCTTAGAATCAAATCTATGCTAGAACTCTCATGGCGGTATGAGCTTCCACTTTAGTATGGCATGTTATGCAGAGAGATTCTAGTGAGTTGTCAGGCAGAGTAACAATAGATTTTTTAGATATTTCTTGGATCATGCTTTGGGCAATGTCTGAGTGTGCCTTGCTAGGAACAGATGTGACTTTGGAGAGAAAGAAATCTACAATGATGAAGGGTGGAACCTGGGGCTTTGGGTTTTGGGGTTTTTAGTGTAGGAAAGAAAAGAAAATGAAAGAAGATAAATGGAAGAAGATAAAAAAATGCTTTAATTCACATGAGAATGGAGTACATTAAACACTAATACAATATAGTTATTTATAGGTTACAAATCCCACAAAACTCTCAACTGCTTTAGACTTAGTCTTAGGTGGTTATTAAAAACTTTGAATTATTCAAAGTTACATTTAATTCTCACATAAGTTTGACCAAGTCTATAACTTTTAAAAATTATTAAAATAAGTTTATCTTTTAACAAAAATAAGTTTATATTTCAACACCCTCCCTTAAACTTGATTTTATTACTCCGAGTGAACTTCTTTGCCTGGTGAAATCTTCTTGCTTAAAAGGCTTGGTAAAAATATCAGCTAATTGATCATGAGACTTCACATGCTCCAACTGTACATCCTTCTTCGCAATGTACTCTCTAATATAATGATAGCGAGTATCAATATGCTTACTTCGATCATGGAAGACTGGGTTCTTGGCCAAAGCTATTGCTGACTTGCTATCCACAAAAATTTTGGTCGGCTCTTGTTGAGGCACTCCTAACTCTTTTAACAGATTTCGAAGCCAGATTGCATGACATACACAAGAGGTAGCTGCTACATACTCTGCTTCACAAGTGGAGAGAGTGACTATCGGCTGCTTCTTTGATACCCAAGTACAGGTAGTGTCTCCCATATAGAATACAAAACCAGTAGTACTCTTGCGATCATCCATGTCTCTACTCCAATTACTATTGCTATACCCAACAAGCTTGAAATTATCACAAACAGAATAATACAAGCCGAAGTCTATAGCACCTTTAATATAGCGAAGGATTCTCTTTGCTGTCTTCCAATGAGTTGTTGTTGGATTCTCCATGTATCTACTAATGACTCCAACCGCATAAAGAATATCAGGCCTTGTACATGTTAGGTAGCGTAGACTTCCCACCAAGCTTTTGTAGAGAGTGGGATCCACCCTACTTCCTTTCTCATGCTTGGATAATTTGATTCCACATTCCATTGGCGTGCCAACTGTATTGGAGTTATCCATCTTGAACTTCTTAAGTATTCCATTTTCTTCTTGCTTAACTTCAATACCAAGGTAGTAAGACATGAGTCCAATATCGGTCATCTCGAACTCCTTCGTCATTTCTTTCTTGAACTTGTCAAACATGCTTGGATTGCTACCCGTGAAAATTAAATCATCTACATACAAGCATACAATAAGAATATCACTATTTTCAATTTTGATATAGATTGCATGCTCATATGGACACTTGATGAAATTTCTTCCTTGAAGGTATTTGTCAATTCGAGCATTCCAAGCTCTTGGAGCTTGCTTCAATCCATACAGTGCCTTCTTCAGCTTTAAGACTTTAAATTCTTCTCCTTTTACTTCATATCCTTGTGGTTGCTCAATATAGATTTCTTCTTCAAGGACTCCATTTAGGAAGGCATATTTCACATTCATTTGTTGTATTCTCCAATTATTTTGAGCAGCCAAGGAAATAAGAAATCTAATAGTTTCTAATCGAGCAACAGGAGCAAATACCTCATCATAATCAATACCGGCTCTTTGACTGTAAGCTTTTGCTACCAATCTTGCCTTGTATCTTTTGACTTCTCCTTTGATATCTTTCTTAGCTTTGTACACCCATTTCACACCAATTGCCTTGTGCCCTTTAGGAAGTGAAGCTAATTCCCAAGTATCATTCTTCTTGATTGCCTTTATTTCTTCATTCATTGCTTGTTTCCAATTCTTGTTTCTAATTGCTTCTTGAAAGTTCATGTGCTCACAGTTGACAAAGAGACAAAAGAGAGTAAGATTCTTCTGATTTTCTGTTACCTCATATATTTCTTGTATGTTTCTGAAACGTGGAATTCTTTCGCTTGAGTTTTCCTCTTCTTGAATACTCTCAGCTGGTAAAATTGGTGGAGTTGTAGGCTCATCTTCTGCTTGTTCTAGCGTTGGATGTTCCACATCATTTTCTTCAACATGAGGGAAGAAATTGTAGTCTTCATTTTGTTGTTCCCAATTTTATTCTCCTTCTTCATCAAATATGACATCTCGACTAATGACTGTCTTTCCAGTATCAGGATTAAAAAGCTTGTAGCCATTAGAGTTTGCATCATAACCAATGAAGATATAGTTCTAACTTTTATCATCCAGCTTGCTTCTTTGCTCATCTGGGACATGCACATGAGCTATGCTTCCGAAGACTTTTAGATGAGAAATACTTTGCTTTCTTCCACTCCAAGCTTCTTGTAGTGTTTTCCCCCATACGCTTCTTGTTGGAGATCGATTGGATAGATACACCGCACATGCAATTGCTTCTGCCCACAATTCTTTTGGTAGCTTCTTGCTTTTAAGCATGCTCCTCACCATGTCAAGGATAGTTCTATTCTTCCTTTATGCTACTTCATTTTGTTGGGGGGATCTTGGAACTGTGAGAGGTCTTTGAATTCCATGATCTTCACAATATTTCTGAAATTTGTTCGATGTAAATTCTCCTCCACGATCTGATCTCATGGATTTGATTAGAAGCCCGCTTTATTTTTCAACAAGGGCTTTGAACTTCTTGAATTTTTCAAATACCTCTGATTTTTCTTTTAAGAAATAAACCCAAGTTTTTCTTGAATAATCATCTATAAAGAGAAGAAAATAGTTTCTCTTACCAAGTGAGCTTGGCTTGATTGGACCACACACATCTGTATGTATAAGTTCCAATGGCTTTCGAGCTCTTGAGCTTGACTCCTTTGGAAAGCACATCTTGAATTGCTTTCCAAGTAGACATCTTTCACATATTTGATCAGGATGACTAATGACAGACAGTCCTTTCACCATTTGCTTTTTAGAGAGTAATTTCAATCCTCCGAAGTTGAGATGTCCAAACCGAAGATGCCAAAGCCAAGTTGTGTCTTTGTAACATGTCTTGAGATACTTTGCAATATCACTTTGAATCCCAAGCATAAACATTCGATTTTTTGACATTGGCACTTTAGCAATTAAATTATTTTTCTTATCTCTTTTTGAAATATTATTATCTTTTAGATGGATATCATAATCTTTCTCTAAGAGCTGTCCTAGACTCAAAATATTACTCTTCATATTTGGTACATAATAAACATTGGAAATGAATTGATGATTTCCATTCTTTAATTGGATGAGAATGTTACCTCTGCCTTTTACTGCTACTTTTGATTCATTTCCAAAAACCACATCCCCACTTACTGATTCAGCAAGTTCTACGAACATGCTTCTTTTCCCACACATATGATTGCTTGCACCAGAATCAAGGTATCATGAGTTATCTTCACCTTTTGTATTTCCCTTGTAAGCCAGTAGTAAAGTTTCATTGTCTTGACTTTTTTCTTCCACATAATTAGCTTTTTCTTCAACTCTTTTATTATTTGGAGCTCTACATTCTGAGGCATGATGGCCAAATCTTTTACAGTTATAACATTTGATATGTGACTTATCATACCTTGATCTGTGGTTGTCTCTCCCATAACCTCTTATTGTACTTTTATCTCTTTGGATATTATCGTTGTTATCATAGGACCTCCAACTTTGTCCACGTCCACGTCCATGGCCTCCATGACCGCGACCTCTTCCTTGTTACTTTCTATCATTCTGGACATTATCAATTTGAGTTTTGAATAATTGCTCAACGATCCCTTCTTTCTTCTTCCTCTTTTCTTCATAGGCTTGCAATGAACCCATCAATTGTTCTATTGTCATGGTTTGCAAGTCTTTTGTTTCTTCAATAATAGCGACAATATAATCTAATTTTGCATCTATCGATCGAAGAATCTTTTCCATGATTCTTACATCATTTAATATTTCACCATTTCTTTTTAATTGATTTGTTACTGTTAAAACTCTAGAGAAGTAGTCTGAAATGACTTCTCCTCCTTTCATATTTAAGGCTTCAAACTCGGCTCTTAATGTTTGAAGACGTACTTTCTTAACTGGATCTGCGCCCTTATATGAGGTTTGAAGCTTTTTCCATGCTTCTTTTGCCGTCTTTGCTTCTGAGATTTTCTCAAAAGCATCTTCATCTAATCCTTGATAGATTAGATAGAGAGCCTTCTTGTCCCTCTTTCTCGAGTCTCTCAAACTATCCTTTTGAGTTCGAGATAGGGCATCTTCATTTTC
Organism: Sapria himalayana; assembly: GCA_029783825.1. Classification (NCBI taxonomy): domain Eukaryota; kingdom Viridiplantae; phylum Streptophyta; class Magnoliopsida; order Malpighiales; family Rafflesiaceae; genus Sapria; species Sapria himalayana. Next base: position 11,937,532 of record JAREIK010002838.1, on the reverse strand, counting down.
TAGTTCTTCATGGCCTTTCTCTATTATGTCCCACACATCTTGTGATCCAAGGAGGGCCTTCAACTTAATGCTCCAGTTGTCATAGCTGCTTTTTTGGAGCACTGGGACTTGGAAGGGAATCATACCACTATTCGCCATCACCTCGCTATTAACCTTCTCCTCCGATACCACTTTGTTGGAAAGAAAAGAAAATGAAAGAAGATAAATGGAAGAAGATAAAAAAAATGCTTTAATTCACTTGAGAATGGAGTACATTAAACACTAATACAACATAGTTATTTATAGGTTACAAATCTCACAAAACTCTCAACTGCTTTAGACTTAGTCTTAGGTGGTTATTAAAAACTTTGAATTATTCAAAGTTACATTTAATTCTCACATAACTTTGACCGAGTCTATAACTTTTAAAAATTATTAAAATAAGTTTATTTTTTAACAAAAATAAGTTTATATTTCAACATTTAGCTCTTCTAAGGTGATGGAGTGCAGATAGTCTCATTCACACGTCAAAGTAGGAAATAAGTAAAAAAAGAAGATATATTGGTGTGATGAATGATGGCGAGGTAAATGATGGAGGAAATAGTTGATCAAAGCATGGTGAAATTTTTAGCTAAAATTAAGGCATGAGCACGAAGATAATTAAAACTACACAACTAGTTTTTGTTTTTTTTCTTCCCAAGTTGGAGCACAAATACTAACTACTTAATTTTCAGCCATGCAATGCAAATAAGAAAATGGCCACATCAGTAATCCATGCCCCATGAATTAAATCATCATAAGACCTTCAAACATCTTGCTTCTCATTGGTCATTGTCATCATCATTGTTATGAATTTGTTATCAAATATTTTTTTCAATTTCATTTTTTTCAATTACAAATTCTATTAAATCTGTGCATTTATAATATTTTAAATAAAAAAGAAAACATAATATTTGTCAATCAATATAATTATTTCATATTTTATTCATTCGTGTCATAGCTTTTATAAATCATTCCCCTCATATGATTATATTTTAAACATATATATATATATATAATTCAAATTACTTTCTATTTGTAGTTTTTTTTTAATTTAACTTTTATTTGATATTCAAGTTAGATATTTTTTAACAATAAGACATTATAATAAATTGAAAAACTCTATCATTAACTATTCTAAATTTATAAAAATGAACTTAAATTAAAGTGAGAGTGAAATTGAGTGAGAGAATGATTGATGATGAGGGTGAGAATTAGTGCAAAAGAGAGAGGGTGAGAGTGAAAGAGAGAGACGGAGAGAGCTAAAGTTGCTGAGAGTGAGGTCTTAGATAGAGAAAGAAAGCTAAAGTTGGCGAGAGTGAGGGTGTTAGAGAGAGAGAGAGAGAAAGCTAAAGTTGGCGAGAGTGAGGGTGTTAGAGAGAGAGAGAAAGAGAGATAGAGAATGAAGACTATTAAGTATATATCTGGGTTTTCCCATTTAAGGGGATTAAAATATAATTATTTTTTGTTTAGGTTTCATTTTTTATAAAAAAAAATTAACTTAGTAGACTTATCATACTTAATTTCAAATAGAGACAATTTTACAAAATTTTTTCTAAAATTTGAACTTTTAATTTAAATTTTCATATTTTCAAATATTATTTGTGATTAGATAAATAAACGAATGATGAGCTAAGTGAGAAAAGAGAAATATATATAAATAAGCTTGACTACCTATAATTAACAATATCAATTCTATTTAATGATAAGAGATATACAACAAAGTTTATATTTTTGAAAAAATTATTACAAAGACATAATGTTTAATCATTTGATTGATATCTTTTCAAAATTTATTTTTTAAATTTATTTGATAGTTGATTAACAAGATAAAAAAACATTGTCCAAATTAGCACAAACAAGCATTCATGTTATGTGAATTCATGTATGCAATTATTAATTTCAATGCTTTTATTTAAGTTTAAAATAAAAAAAATCAAATATGTAGTAACATACATAATTTTAATCTATTATATTATAATATAAATAATATCAAGCAATTGATATCCTAGACATAAAATTTGTCTTGGTTATTAAGTCTAATAGGTATCCAAATTTATATATCTTGGCATGGTAACCAACATCTTAAAGGGTTAAAATATATATTTCAACAAGTTGTGATTGCATCCAAGTCTTCAATGCTTAAAAAGCATTTTTCAATGAAAATCATCATAGAAAAATTAACTTGAGTAGGTTCGATAGTCTATTGTATAACTATCGAACCTTAAAAAAAGTCAATTATAACTCATATATGATATGCATATGTAATACCTTTCATGAGTATGTTTGACTTATATAAAAAAGAAAATGTCACTACTACCTTTCTACTTCTAGATGTACCTATGTCAAACTCCCAGCATTCTCTTCATTATTGTGTGATGAAGAAAGATATCTCAATATTGTGACTAATCATACCAACTACTTTTAATCTTGGTATAGCTATAGTAATTTGAGTTTTAATAAATCTCAAAAAGAAACCAAAATACTCTCTAAGAATCTACGCCTACAAACTACTATATCACTCTCTTAATGAAGACATAAAAAATCCTATAAACTTACCCATAAGTCTTAAAAAATGCTGTGTGATATATCAATAATGGTACCACAACAATGATTTTGTCCTACACTAAGGGCCATCTCCTCCCTAACAATCAATTTAAACACCCATAGTTTTGTAAAAGCATATTATAAATAAATTATCTATAAAAAATACAACAATTCAATCATGTGTCAAATCCTTTTGCGAGCATCACAAGAGCCAAACACAAATGATAAACTTGAATAAATTGATTTTCATGGATACACTAGTAGTTTTACATCAATTGTATCCAATTAAAAATCTAAATTTGACTTAATTTTTTAATTTGACCTCCATGCCATTGTTTTCTTTTGTTGTCATGTCAGCCACCATGTTGACCATCATGGGTTATCTTTTTTCGTAAAAAAAATAATTTATATCCAAATCATATCCTGTCATAATCGGCAACCTCAAAAAATAATGAATACCAGAAAATACTATTTGAATATAATTTTAGTGGTACATTTTGGTGGCACTATTATTTCCATAAAAATCTTGCAAACATAATTGTAGATTGAACTACAAGAGAGTGCATAATGACCTACATACCCCATTTCTAGTGATCCTTTATCGGAGAATCACCTTTAATTCCATGTGAAAAAAAAAACCCATGAAAAAATGTTAAAATTTTTAACTGAACAAGAAATAAGTAAGTCGAGAGGAAGGAGGACATTTGAAAAAAAAAAACTAAATTTAATCAAATTCATGAATTAAGTATATATACAAAAAAATGTTATGAAAAGCATCCTAAGTTTATTTTAAAAGAATGCTACTAAATCAAAAAATAATTATATTTTGGTCAACATAATTGAGAAAGCCCAAATATATACTTGATAATCTTCTCTCTCTCTCTCTCTCACACCCTCACAACCTTACTAAATTTAGTGCTCTCTCTATTTTTCACTCTTGCCCTCTCTCTTTAGCATTAACTCTCACTCTCACTATAATTCATTAGTTAATTCATCATGTTCTCTCTCACATTAATTTAATTCATTTCCAAAATTAAGTTGAGTTAATAATTAACCTTTTCATGTTATCATAATATCTTATTTTAAAAAAAAATATCTAACTTGAATCTCAAATAAAAGTTAAATTAAAATAATTCTACAAAAAGAAAGTAATTTGAATATATATATATATATATATATATATATATGTTTTAGTACACTCATATGTGGGGAATGATATATAAAAAGTATGAGTCGAAGGAAAAAAAATGTGAAATAATTATATTGATTGATAAATATAATGTTTTCTTTTTTATTTAAATTATTAAAAATGCAAAGTTATAATAGAATTTGTAATTGAAAAAAATGAAATTGAAAAAAATATTTAATAACTAATTCATAACAACTTTGAATGGCAATGACCAAAGGGAAGAAATATGTTTGAAAGTATCAAAGTGGGTTCATTCACGAGGCACGACACAGTTTGGCCGTGCCTGGGCCGGCCCGGCATGGGAAAATCCCGTGCCCGGGCCTGTGCCATGCCCGGGTAAGGCACGAGTCGTGCCGTGCCCGTGGCACGGCACGCCTACACAGGTTCGTCCCGTGTCGGGTTTCCCCCTAGCCCGGCCCCCTTGCTTTGCCGCTTCCGCAAAAAAGACCACGGGTCGGGTCTGATTGGACCCGACCCACGGTCCACCGAGGCCCGAACCGACCCAATTCCCCCCCCCCCCCTCCCCCCGCCAACGGGAAAAAAAAAATTAATAAAATATTAAAATTTCAGCTGTTGGATCTCGCCTCCAACGGCTAGGGGGCAGAATCCAACGACCCTCATGATTTTGCCCCCTAAAAAATTTAAAAAAATCAAAAAAAATTTACTTTTTTAAAAAAAATATTTTCTTTAATCTATAAATTTCACCCCCACTCTCTATAACATTTATGTTTTTTATAAATATTTTTTCTATCAAATCTCACATTTTCTCTCTCAAAAATCTTGCTCCGGTCTCTCGGGACTCGGGATTTTAGCATTCGGCTTAGATTTTCGGGAATCTCAACTTGTGTTTTGAATTTTGAACTTAACTGTGGTGCACCGTGCACGTGACCGACCTCACTGCTTTTACATGGTAAATTATTTTAAGTTTTTTTAACTTTCTCTCTCTTTAGTTTCTTTCTCTAGACCAAAAATAAAAAATTTTAAAATCAGTCATCTAGTCTCTGAATAACTATTTTGATTAACAAAAATCCTAAAAATAACAAATACTAATGAAATATATTTAAATTTAGAAAATAAATATATTACACAGATGTCGGAGGTTGCTGAAACTTTGGTTTCTCCAATCGTCTCAACCCAAACTTCTAAAAAATAAAAAACTAGGAGGACTTCTGTAGTTTGGACTCATTTTAATATAATAAAACAAAAAAAATATTAGGGGTGAGGAAGAAGAAATGTCACAGTGCAAATATTGTATGAGACTTTTAACATGTAGGAGTTCGTTAGGGACTGAGCACCTTAATAGGCATGCCGAATTATGCAGCAAAAAATATGGTCCATTAGATCCTAGGAGAACCCAACTTAGCACAACATTTTTTGAGACTGGATCGAGTTCAGTCTCAAAGTTTGCTCCCTTCATATACTCCAGCGAGTTGGGTAGGGACGGCATGACCAGACTTATCACATTGATGGGTCTTCCGATCAGATTTTCGGAAGATTCACGGGTAGTGCACATCATGCAGACATATTTTAAGCCTGCTTATCGTAGGATTCCTAGGTCCACTTCTAGGAATGACATACTAAAGATATATAAGTTAGAAAAACAAAAAATAATTAATGAATTTATGACATATAGTGGAGTGGTGTCCGTGACGTCGGATATCTGGACTAGTCACGATGAATCATCTTATGCATGTCTCACTAGCCACTATATAGATTCTAACTGGACTATGAATAAAAAAATTTTAGGATTCTCTGAGATTCTTCATCCTCATGATGACCCGGCCATTTTTGAGGGTAGGATGAAAATCTTTAGGGAATATAAAATTCAAAATAAAATTTTGTGTCACATTCGATAATGCATCTAATAATGGAGTAGTGATCAACATGTTTGTTAGGAATATTAGAGACACACCATTAGGAAAGATTTTTCATGTCAGATGCATGTGTCATGTGATTAACCTGATTGTTCAAGCGTGTACGAAGGTGAGTTGCTCCGCTTTGGATAATATACATAATGCACTAAAATATATTCGTACTCCTCGCAGACAACAAGAGTTTGGTAGTCTCTGTTTGTCTATGAATCTTAAGAAGAAGAAATTCCAATCTGGATGTGAGACATCGTTGGAATTACACGTACATGATGTTAGAATCATGTGTAGGATACGAACACGTGATATCCGACTACGTCAATAGTAAGAGTGACGAACTTATTATTCACTACAACAAAACAGCAAATTAAAGATGCTTTATATCTTGACGCTTTCAAAAAATGTCATTATACTATTCGTAATTAGACATTTAATGACTCTTTTCTAAAAGCGTCATTATTTGGAAAATGTATTAAGTTTTTATGATACTTACTAGAAGTGTCATTGTTACTACAACAAAACTTAAAATTAATGATGCTTTATCTTTTGACGCTTTTATAAAATGTCATTATTATATTTGTAAGTAGACATTTAATGACACTTACTAGATGTGTCATTGTTAAGACTAATAGGTTAGGAAAATTTCTCACCTCCTTAAAAATTTCCAAGGAATAAGGGGCTGAAAATTAAAAACCTTGTCACTTTTATTAGTGTCGTGGATGTGAAAAATTTAATTTTAAATTTATTGATTTGTAACTAATTTCTTATTTATTTATTTTTAATAATTAATAATATGTTTATTTTTACTCTATAATAATAAATAAAATTATCAAATTTTAGTTGAAAATTATTTATTAAAAATAAATAGAAACTTATGATAATATTTAAAAATATCTAAATATTTTTACATTCAAACTTGAGTTTTTTATTTATAAAATAAGTAATAATATTTAATTTTAAAATTAATTTGTCAATATTTAATTTATCCCTAAGAGAAATAAAAATATAATGTAAATATAAGGTGATTTAATAAAATTATGTGATTAATTTAATATTATTTTTAACTTAATTTAATATAATGAAGAATCGATCGCTAGAAAGACTTGCGCGACTTCTTCATCACGTTCGGCCATTTCCAACAGTTCGGCTTCAAGCTTGCGTCTCCGATATCATTGGCCATATTTACAGCATCCTGTAAGTTTCCCCATTAAGTTTCTAATTGTATCTGCTCTTCCATACATTTAATTTTTATCAAAAAACAACGCATTGAATCACTAGAATTGACGAGGTTAACCTATTGGAAATCAGTAGTCGTCAGCATACTTAGGCCATTACATGAACCACTACCACATCTCAATATTGTTTTGGTTACATTCTTGTCAGTACAACTTCAAACAAAACACCATTAACTACCCACTCTTTACCCATTTCAGTTGTTGATTTACACTTAGTCTTTTCCTTATTTTTCTCTTAAGTTGTGGTAGTTTATTTTGTAAAGTCAGTGGGGGTGTTCTTCCACATAGTGGGGTATTTTTCAATTTATCTTTAATGCCTATTTGAAGGCTGTTTGGGTCATGAATGTAACGGACAGAAAAGAGCAAGCTCTATATTTTATGGTCACCAATTGCTCGACAAAATTCTTCTTCCATAATTATCTTGTTTCTCTAAGCATCCAATATCTTGATTCTCTAAGTATTCATGGAACATCTTTATATTATATATTATGATAAATTTTTTAGGGAATTTGAATGAGAGGGTGAGCGATAGGGTTTTGTATGATATTTTAATTCAACCTGTGAGAGTTCTGAAGTTGCACTTTGCTCGGGATAAGGAGAGTGACAAATTCAAAGGATATGCTTTTGTAGAATATGAAACTCATGAGATTAAAAACTATGCTGTCATGCTTTTCTCTGGTCTAGTGGTTATCTATGATCGTACCCTAAAGTTTACGGTGTGTCCATTATTTTCTACAATCATTTGACTGTATGTGAATTTATCTCTTCTGCTGGATCCAGTTATTGTACTTCCTGCAGTTTCTCCTACTGCCCATTGGACATGATTTTTCCTGTTATGAATTAAACTAGCAAAACTCTTCTTTGTGCAGATTTCTAGGCAATATAAACTGCAGAATGTCTGTAATGTGATTGTTTCTTCCCCAAATTCATCTGGAATGCCAATGCATTCTTCTTTGCTGCTGAGTGGAAGTGAAAACTCACTTCAATCCAAGCGATTGTTTGAGTCATGTAGGGGATCATCCTATTCTTCTCCCCGTTGTTATTCAGAAGGTACTATACTTCTAGAACTTTCATGAGTTGTGATTCCTTTCTGGGTCTATTTTCTTCAGCGTCTCTTGTGCTGTATACTTTTTGATTTTATTCAGTGCCAGCCTTCCCTAATAGCATGAACCACCCCAATGCATATGGGTCACCTTTCTCTGGCATTTCTTATGATTTGGGTAAGAGACTTTCTGGGTCGATCGCCACTTGGGTATGGCGGCCAGTTAAGGTCTGGAAGCTATGATAGGAGTAGCAGTATACCCTACCCATCCTATTAGTAATCTTTAAAAGTTATTATTTTTAAGCTTCGAATGCATCAAGTAGATGTTTGTCTCTGTGTATAAGAAGCCTGGTATGTAGCCACTACAACAAAAACCATAATCAATGATGCCTAAAAAGCGTCATTATATATATATATATATATATAATGTCGCTTATCGAGAGCATCATCCGCTAGGGTGACATAAAAAGGCTATACATATAATGATGCTTTTTTGCAGTGTCGTTGAATCATACCTCGACGCTAAAATAAAGCGTCATTTTTATTAACAATGATGCTTTATTTTAGCGTCAAGGTATGATTCAACGACACTGCAAAAAATCGTCATTATATATTGTAGCTATCGTAAATTTGTTTAATACTAAGACACTTAGTAAAAGCGTAAAGGAAGATTATGATTTAAATAAATTTAAATTTAATAATTATTGTAAATATATTTTCACATGTTATTGTAATACTGCATGCTAATAAGAACATCATTCTTTACAATCCATACCAAGAATACATTTTTCAAGTACGATGGGGAACTCGGACTTCTTACAAATCAAAAAAAAATATAACACAATTTCAACATTCATTTCTTAAATTCAATTCAAAATTTTTGATATATGCAACCCAATTGTGCCTTATCTCCATAAAACTAGTTTCTACTAGCCTGACAAAGTTGAGAGTTAATTTCCAAATAAGGTAGCCTGCATACAAAAAGATGAACAATAAATACTTACACTTGCAGAAAAAAATATATTATAGAGCATTGGAAAAAAAACAGGAATGATAACAACATATCATAAAAATAATTTATATAACAATTGACATATACGATTAAACAAATTTAACAACAACAAAAACAGAGTTAGTAGTAATGAATAAAATATAAAGCAAGAGATTTATCAATTATGGCATAAAATGTTTGATGAGGTATGTTTTTTAAAGTGAAGATTTCTTTGAGCCCTGCATTAAGAAAAAATTTTTTTGTTACCAATAAATGCTTCATTCTATAATAAGAAGGGAAAACTTATATATTAACAATGTCTTTAAGATCATCTGAAGGTTGATGATGCAAGGAATCAAGGTAATAGGTGATCAAAGTCATTATGTCAAATACCACCAATACCCAATGACAACTACAAAATTAACATTAGTGTAACAACATAACATTTATAATTTGATAAATATGCATTCTTATAATCTTACTTATGTTAAATAACTTACCCTGGGTTATATGGAATAAAAACAAAATCTGCATTATTTGCATTTATCAACCGATTAGCTATAATACTTGACCTATTTTTCTTGCCTGCTTCTCCCAATCCAGCTTTGGAAACCAAGGTTGAATTTACAAAAATAAATCGCTCTGCCTCTTTAGCATCAACCATCTTTGTATGTAAGTGCCTAATTTAATTTCACACAATATTTAAAAGTTTTAATATTTTAATTTAACTAATATTAAAATACAATTCTCATTATGAAAAATTAAAGCATAAATAAGATAGTTAAAATATATGAAAAACATATTAAATGTTTCTCTTACCATATATAGAACATAAGGCAATTAGATAATACCTCTGTTGATGATATTATGATATCCATATCTTCTTTCATGAGGAAGGTCTTAAATGACTGTCCAAAAACCTCCTTTATGAAAATTGTGGGATAAATAACAATTTGATAGTAACCATCTTATTGTGATACTTAGAAAAAAATTAACACTCAAGAATATTCAATGAATCAAAAATCATTTATAAATATTAGAGTAATCAAGAGAAATATATTTAGCCACCCAAAATATTATCATGTTCCATTATGGAATAGATTCGTATTTTGGAATATTATCAATCAATTAGTTAATTTGTGGTTATAACTTTAGGTGCTAATGAGACGAGACAACTCACAAGCTACTCGGACTCAACTCAATTAAAAGTTGATCAAAACTCAACTCGTGTAAGATCAATTCATGTTCGAGCATGACTAAAAATGTTAACTAGTTTAGTCAACAAACTAGTAACTCGACTCAAATAGATCACAACTCAAAAATTTTTGTATATAAAATTTTAAATTTTTTTTATATCTCTATTTTAGGAGATGAAATATATAATATATCTCTATTTTTTTATTCTTAAAAATCATACATTTTTATTATTTATGGTTATAAATATATTTATTTTTAAAATATTTAATTTTCTCTAAATAAAAGATATAATAAAATAGGATATTATTCTATAAATTATATTACTAATTTAATATTATAATGAATATATAAAAACTATTATTATAATTTATATCCAAATTATAAATTAGTAATTATACATTTTTATATAAATCTTAAATAGTTTTCAGCTTACTTTTTATTTTATCTAATCTTAGTGTTCTAACCTTAACAACTAATTTTAGGAAAATTGTATAATTTTTTTACCAAACCAAACAAAATCCAATGTTGGATTCCACCCACTTACAACATTCAATGGAATGGTTGCATAGTTGTTGCATTAAAGAAAGCATGGTTCAAGGTGGGTCATGTGTCAGAAGGCAAATCACATGCCCACCCTTATCACACCCAACCCATGACATTTTTTGTAGCTATCATGTATACTCAAATCACAGTCTCACAAGCACCACCCCAAGACCTAACATGACCCATGTCAAGCATAAGACTCGAACCAAATTTAGTCTAGACGGCTAGTAAGTTGGATTAAGCTATGCTACATATACACAACGAACAAGGGCCACTCCATCATCCCTCCATTATCAACATATAACACTACAATTTAATCATCAAAGCATACATTTTTCCTTGAAACTAACTATTCTAGTAGTTTTTTAGACGTGTTTAAACCATCACTAAGGTATAAAAATTTGTTATTACATCTACCCTGAGGTTGGTAAGGGAGATTGGGTAAAGGGTGAAAAAAAAACTATTCTAGCAGTTTTTACTTCATCATGACAGTAATTTACCATGAATAAATAAGGTATTGTCAAATAAAATGCTAAGCTAGGAAAGATGAGACAATGCTAAGGAAAAGGGTACTTGGAATGATGAAGCTTTCAGAAATAGTAAATCAGGAGGTATCCACTAAGTGAAGTTACTAAACTTAATAAACAATATTGCAGAGTCTACACAAAATACACAAATAAATAAAGTTTCACAGCACACTCAAAACATGCTACATACCAGGCTTCTTATACACAGAGACAAACATCTACTTGATGCATTCGAAGCTTAAAAATAATAACTTTTAAAGATTACTAATATGATGGGTAGGGTATACTGCTACTCCTATCATAGCTTCTAGACCTTAACTGGCCGCCATACCCAAGTGGCGATCGACCCAGAAAGTCTCTTACCCAAATCATAAGAAATGCCAGAGAAAGGTGACCCATATGCATTGGGGTGGTTCATGCTATTAGGGAAGGCTGGCACTAAATAAAATCAAAAAGTATACGGCACAAGAGACGCTGAAGAAAATAGACCCAGAAAGGAATCACAACTCATGAAAGTTCTAGAAGTATAGTACCTTCTAAATAACAACGGGGAGAAGAATAGGATGATCCCCTATATGACTCAAACAATCGTTTGGATTGAAGTGAGTTTTCACATCCACTCAGCAGCAAAGGAGAATGCATTGGCATTCCAGATGAATTTGGGGAAGAAACAATCACATTACAGATATTCTGTAGTTTATATTGCCCAGAAATCTGCACAAAGAAGATTTTTGCTAGTTTAATTCATAACAGGCAAAATCATGTCCAATGGGCAGTAGGTGAAACTACAGGAAGTACAATAACTGGATCCAGCAGAAGAGATAAATTCACATATAGTCAAATGATTGTAGAAAATAATGGACACACCGTAAACTTTAGGGTACGATCATAGATAACCACTAGACCAGAGAAAAGCTTGACAGCATAGTTTTTAATCTCACGAGTTTCATATTCTACAAAAGCATATCCTTTGAATTTTTCACTCTCCTTATCCCGAGCAAAGTGCAACTTCAGAACTCTCCCAGCTTGAATTAAAATTTCATACAAAACCCTATCGCTCACCCTCTCATCCAAATTCCCTGAAAAATTTATCACAATATTTAATATAAAGATGTTCCGTGAATACTTAGAGAATCAAGATATTGGATGCTTAGAGAAACAAGATAATTATGGAAGAAGAATTTTGTCGAGCAGTTTGTGAGCATAAAATATAGAGCTTGCTCTTTTCTGTCCGTTACATTCATGACCCAATCAGCCTTCAAATAGGCATTAAAGATAAATTGAAAAACACCCCACTATGTGGTAGAACACCCCCACTAACTTTACAAAATAAACTACCACAACTTAAGAGAAAAATAAGGAAAAGACTAAGTATAAGTCAACAACTGAAATGGGTAAAGAGTAGGTAGTTAATGGTGTTTTGTTTGAAGTTGTACTGACAATAACGTAACCAAAACAATGTTGAGATGTGGTAGTGGTTCATGTAATGGCCTAAGTATGCTGACGACTACTGATTTCCAATAGGTTAACCTCGTCAATTCTAGTGATTCAATGCGTTGTTTTTTGATAAAAATTAAATGTATGGAAGAGCAGATACAATTAGAAACTTAATGGGGAAACTTACAGGATGCTGCAAATATGGCCAATGATATCGGAGACGCAAGCTTGAAGCCGAACTGTTGGAAATGGCCGAACGTGATGAAGAAGACGCGCAAGTCTTTCTAGCGATCGATTCTTCATTATATTAAATTAAGTTAAAAATAATATTAAATTAATCACATAATTTTATTAAATCACCTTATATTTACATTATATTTTTATTTCTCTTAGGGATAAATTAAATATTGACAAATTAATTTTAAAATTAAATATTATTACTTATTTTATAAATAAAAAACTCAAGTTTGAATGTAAAAATATTTAGATATTTTTAAATATTATCATAAGTTTCTATTTATTTTTAATAAATAATTTTCAACTAAAATTTGATAATTTTATTTATTATTATAGAGTAAAAATAAATATATTATTAATTATTAAAAATAAATAAATAAGAAATTAGTTACAAATCAATAAATTCAAAATTAAATTTTTCACATCCACGACACTAATAAAAGTAACAAGGTTTTTAATTTTCAGCCTCTTATTCCTTGGAAATTTTTAAGTAGGTGAGAAATTTTCCTAACCTATTAGTCTTAACAATGACACATCTAGTAAGTGTCATTAAATGTTTACTTACAAATATAATAATGACATTTTATAAAAGCGTCAAAAGATAAAGCATCATTAATTTTAAGTTTTGTTGTAGTAACAATGACACTTCTAGTAAGTATCATAAAAACTTAATACATTTTCCAAATAATGACGCTTTTAGAAAAGAGTCATTAAATATCTAATTACGAATAGTATAATGATATTTTCTGAAAGCGTCAAGATATAAAGCTTCATTAATTTGTTGTTTTGTTGTAGTGTTATTTATTTTAATGACGTGTGTTATGTTAGTATTCCCCCTTAATCAAGTAAAAATGGAATGCTTTTTTAATTTTGAATTTTGTGTTATTGCTTACATCTTCAAATTTTCTATTTTGGACGAATAGATGGCACGTTGCTAATTTTCATGAAAATCATTTCCGAGCACATCTTTAAAAGAGGAAGATAAATTTATTGTGAGTTGGGTTGTACTTATCCACATTGGACATTGTTGAGTGGAAGATGATGAAAATTGTTGCGAGAATGGTATGATGGTTCTTAGGTTTCCAGGAATGGGTCATTTTTCTGGGCAAGTTACTTCTCTAGATATCATCTGATGAAAATTTTTATAAACTCATAAACTTGTCATTCATCTGATGAAGATGAGAATGCATATGAGAGAGAACTGAAGGATATTACATTTTTAGAGTTGCAGGAGTCGAAGGCTAGTGGGTTCCCAAATAATGTGGCATGTTCACCTAGCGTCATTATTATTTTAATGGCAGAATAGATTTTTAAATGTTTTGGAAATGATATGATTCTCTGCTGAAAAATAGAATCCCAAAAACGATATGATTTTAAATATGTTTATATATATAGAAACATATGTAGCATATATATATATATATATATATAGAAAGGTTTCTATATACATAAATAGACATCTAGCTATATACATTTATATATCAAGTATATACATATACACATATATATAACCCTATAAGGCATATATATACAAATATCTAAATAGAGATATACAACAATTTCTATATATATATATATATGCTAAGTATCATTTAGTTATTTGAATTATGAAACATAAATGAATTTTATTTAAAGATTTCTTATTTTTGTGTTCATTTGTTTAATTTCTTATCTCATTATTCATAATTCAAACAACAAAATTATACTTAGCATAAAAAAGTGAACATGTAGATATAGATTAATTAATTATTTTATTTGTGCAAACTAGATAAATTATCACATAATATTGAGCATTCATATTTAATTATAAATATAATAAATAATCGTGTCTAATATAATTTTGATGTTAGATTGTTTTTTAACACTATAATAGCAAGAAAAAAAAAATACTATATAAAACATGTTTAGTACTAATATGGAAATTTTAATTTTAATAATTTTTATGTAAAATATAAAAAACAAAAATTAAAAAAAATTATGAAAAATATTTTGTATTTCTTTTATAAAACAATAATGCATAATACAAAGTATGTACCTTGCCTTTGTACAAGTGTCAAGTGGGATGCGAGTCATACGCACAAAAAGAACAATGGTCAAATATAGTTTTGCATGGATCAACACGACTCATGTCGTACTGGGTGTGGGTAAGAGGCTAGCATGCCTCATGTTTTGCCAAACACGATCCACCAACATGATTTCCATGACGCAGGATAAGGAATGAGTCATAGAAAATAGGGTACTTAATTTTTTGTGGTGATGGGTGGTGGTGGTGGCGGTATTGGCCGATGAATTGCAGATGTGGTGGTGCTACCCAAAAAGCAAGCATGATCCATCACGACCTGAGACTACCTGGTATGCCATGGACATCATGTTATGATGGACCAACTTGGCCAACAAAAATGGGCAGTGCAAGCACGCCACGGCCCATTTAACACCTATGCTTTGCACACAATCTGAAAATAACATATTGTCACTTTTTATTCTAGTACATAAGATTTCTTCATACCAAATTATAAAACTAAATGGCATTTATTTTCTTTATAATTGTAGAAACCCAGCTATAATTTGAGTTGGTCTCTAATCAATTATGTTAATCATCTCTAAGAGAAATAACATATCTCATAAGTCTCTTCACGTATTTAGGATTAATTTCTAATACAATAGGAACCAACCAAATTATAATAGGAAATAAATCCTGCACGTAGTTTTTACATAAAAGTTGGTGTATTTTAAATTAAAAAAATCTATAATAAAGTATAAAGTAAAAATTACTATTGATATTTACAAATACATTTAATTGTTAATAAAATATCATTAAAAGTAATACAAAATCAATATAAATTAACTTTGTATACTATTGAATTTTAATTTATTTTTTATCATTTTTATTTTTTTATTGTTTGGGAATATTTGACTTGCGCACTGTCTAAAATCTCTCTACCTATCTCTCTCTAACACACACACACAGACGAACAAATATATATATATATATAGGTCTCCTTCCATATTGTTTTACTTTTATTTATTTATTTCATTATTAATAGGAAAACCGGACATGGGAGTTATCTCAATCCATCTTTCTTATTATATATAAACATTTCCATTACTTATTTTCTATCAATTTTATTAATCTATAAATATTTTTTGGCATTAATTTCATGGTTTCAAAGCAAGAAACCCAAAATTCCATGGGGTACAAATACTAAGATTTCTATAGAAAGAGAGCACATACATTATAACAACTCAATGCACATGTGTACTTCGTGCAACGGTGCACATACGTGCACTGTTTGTACCTTAAGAAGGCATTTAGAAATTGTGCAACTCCACTATTTTCCATCACATGCCCACTGTGTCAAAGTAAATGATGAATAGAAAGTGTGTGCTCATGGCATGATTGGCTTTGTGTAGCACAATACAGAAAGTGTATTGGCATGCAAAATGTGTGAACACGATTGGTACATCAAGGGTGTTGTGTGGGTGGTGTTATGGTGCAAACCCTAGAATTACTCTACATGTACTATGTTCATCTTTAGATGCAATTCAGGGTTTCTAAGTGACCCTTTTTTTTTGTGAACGGTGCTGGATGAGCAAGGGTGTACCATGGTGTTATCTCAATCCATCTAGCATGACATGCAAATTTATTTGAGAGTCACAACATTACCATACTCATCTTAAACAATAAAAATTAATTACACAACATTTTAGACCGAGATTAATGACATACAACATCTTAGTATGAAAAAGAGTTATAGCTAACCTATTTTTGTACTCATTTTCATTTGAGTTTTCACCTTTTCACAACCAAATCTTAGGTGACAGAGAGTTTTTTACTAGATCAGGATTATATCATCTAGCAGTTAAGTTTATACGAGATAAACTAAGAAACACTACAAATGTATCTCATTCTACATACTGCAAACAACAAAGAGTCTCAATTCCGTGGACATACTGCAAGAAGATTAACTACATTAGAGATTGATATTGATGAGTTGTTTTCAAAGAGGCCAAGAACATTATAAATAATTGAGTGGGCCATACCAACTATCAAACTTATTGGGGAGTCCTTACATAGTTCTCCCATCATAACCTATGCCCAAGAATAATTTTCTTGATACCTCTTTAGCAGGGAAATAATAGATACTTAAAAAATCATCAGACAATACAATTCTTATGACTCATTCACTTGCTTTATACTATAGGATTGTTGACTCAAGAGTCAATATTCACATTATAGACATAGAAACTATTGAAACAAACAATAATAATACTCAATAAAAAGACATTCATTAAAATACTCATATATAATAGGCATAAATATTTAATACAACTCACATGTCAAGTATTTTTATCAAAAATAAAAAAAAAATAAACCGAATAATAAGAAATTTACAATGCCTCTCAAGTTGGTACATATAAATTCACAAGATAATGTTTGAAGGAAAGAAAGAAAATCTGATGATATCTCTTCAAGATATTCATTAAAATGTTCACTGATTACTCTACTATCTGAATATATATCTTAGTAATAATCTCATCCTAAAACTACTCTTTGATGAAGAAGTATTCCACCACTATGTACTTTGCATGCACGTACAATACTAAATTGAGAATTATATATCTCATTGCATGTTTGTCATATTAAAAGATAATAGAAGAAAGTGTATACCCAATCTCATCAAGTAAATACCACATCTAAAGTACCTAATGCATGTATATCAAATTAAATATAATGTGTTGTCATTTTTTAATTTTTTAAAATTTTTATTAAATTGAATTTTTAAAATATTATGAAAAATCTGAAAAATAAAAAAAAACTTATGATTTATTTCAAAAGAGATATATTTATGTATATCTCGAGTAATACTCAATAAAAATCAGATACATAAATTATTTTCTAATCAAATGTCTACTAGGTCCACATACGTCTAAGTATATCAGATCGAATCAATCTCTACTCAAACAAAACTAACATGCAGCGCATATGATGCTTTGATTAGCTTTCCTAACTAACATACCTCACACTATATGATTGAAGTGCCCTTAAAATTAAGAATGAATAAACAAAGCATACAACTTTCAAATAAATGTGTCAAACAGGCTGGGCGGCCTGGGGCCCAGCCCGGTTCAACCGTGCCTGGCCAAGCACAGCACGGTTTGAAATTATGCACCGGGTCGGGCCGAGGCAACCCTTGGCATGGTTCTTGTCATGTTAGACTAGGCATGACCTATGTGTTTGGCCCGACAACACGATAAATAGACTCGGGGAACCAGCTGGATTTTTTTAAAATATAACTAGAAAACCGATAATACATGGCCTGACCCAACAAGTCCAGGCCCAACACAACCAGGTCCAAGTGCGAGCCAGCCCTGCGGGCCATGCCAATCATGCTAGCTTGCCGCACGAATTGGGCCATGCTAAGCTAGAGTTCTTGACAAAGAAGGAAAGACATGACACGACCTATCAAGATAGCTCGTGCAAATCGGCTTTAACCTAGATGATCAAATAGGCTAACCTAGAATGAACCAAGCTAGTATACCTTGACCAAGCATAACGAATAGTCTGAAACAAACCAAGCTAGCCTAGACTGAACCGAAACTAACTTAGAATAAACCAAGTTAGCTTGGCCTAATTTGGCATGATCCAGAATGACCTAACACTACCCAGCACATTTCAACATAACCAGACATAACCATGCATGAACTAGGCAAAAGCCATGCAAACGAGCAATGTCAGGTTATCTTTTTTAAAGGCATGATGGTATGACACATCCCATGCTAAAAATCATGTCGTAATTACCCTATGAATTTATGGAGGATGTAATCAAATTATGACATAAAAAATATCATTAATCATCATTACTTTTCTCTTATCCATATCATTGCTCCACTAAATCCACCAATTTTATACAAAATATATTTAATTTTAGTAATATTCATCAAATTCTATCAAAATAGTCATTTAATAAAATCTATTCATTAAAAACACAAATTTTGATATTACTCGTTATGTAATAATTAATGTGTTTTCATGAAAACACATTAATAATTACATACCAAATAATCCGAAAAAATTAATACATGAAACACTTAACACAAGGATTTCATTATATCATATCAAGGAGCAAGTGCTATACTAACATGTCCTTATAAACCTATTAAATGACTCCATTCCTCTTTATAGTAATTATTACATAAAAAAAGTGAACATATTACTAAGATATTGAAAAAAAAATAAAAAAAAATTCTTTTTTAAAACCTAGAAATATGCCCTATGAACCTTAATCCTCTCATACCATAATAATATAAATATTAGGCCCCCTAAGTTCTTTTTAATAGATACAAGTTACTTACAAAAATTAAAAAGTACAAATTAGAACTTAAAAAATCATATTCACATATAGCTTACATGGCTTGAAAGTGAATAATCTTTCTATCAGCAAGTGGTAATGCTTGTGGAATTCAAATAAACCAATTTTCTGATTTCATTAATCTACTTTGAGAAATAAGATCTTTAAAAAACTTTTTAGTGGATTTAAGAAATTTTAAGGGATTTAGTTTTAAAATCAAAGAAAATTATTTCTCCCATTATGTGATGGAAAAAATGAAGATTTTCTAGTTAGTACAAAAAAAAAACACACAGTCTGAATTTTCAATCTAAATTGAGATTTTAGAAATCTAATAATTTTGATAGAATTAGATTTAATTTGTGAAATTGAATTCCTTAACCAAATTTCTCAAATTAAAATTTTGAGAATTTGGGGATCTTGATCGAATCGAATGTAATTTAAAAAATTAACTTTGAAAACACAATTTCTCAAATTATGGTTTTGAAAATTTGAGAATTTTAGTCAAATTGAGTTTAATTTAGAGAATTAACTTCAGAAATTCAATTTCCACCAATTAGGATTTCAAAAAATTTAGAGATTTAGTTGAATTTGGTGATTATTTTATTCAAAAACTAAATTTGATACATTCAATCTAAAATTCCGACCGAATTAGCTATATTTTTATCCCCAATTTTGAGGAAAATAAGAAGACAGATTTCACACACTCTACTGTGACATCTATCCAAATGGATGCCCCATCCCATCTAAAGATCTGGAAAAACAAACATAAAATAATGGGTTAGAACTTCACATACCCACCTAATACTTAGCAAATTTCCACAAAAAAAATCAAGATCAAGAGCAAACAAAATAGTTTATGAGCTATATAACTCCTCTGAAGAAAATGGTCGATCAACCAGATATGGGTTAACACAAGCAAAAACATAAATTTAATTTTTTTCAAAAAAAGATAAACAACAAAACAAAAAAAAATGCCATATAAATTGAAATCAAATATTGAGTCGAATAAAACATATTATATCATATAAAGTTCAAATAAATTATTTAAAGTATATTTTAACTAGAAAAAAAATGTCATAAATATGTAATCTCAATAATGAGAAAATACCAAATACATCTCAAATTATTCATTTGAAAATCAATTTGTATGAATATTTTTAATTAAGATATATTTAAGTAATCATCACTGATAATACAAATATGATCAACAATTGGTACAAATGTCATGTATTAGCCTTCAAATCCATATATACATTCCCTAAAACAATAAAACCTAGAAGAATCTCAATAATTAATACATTTGTCTAATTTTTATCATATATGTACAAGTCTTCACTCTAATTATGTATGTGTCACTTAAAACATATTTTATATACCTAATCCATGAGGATATAAACAAGAACAACCTAAAATATATTTCCAACTATAATAACTAAAAATAATTAAACTGCACCCTAGATGATTATTTCTTGTCATAAAAAATATTTTGTAGTCTATAAACTATACATATACTCATTAAAATAGTAAAGCCTAGAAGTATCACAATAAATATATTACAATAATTAATAGTGGTCATCTTTGACATATGAGAACAATATCCTATTAATCAACATCATGAGTTTGTGTAAATCCCCTCACTACCAAATTAGTCATGAGTTGAATGACTTTTCCTTTACATATAATTTTTATCACACACACACACACACAAACACACACACACACACACACTCACTCACTAACTCACCTACAACCTATTATGAAAATACGGGGAGACTTAGGAATATAATCTTATATATTACTAGAAGTGATTATACTTTGTTCAACCAACAAGAAAACTCATTTTAAATGATTAAGTGCCTCATACATAATATATAGGTTTTTGTAATTATCAAGTAAAGATAAAAATTTGAATATATAGTATCGAAATTAAAATACAAAAAAAAATATCCATAACATAAAATATTGTGTATAACACATTTTTTGTCTATTTCACGGAAGATACAATAATCAAAACATCGAAATTATTATTTTGAAATAGTTCAACATTTTGATTTTTGGGGACCTGATCGAGCTATCATTTTTTGCCAAACATAATACAAAAGGGTTCCCTGTGTAGTGTCGTGATGAAAAGGAAGCATTGTATGTCATCTCACCATGGCCAAATAACATACCATTCTGAACTGAGGATTTTGGGTGATGCCTTCTTTCGCATCAATGCACTAGCAAGGCACTTACATTGCCACCGGTCACTACAATGCACAGTCATGTTGGGCTGCCCATTCATTTTAAAAAATAGTTGTTCTTGGTGCTGAGTCAACCATTTTTTTAGAAAGTTCGTCGTGCATGTGCCACATGTTGTTCTGCCATATAAGGGATGCATACCATGCCTGGCACATAATTAGGAAAGATGGGTATCAGCCTAACACGATGCAAGTCATCCCCGATCTGCCCAACTAACTTGACACATCTAAAATAACCCGACTAAGAAATTTTTAATGCATATGTCTTGTATATATTTTTAGATTGGTATCTTTAATTTTTTTCAATCTTAATCTCCTTTTGAGGAGCATCACATCTCGTCCCTTGTGTGACACTATCTCAAAAAGAATCCATCTCACTCATACAAATAGGAGCGTCAACAAAATCATGGCCCATTGAGGTACCCAGAGATGTCTCATCACTCTTCTCAAGATCAACTAAAATTATAATGTTAGGTTTAGAAAAAACTTCATCACAACTCTGAGGAATAAGAATGGAATTGATACTTATCTTATAATTACTGTGTCTAAATATATGTTTTTTTGAATTGAGTCTAGGAAAAAAAAATTATCAAAGAAAATATTTGTAATCATAATAATTCTATTTATATAAGATGAGTAATATTTATACCATGTTTAAATACAAAAGAATCAAAAAAAGAAAAAACACAATTAATAGTACAAGTAACTATCTTATCTCTTCTATGAAAGATCATTTATAAAAAAAATAAAATATACCTAAAAATATTTTCTTCTATATGCATCAACTTATATTTGATATGACTTAAAAAGAACTAATCAAAAAATTCTCAATTCAAATCACTACTCCCCATGAACATCTATTAATATTTATAATAATTGAAGTATCATTGTCATTTTAATCAAATAATTATTTTCTTTCTCATATTCCTCATTCTATGTAGGAGTTTCGCTATCAAATATTTTTTCTGCTAAGATAGATACCATAAACAAAAAAAAAATATGTCTAAAAATATAGAATGAAAGATTACGAAAATCTTTTATCAAGATATATAAGCTATCATAGAATATGATATGAAAAGATCTCTCAAAAAATTTATGATTAATATCACTACTCCTAGTAAACATTAAGAAATAGTTTTATGTAGTATAATTATTTTGAATATTTCAACCAAATATTTGTTCTTCTTCTCACCTTCCTCATTTTTCAAAGGTGTGTTAACACAAAATATCTAGTGAATTATCCTATATTTTTCAAAAAATAAAAAAAAATAATAAAAATTTTAGTATAAAATAATATTTTTTAACATTTTAAAATTTAATTCAAATTGCATTTTCAAAATTTGATAAAAAATTATAAAATTTAATCCAAGTTGAGATTTTTCATTAAAAATATATAATCAAGTATAATTTTAGTAAAACTTCCAATAAAAATAATAAAATATTTAAAATAATTATATATGAAAGACCTACGAAACCTCTAATTATTAAAATAAACCAGATATAATTGTTTCTTAAATAACACACTCATTACGTATTATATATGAATTTTGAGAATATTTTTTTAATGAGCATACCTCATAAAAAATTAAAATAACTCTCATTCATGTTTTCTATCATAATTTTTAGTTTACCTAATAATAAATGTTAGAACTAAGAATATGTAATAAATGAGTTTATAATAACCAACTACATAGAAGAGATTTTGAAGATAAAGAAAAATATACATAATTTACCATGTTTGATTCTAATAAAAGTTATATGCATGTTCTATGAATCATGCACATAAATATAATTAGGAGAAAACATACATCATTATTTTGTTGTTTAATAAAATAAATAACTAAAAATAAATTATAAGAATATTTATATATTAAAAGAATCTATATCAAATAAATAGACCGAACATTATTATTTTCATAAAGCACGGCTTGTACAATTGTATTATTAGTCACAATAATAGCAAATGAATCAGATTCAATAAAAAAAATAAAATATAATTACTAATGAAATGAGTGTTAACTCATATATCTATAATACAAAATTCTAGATTAATAGAGAAAATATAAAATAATATAAATATTTGTATTATAAGTATCGCAATTAAAACTGGTTGCTTATGTGAATATAAATTTAAGATACTCATCATGTTTAACTTTGACAAGGCTCATAGATTAATTCATAAAAAATTAAATGCACGTAAATATGATAGTATAATCCACTTACATTGAACCCCAATATATCCTTAATAACACATAATATAAAGTCCAAGCTATCTCATTGGTGTATCATGATCTTCCAAAAAAACGAAAATCATAATTTTCTTCTCTCTAAAATGTTCTTAGTCAACAATATGAAAATATATTTTAAAGTAACCTTCTCTTACATGTTCATTTTTACTATGCATTATTACCGACACATATGAAATTCTACACCATTTCAATGATGAAGAGAAGAAGACTCTTCAATGTTGAAAAATTTAAGAATGTGAATACAAAATTTTGAACAAATTTATTTTTTATTCAAATTTTATGTTCATCTATTGTTCGTCTAACTAAAAAACTATTACTAACACAACAAGAGAAACTAACTAGAAAGTTATCAATAAGTTAGGCTTAGCAAACATGTGGATGTCTTCCCTCCAATAGAAAATAAGCAAATAAGAGAACAAAACCTAAGCATTCATGAACGCCAAATTTGCCTTGAACTGTTCCTTAACTTTTATCTCTAAGGTAGCTAGAGGTTTATCTGTAGCACCATTTCTAAATTTAGATTCAATAACAAACAAGACTTGTTGTGTCAAATTTCACAAGATCATCATCTTCTAATAGAGAGCTTTGGTTGGCAAAATTAAAACCTTTAATGAATGATGAAATAAATATTATTCCTGCTTTAAATTAATTAAAAATCCAATCTATTTTATCTTCTGCAATACTTTTGTAGGTTTTTAGTGGAACTCGATTTAAAACTAAGTCTTCAACCCCACATTGAAGTTCTATTTCAAACATTGTGCTTTGTGATATGATCTTGCTAGAATATTTATCAATTCATCTTCTAGTTACTCCCAAAAGGCTAAATCAATTAAAGGACACTTCAATTTTAATACAGATGCCGTGAATTTTCCTTTTATCTTCTGGTAAATATAATTTTTAGTGCCTCATGCATATGAAAGATTTATTGAAAATATTTTTGTAAACTTTGAAGACTTGGATGTAGCCACTACTTATTGAATTCAATATTTCAACCTTCTATGATGTTTGTTACCATGCCAAGATATATATTTTGGATTCCTATCATACATAATAACCCAAAAAAGTTTTCTATTGAGGATATCAAATGCATGAAATTATGAATATTACAATTTATTTGATAAAATTATGCAAGTTATTACATATTTGATTTTATGCTTCAATTGTAAACATTAATAAAAACATTAAAATTAATAATTTCATACATGCTTTCTCATAACACGAATGCTTGTTTTTCCTAATTTGGAGAATGTTTTTTTTATCATGTTAATTGACTATCAATTAATTCAAAAAAAAATTTTGAAGAGATATCAATCTAATAAATAAACATTTTGTCTTTAAAATTATTTTTTCAAAAAAATCAAATGTGTTGTATATCTCTTATCATTATATAGAATTGATAATATTTGATCCAGGTAGTCAAGACTATTTCTATTTATATCTCTTATCGAACTTAGCTCATCTTTCATTGATTAATGAAATCACAATAATCATTTATTATTTTAAAATTTAAATTAATAGTTCAAATTTTAGGAACAATTATGTAAAATAATATCTAGTTGAAAATATTTATGAAAAGTCTTGTAAGTTTTATTTAAAAAAAGGGTTACTAAATGAAAAATAATAATATTTTGATCTTCTTAATGGGAAAACCCAAATATATACTCAGTAGTCATTTCTCTCTCTCTCTCTCTCTCACCCTCTCTCTCACTAACTATAGTTATCTATTTCTCTACCTATATATATATATATATCTCACCCTCTCAATTTCGTACTAAATCTCTTTCACATGTGGGGAATGATATATAAAAAGTATGACATGAAAAAAAATGTAACATAATTATATTGATTGACAAATATTATATTTCCTTTTTTTATTTAAAATATTATAAATGCACAAGTTATAATTGAATTTGTTTTTGAAAAAAATGAAATTGAAAAAAGTATTTGTTGACTAATTAATAACAAAGTTGAATGGCAATGACCAATAAGAATCAAGATGTTTGAAGGTGTCAAGGTTGTTTCATTCACGATCACGAATTGCTACGGTGTCCATTTTCTTGTTTGCATTGCAACGCTACAAATAAAGTACTAAGTAATTGTGTTACGACATACAAAGAAAGAACCCCAAGGGTAGTTGTGGAGTTATAATTCTTTTCGTGGTCATGCCTTACTTTAAAATATAATTATCATCTTGAATTGATCAATAATTTACTCCATCCTTTACCTCGGCATCTTTCAGCACACCATTATGTTTTCTTTTATACCTAATTCCTACCATGCCTTGAGCATGGACAAGACTGTTTCCCACTTCCTCACATTAGAAAACCCAAAACCAAAGCCCACTTTTCCATCCATCATCTTTGTAGAATTCTTTTTTTCTAACATCTTCTCAATTGCTAATGAATCACACCCCCATGTTTCTTGAAGCACAATTTAGACAGCATCTGAAAAATCTATTGTTACCATAACTGGTGATTTATTGGAATCTCTCTACATCACATGGCATACTGAAGTGAAGTTCTGACTACGATGGGTGTGCCACCATTAGAGTATTCTGACAAGTTGCTTCTCCAAATTTCATTTTGAGCAAGAATTTGCAAACTTGTCATTCATTTGATGAAGATGAGAATGCATATGAGAGAGAATTAGAAGATATTAAATTTTTAGAGTTGCAGGAGGTGAAGGCTAGTGGGTTCCTAGTTCAATTGTAGAAAGTGTGTTAGTCGCCTACCACAAGTTATTCAAGCTCAAAAAAAGGTGGCATGTTCACCTAGCAGCAATACTTATTTGAATAGCAAAATAAATTTTTAAATGTCTCGAAATGATATTATTATTTGCTGAAAAATATACTACCAATAGAAACAACGAAAATAAAGCAACAACTAAAGAAGAAGGCCAATGATAGAGAAGTGATTGGATTGATCATTCGAAGAGTTGTCTTCATTTATGATGATTTACGAGTAGAAGTAGGAACTTTTAATAATTGATAGATTTGATAGATATTTAGAAAAATGAAAATGTAGCAAAACAAGTTTTATTTCTTTGCTTAACAACAAATTTATAGGGATCTAAGATTGATAATTTTTTTGGTCAAAACTCAAAAGTCTTGATCCAGATGGGATTTACATCAACACAGCTAATACAGCTGGTAAAATATTTCTTTATACTCCTCCTCAAGTTTGAGAGTAAATGTCATGAAGTTCCAACTTGATGCGTAAACTCACAAAGTAATCTTTTCCTAAGGCCTTTGTAAATACATTAGCCAACTGTGAGTTTGAAAGAACAAAAGAAGGATGAATCATTCTAGTTTGTATTTTTCTCGTACTATATGATAGTATATTTCAATGTGCTTCGTATGTTCATGAAAGACAGGATTCATCGTAATGTGCAAAGCTGCTTGATTATTACAAAATTAATGGTATTTGAGATGTCTGAGAGACCTTTAAATCATGTATTATATAACATAACCAGGTTAGCTCTAAATATGTATTAGCCATGGCTCGATACTCGGCTTTAGCTGATGATTTAGAGATATTGGCTTGTTTCTTGGACTTCCATGATATTAGAGAATTTCCAAGAAAAATGCAATATCTTATAACTGATCTTCTTGTGGTGTGACAACTTCCCCAATCCGACTCACAAAAGGCTTTCAAATTTAAACTATTATTAGAAGGAAGTAATAATGTCTGGCCTGGGGTACCTTTGATGTATTTTTGGATTTGAATGGCAGAGTTCCAATGTGGTATTCTAGGCTCTTGCATGAATTGACTCAATGTGCAAACTAAGTAGACTATGTCGGGCATTGTCACTGTTAGATAAATCAATCTTCCAACTAATCTTCTATACTTTGTTGGATCATTTAGCAATGCTCTATCAGTGAAAGTGAGCTTCAAATTTTTCTCAATTGATAAATTATTCGGAGGCATGCCTATGAGTCTTGTATCTTGTAAAATATCCAACGCATACTTTCTTTGTGACATAAAAATTCTTCTTTTTTAACGAGAGAATTCAATACCTAGAAATTACTTCAAGTCTCCAAGATCTTTGATATTAAAGCATTTAGAAGGAATTTTTTGAGGAGTTCCATTTCATGTGGATTTTTTTTGTGAGGAGTATGTCATCAACATATATGAGAATTGCTGTAAATGAATTTTCTTGAGCCTTGGTGAAAAGTGAATAATTAGCCTTTGGTTGCTGATAATCGGCCTTTTGAATAGAATCTGAGAATGTGGAAAACAAGTTTCTTGTTGTTTGTTTAAGTCAATAAAGAGACTTGTTGAGCTGACATACAATGTTCTCATCCTATTGGTGAAGACCAGGTGGAGGTTTCATGTATACAACTTCATGTAAATCACCATAGAGGAAGATATTTTGAACATCCAATTGGTGGATGTACCAACGACGTGTAGAAGCAATAGTAAGAAAATATCGAAGTATTGTAAGTTTAGCTGTTGGTGAAAATGTTTCATGATAGTCAATACCTACAATTTGATTGTATCCCTTAGCAATAAGGCGAGCCTTGTTGTGCTCAATGGTGCCATCAAATTGGTATTTTATTTTGCAAACCCATTTACAGCCAATTAGTTTATGACCGATAGGTAGAGGGACTAAGCTCCATGTGTTATTGAGTTGTAATGCTTCTAATTCCATGTGCATAGCTTGTCGCCAATGTGGATCAAAGATAGCTTGAGAATAAGTTTTGGGCTCGATGTGTTTTGTGATGGTAGCTAATAAATTAGAATCAGAGGAAGATAAATGTGAGTAGGAAAGGAAATGTGAGTAGGAAAGGAAATGTGAGTAGGAAAGGAAATGTGAGAGTGGATATTGAGTACTTGTCTTATAATTTGTTGTTGAGGTAGATTGATTAGCTTGAGATGACATCAGGAAGTCTTTATGCCATGTTAGAGGTCGCTTGGGTCGTGTTGACTATCTCGGAGGGGGAATGGGTTCAAAAGGAATGTCCGACGTGTCTGAAGTGTTGGTGTAGTTTGCATATGTGTGGGAGAGATGGGTTCATGTGTATTTTTTATTTTTATTTTCTCAGGTTGATGAGAATGAGTGCTAGAGAGAACTAGTGGTATGATAGACTGAGGTTCTGTTATTTCAAAAAGGAAATTGGGTATGACAAAATCAGAATTTTTTGAGGTGGATGAAAAAGGGAAAATGGTTTCATGGAACTTGACATCACAACTGACAAAAAATTTCTCAGTTTCCATGTCGTATAGTTTGTATCCTATATGCCCAGTTAGATATCCATTGAAGATGCAAATTTTGACACGTGATTCGAATTTATGAATTGGGTGTACAATAATGGCGTAGCATAGACAACCAAAAAATTTTAAGTAATCAAGAGAGGGTGGACAATGATATAAAATTTCAAAAGGTATTTTATATTAAAGTAATGAGGATGGTAACCGGTTAATGAGATAAACAACAGTTAAAACAAACTCTCCCCAAGGGTGCAAAGGTATATGGGATTGAAAAAGTAGAGCTTGTGCTACAGTGAGAATGTGATGATGCTTCCTTTCAATAACTCCATTTTGTTGTGAAGTGTAAAAACATGCGTGTTGATATTCAATGCCATGAAACCTAAAAAAAAATTTCTTAGATAAAAATTCAAAACCATTGTCTACTCTGATTATTTTGACATAGACATGAAATTGAGTATAAACAAAATCAATGAAAGATTTCAAAATATTTTGAGTCTTAGATTTGTGTTGCATAAGAAATATCCATGTGCATCTTGTAAAGTCATCTATGAAGGTAAGGAAGAATCATTTCCCTGAGTGTGTGGGGACTTTTTGAGGACCCCAGATATCACATTGTAATAAATCAAATGGAGCATGAGTTGATATGGAACTTAGTGGGAAAGAAAGTCTTGTTTGTTTCGCCATGGGACAAACAGTATAATTATTGTCATAAGAAATACAGTTTGAAGATAATAACGAAGAAGCTAACTTAAGGCGAAATGGCGATGGAGGTCCAAGACGCATATGCCATAGATTGGACGGGTGTGAAATTTGATGACAGGTTGATGTTTTTTGCAATGGAGGCAAGTAATAGAGACTACCACGTTGTTTGCTTGTGCTAATCATCTTCCCCATAGCTAAGTCCTGTAGGACACAAAAGGTGGGAAAAAAATGGAACAAAAATTTAAAGCAGTGGTAATTTTTCTCACATAAATCAAATTTAAGCAAAAATTAGGAACAGACAGAACATCATTCAAGGTAATATCAGAATTGAAAGATATAGTGCCAATTGAAGTGATCAAGACTATAGATCCAGTTGGCAAATTAATGGTAGGTATTGATGATGATTGTATTTTAGTGAAAAGAGTTGAATTAGAGGTGATATAATCGGTGGCACCACTAACCAAAATCTAAGGCTTAGTGAATACAGAATTAATTGAAGCATCAGCAAAAGAGACAGACCTTTTGTATTTGCATAGGTATTTATATTATGGTTTGTGCTTGTTAATGATAGGGTACGAGAAACTTGTTGAAGTTGCTCTGTGGAGAATCCCTGCAAGATATTGTCCGGGTCAAGAGTTTGACTTGTTATGTTAGCGTTATGTGTGGATTTAGGGGATTATGTTGCATTAGCAGTAGGAAAGGAATTTCTTCAAATTCTTCGTTATTGTTGTGATTGATATTGTCTGTTGCTTTTGATATTGGGTGTCCATGTGCCATTTTTGTATCTACATCTATCCGTAGTATGCTTTTTTTTATCAAAGTATTTGCAATGAAACTTTAGAGTAACTAATTTTCAATGATGTGGTCTTCTCTGTTACAGTGTTCACAATGCTTGCCTTTTGATTTATTCTGAATTACAGCAACAATAGAAAAATTTTTAGTTGTTTCTAATGTCACTTGTCATTGTATTTCTTCTTGAATGATTAGGGAATAGGCCTGAAGAACATTAGGTAGTGGAGTTCTCATGAGAATGTAGCCACGAACACTATTGTAAGTGTCATCAAGGCCCATGAGAAATTGCATCATACAGTCCTCTTCTTTTTGTTCAATGTGTGCCTTCATCTGGTTGCAAGCGGTGATAGGTCAATATGTATCTAACTTATTCCAAAGATTTTTGATTTTTATGAAATAGGCTGAGATTGTCATCGTGTCTTGTGAGAGAGAGGCTAGTGATTTTTGAATTTGATAAATTACTAGTGTATTTTTTTGTGAGAATTGGTCCTTGAAATCTTCCCATACTTGGTGTGCCATTTTGACATGAATGACTTTTTTGGCTAGATCAGGTTCCACTGAGTGGGTAAACCATGATAAAATCATGCTGTTGCATTGATTCCAAGGAGCATATTCTGTTGGATGCTCTGTTTCGGATGGTAGTTAATAGACCCATCAATGAAGCTAATTTTATTTTTGGCTATAAGGGCATGAATCATGGATTTACTCCATGATGGATAATGGGAGCCATTTAATTTCGTTGGAATGAGCAAGTGATCAGGTTGATCTGATGATGGACGAAAAATGGATAGGAAGAATCCATAATTGAAGGAAGGAGATTGGTGATATTAGTTGTGCATTTTTTTTTATTTTTTAAAATGAAATTCGAACTGGATCACCCACCTGAGATCGAACTAGATCTTTTTTAGTGCGTGCCTCCTCGTTTGTGAGTAGAGGCGTGGAGACTCTCCCTGACTCTAAGAAGAGTTCCAAAATTTTGGCGATGCTTTTCGGGTGATCACCAGCAGGATGTCTCATGATCCAAAATTTCTAAGAAGAGGCGTGAATCACGAACGTGAGCATCACGGGCCTTCAAACTCTCCTCTATATTTGCTCAATTTGGTGTAGAATAACCAAAAATATTCACTAGTTCCATCAGTTGAATAAGTGGCAGCATGCAAAGGTATGTATGAGAGGCTGTTGATGCTGCTTAGAGATCTCGACAACTCAAAGCCCTCGTAGCATAAGAGGGCGTGAGATGCTGATATGTGGAGATGCAGGTTATCCGAGATTGCAACCCATCTTCATCCTTGTCTTTTCTCTAAATATGCAGCAGAAGCAGACCTTTATCATTGAAGAGCATATCTGCCTCCACTTATCTTAATCTCTCTGTCCCTCCATCCCTCTGATACCATTTTAAGAAAAATAAAAATATAGCAAAACAAGTAAGTTTTATTTCTTTGCTTAACAACAAATTTATAGGTAGCTAAGATTGATAATTTTTTTGGTCAAAACTCAAAAGTCTTGATGCAGATGGGATATACAGCTACACAGCTTATACAACTTGTAAAATATTTCTTAATAATAGAAAAATTGTTTTGAGGAGAAAAAAATAAAAAACTAAGAACAATTTAAATGCTTTTTTGTTTCTTTGAAAATCAAAATAAAAATATTTTTCAAATTCATGGCTACTTCTTCTTATTTTTAGTTCTATTAAGAATTTAATTATCATTTTCGCATTTAGATCTTAGCCACATGATTTTAAGAATATTAAATTCATGTGAGAAATTACAAAAATTCCTCACATAGTATCCAACACTTGAAGTACAAACATGTAAAAGTTATACAATTAAATCATTTAAATTATATAAAGTTATTTCTGAATTATGTTATTTGAGAAGCTCTAATGATGAGATTAGACCTCTGTGTGTGTGTGTGTGTCAATATATATATATATATATACATATATATGTTTATAAAAATAGAAACATATATAGGATATATATTTATATATAGAAAGGTTTCAATATACATAAATAAATATCTAGCTATATACATTTATATATTAAGTATATAAATATACATGTACATAGAAATCTATATAGCATATATATACAAATATCTAAGTAGAGATATACAAAGGTTTATATGTGTGTGTGTGTGTGTGTGTGTGTAATAGTTTATTTAGAAGAGCTTCCAAAACCTATTCCATTAATGTTGACTATGATGTTTCCTTCCATAAAGATGAAAAAGATGGGGAATTCATTATTTAATTCTTTGAATACCTTCTTATTAAAGATAAATCTATTTTTCAACATTTTAATAAGGATATAGCTTTGCTTGCAATATTACAAGAAAATAAAAATGATTTTAGCAAAGAATCCTTGATTGATAAATTAAAAGAAGCAACCAGCTTTTCCTTTGATTTAGCCTTCTGGGAAGAACTAGAAGATGAATTGATAAATATTTAAGAAAGTTCATATCACAAAGCACAATTCTTTGAAATAGAACTTAATTGCGGTATTGAAGACTTATTTTTTAGTCTCGTTACATTAAGAACCAATTAAAATAGTTCAGACAAAAACCTAATTTGTATTTTTTCATTAATTTGTTGCAGGAATAATAGCTAGTTATTCACTCATTAAATGGGTGGATTTTTCAACCCAAGCTTTCTATTATGAGATGAATATCTTGTCAAATTTGGCACAACAACCTTGTTTGATGTTGTTTATGCAATCATTAATGGTGCTGCATAGAAACTTTTAGCTACCTCATAGATAAAATTGAAGGAACAATTCAAAAGTAATTTGGCGTTTATGATTTCTTAGGTTTTTTTCTCTTACTTGCTATTTTTATGCCGGAGGAATGACATCCTATTGTTTGCTAGTCCTAACTTATGGATAACTTGCTATTTATTTTCTATTGCTGTGATACAAACATCTTTTTAGTTAGATGAACAAGAGCTTAACATAAAATTTGAATATAAAACTAATTTGTTCTAATTTTTGTCTTCATATTCTTTAATATTTCAGCTTTAAAGAGTCTTCTTCTCTTCATTATTGAAATGGTATAAAATATCATAGTGTGAGAAATTATGCCTCAGAAAAATGAACATGTAAGATAAAGTTGCTAAGAAAATTTTTTTTACAGTGGAGACTAAGAATATTTTAGAGAGAATCAAATGATGTTTTGTTTTTTTTGTAATATCATGGCACACCAATGAGGAAGCTTGGACTTTATATTATGATTTATTAAGAATGTTTTGGGATTCAGTGTATTTTTATTATACTAACATATTTACTCACATATAATTTTTTATTTATACATCTATGAGCCTTATTATAATTACTCATAGTGAGTATCTTAGATTTCTTTTCATATAGGCTACCATTTTTAATTTGGATACTTATAATAAAAGTATTTATAATATTTTTTATTTTCTCACTTTATTAAGATTTTTGTATCATAGATATACGAGTCAGGACTTAATGATAAAAAAATTATATTTTTTTTATTGAATCTGAATCATTTGATATTATAGTGACTAATAATGAAATTGTATAAGTTGTAATTTAGTAAGATATTAATGTAAGGTCTATATTTTTGATACATATTCTTATAATATTTTAATATTATTATAATTTAATTTTAGTTAGTTATTTTATTAAACAACAAAATAATTATCTTTGTTTTCTCCTTATGATATTTATGTGCATGATTCATAGTTCATGCATATAACTTTTATGATAATTAAGTAAGGTAAATTCTATATATTTTTCGTTGTCCTTAAAAGCTCTTCTAGGTAGTTAGTTATTATTAACACATTTATTACATATTCGCAGATTGAACATTTATTATTGGATAAACAAAACATTATGAAAACAAAACACATGAATAAGATATTTTTTTTGATTAAGAGGTATGTTCATTAGAAAAAGATTCTAGAACTTCATATCTAATATGTATGAGTGTGTTAGTTAAGCATCAATTATATTTGGTTTATTTTAATATTTTATTATTTTTATTGATTGTTTTACTAAATATACTTGATTATATATTTTTAAATAAACATATCAATTTTTGTTAATTTTTATAAATTTTTATCAAATTGTGAAAATGTAATTTTAATTAAATTTTAACAAGCTTAAAAATAATATTTTATAATAAATTTATTATGAATTTTTTGATTTTTTTAAAAAATATAGGATAATTCACTTTATATTTTGTGCTGACATAAAAACATTAAAATTTATAATTTCATACATGCTTTTTCAAAACATGAATCATGAATGCTTGTTTGTCCTAATTTGGACAATGTTTTCTTTATCATGTTAATTAACTATCAATTAATTAAAAAAGAAAATTTGAAGAGATATCAATCTAATAATTAATCATTATGTCTTTAAAATTATTTTTTTTTCAAAAAAAATCAACTTTGTAGTATATCTATTATTATTAAATAGAATTGATATTATTTGATCCAGGTAGTCAAGACGATTTCTATTTTTATCTCTTATCTCACATAGCTCATCTTTCATTTATTTATGTAATTACAATAATCTTTTATAATTTTTAAATTTAAATTAATAGTTCAAAATTTTGGAACAATTAAGTAAAATAATCTCAATTTGAAAATATTTTTAAAACGTCTTCTAAGTTTAAAAAAAAGGGCACTAAAACAAAAATTAATTATATTTTGATCTTATTAATGGGAAAACCCAACTATATACTTAATAGGCTTCACACACACACACACACACACTCTCTCTCTCTCTCTCTCTCACTAAATTTAGCTCTCAATTTCTCTGTCTCTATCTCTCTATCTCTCTCACGCTCTCACTTTCGCACTAAATCTTAGTAACATGCAAGGAATGATATATAAAAAGTATTACATGAATGAAAAAAATATAAAATAATTATCTTAATTGATAAATATTATATTTCTTTTTTTTTTAATATTATAAATGCACAAGTTATAATTGAATTTGTATTTGAAAAAAATGAAATTGACAAAAATATTTGAAGACTAATTCATAACAAAGTTGAATGACAATGCCCAATGATCACGAATTGCTAAGGTGTCCTTTTTCTTGTTTGCATTGCAAGGCTAAAAATAAAGTAGTTGTTAGTATTAGTGTTACGACATATAAAGAAAGAACCCAAAGGGTGGTTGTGGAGTTATAATTCTATTCGATGTCATGCCTTACTTTAAAATATAAATATCATTTTGAATTCATCAACTATTTAATCCATCCTTTACATCGACATCTTTCAGCACACCATTATGCCTTCTTTTATACCTAATTCCTACTATGCTATGAGCATGAACAAGATTGTAGGCCACTTCCTCACCTTGGAAAACAAAAACCAAAGCCCACTTTTCCATCATTCATCTTTGTAGAATTCTTGTTATCCAACATCATCTCAATTGTTAACGAGTCAAACCCACATGTTTCTTGAAGCACGATTTAAGCAGCATCTAAAAAATCTATTGTTACCTTGTCTGATGGTTCATTGGAATCTCTCTACATCACGAGGCATACTGAAGTGGAATTTCTGACTGCCATGGGAGTGCCAGTATTAGAGTATTCCGGAATATATGACTCAATTTCTTTAGAGGCGGCGAACATGACCGCCTCTGCAAAATTTGAAGCACCATCCATTTCGGTGTTAATCGAAGTTCCTGTCTCATCAATTTCAATTTCATTTCAGAATCACCGTATATTTTAAATTTTAAGTTTGGGGGATATGCAGATTGCCAAAATGAACATTATTGTTTCATAGAGCAACAACACACTTCCAGCTTCCATGACTGCCATTCATAAGCTTGAAAGGGGCTGCCAACATAGATTAGAAGATTCAACATGGACCATCTTCTTGGATGATATTGACAGCAATACGGAATTTAATTGGATGCATTGCAAGCATATTTTCCATGTTGATTGTATTGAGAAAAATATCTCCTAGAATTATTTATGCCCTACTTGTAGATATCACATTTTCGTAGATAATTAAGGGTAGGATCATTGATTATTTGTATTTTTTTTTCTTTTTTATTATGGAAATAAACATTGTGATTAATTTTTGACTCTCAAGATATATTCTCGTTTATTTTAATGAGGTGTGTTGGCATTCCCTGGATTAAATGAAAATCTCATACTTTTTTTATTCCAAATGTCATTATGTTGCTTACAACTTTAAAATTTCTTTTTAGCAAGAACGTATGGTAGTTATTAATTGACATGAAAACCATTCACACGTATATGTATAGAAGAGGAAGATATAGTTATTGGGAGTTGGGTTATTCTTTCTTTAAAAGTTGCCAACAACTATATCTTTAAACTGTGTTAAGAATTTTGGTTTAAATGATAAAAACTTGCATTCTAATTTACGTTATTTTTAAATCGAAAGTTGTCACTCAGTGATAGAGGTACATTGAGAGGTAGAAAGATAGTAGTGATATCTTCTTTTTCTGGGAAATCATAGCATACTCATGAAAGGTATTAGATATTCATATTATATCATAAGTTATACTTGATTTTTTAAGGTTCAAAACTTATACAATAGACTACTGGACCAACATAGGTTAGTTTTTCTATGATCGTATTTATTGGAGATGTGACAGTGATGCTCTCTCAAGAGAAGTATTCTAGATTTTGTTCTATGGGTGCCACTGGACCGAATATTTCTATATCTATTGCACTTTTTCCTCAATTTTATTGTGGATTGTTGAGTAGTTGATTTAAAGATTAATATCCATGCTATATGTATTCATGTTATTTTTCTTTTATTATAGAGTTTATATTCTTTGATTTTATTATGACTAATAATATCCAATACTTCTATATAGTCTAGAGTCTTTAATATTAATTGGTATGTTATTGTAATGTAGATCATTTTCTTTTGACTTTTATTTATATGTATTAATGTTTATTATAATTTATTTTTTGTTAGTTATTTTATGAAAAAAAATAATAAGGTTGTAATATTATTTTATTTTATTTTTTGATATTTCTTTTGCACTATTATTTGATCAGATATTTATTTTTTTTCTGAGATTCAAGAAGATAGTTTGTACGTGTTCTTTTTTATTCATACGAGTCTTTTTTTATACCTACATATTTTAAATCTACTAGTTATTCTTTGTTTACTAAAATAATTTTTATTTGAAATATTAAAAAGATTTTACAGCCACGCATCATAATAATAATGTCCATTAAATGTGAGACATGTTAGATAAAAAAAATATACTTTTTATCTGATCGATCTAGATATGAATTAAGATAGGATAATAATGATAAAATTAAACTATCAAATAGTAATTAGGTTAAATATTATTTACATTGTTATTATATTTAGTTATTTTCTAATTTTTTCTAAATAAATTCATATGAATATAATATTTAAGATTCTCTTGTATATGAAAAAAATTATGGACCCATGATTAAGATTAGACATTGTAAGCATATTAAGTTTAAAGTATATTTTGATTCTATTTTGACTCCATTAATTATAGATGAGATATGTTATATTTTTTATATAGATAATTTTGTTTTGTGAAAAAATAAATGAAAATAATTAATTTGAGAATTAGTGTCATGGTAAATAAAAAAATTATGATTTAAAAACATATTAGATTATTTTATTAAAAAAATTCATTTATATATATCCACCACATCAACATGGTGAATTTTTTTAATGAAACTTACCAAGTTGACATGGTGGATATCATTGGGATAGAAGTCCCAATGGTTCGTGGTCGTTGAAATACGACTAGTCCACACAATGGCTATGGCATACACCTTAACCTACCCAAAGATGAATGCATGCATTCATCCGAAAGTTATAGTAATATCTGTCATTGTAAGGAGCATGCGTTTATGTTTCCAGTAGATTTTTTTTATAAAATCTATACATATATTTTTTAAAATTAAAAACAAAAAAAATAAAAATAATATATATTTTTTATAAAAAATCTATAAATATATTTTTATTTTTATGTCTCTAACGTGATTGCTCATCGATGTGTTGTGTTAGTGGAGGTTGCCGATGGACGGTGCCTATGATGGTGTTGTCCACAAAACAACCATATTTTCGGCATTACCCGAGATGACTGGACATGTTAGGCTTGAGTCTTCTTGGAATTATGCCAATTGTACTTTGTTTGACCTAAAAATCTATCAGACAGGTCATGCTAGCATGACACAGCTCATTTGATGCCTCTATTCCCACATAATCTATATTGGTATAGCCAAACTTAGATATGTGTTATTATGTGATGGTTTGTCCAAGCAGGTCTTAATATATCATTGATTGGTTCATATGAGATTTTGAGAAAAAAAAAGCTCCCAAATCATATTTTTCCTTTGGAAAAATTATGATTTATTATATTTTTCATTTTCCTAGTTGTTGCTTTTATAAGCAATGAAATAATCTTTATTTTTCAAAATTTTAACAATCAAATTAATTTTTGAATGTCTTCTAATAAAAGAATAATATTTGTAACTGGAATATTTTGATGTTTTAATATTTCATATTATGTCATAATATTTTGAGTAAATGAAGGTGAATTCTATCATCATTGCTAAGAAATCATTGTAAATAGTTTTAATGATCTAAAGATAAAATAGTTAAAATATGAATAAAGGGCATCCTACGTAAAAAAATAATTTTTTTTTTAATTTCTAACATTTCTTCATTAACTACTCCATGATTATTGTTCTTCATCTTTAAAAGATAAATTCATTCCATTTTTTAAAGATTTATATATTAGCCTAAAACTTATTCATTGAAGTTCATACTAAAAATCAAACTAGGGAGAAGCAAGCCGAAGTTAGTTCTAATATCATTAGTGATGATAATGATCCTTGGTGCGTTGCATCAACCCCAACCAATCTTCCATTTCTATCTCCTCTTTCTTCCTTGGCTCAGTCAAATGCAAGTTGAAGGCGGGAAAAAGCTGAAACAAATAGCACTTCTCATTTTATAAATATTAACAATGACTTCTTACCCATGAAATTAATTATTAATTCTTTAGTGATGTAAAATCATCAAGCAATATATTGCAAAGGCTTGGTCTTTGTTCTTTAATTTGTGACAAAGTGTTTGGGCTAGGCTAGGGACAAAATTAGATCAGATGGGTGGGGGTGGAGCTGGGAATCATGCTTTTCATTGTAATCAACTCTTTTTATAAAATACTTTTTTTTAAGCTAAGCTCTAACTTCATAGTTTGACTCATATAACTTGTTATACTCTTTGTTGAATATTGTGTTGTTATAATTAAAAAAACTAGTAGAAATTGGAACTTCTTGTCAAAGACTTCTATTAGATTCAAAAAATATAGAGACTTAACAATTGATCAAAAAAAACACTATCAATTTTTAATAAAACATCTTTCAACAAGTTTGATTAATCTAGGAGGAAAAGAATTCTTTTCTTTGTAATCTAAGCAAGAATACTTTAATCTATTTGATTATATATCTTAATATCTAATTTTATAATTTTTATTTTGTGTGAGATTTATATTAACGAAGCATATCATTTCTTTAGAAAGAATTATATTGTTAATGATGTCTTCATATTCATTTTTGTTCTCTGAAAGACTGAAACACACTAAGAAAGTACTTTGATATCATGTTAGCTAAAATTTTGGATGTTATTTTATGAGTTACATTGCACATGCTATTGGGGGGAACTTTTTACAAGTTTTTGGATTATTTTTCTTTTTAATTATTAGTATAATAATGTTACAAATTGTCTTAGCATTATTTCACCTTGAAAATATATTCAGCAAGTCTAGTATAATTATTTTTAAACAAAATCCCAATAATGCTTAAATATTTTTTATATCATGCTTTGGGCAACGTCCAATTGTGCCTTGCTAGGAATGGAGATGATGTTGGTGATAAAGAAATCAACAATGATGGAGTTCTTGATAGTCTCGTGCCCACTCACGTCATTGTAGGAAATAGGTAAAAAAAAAGAAGATATAATGTTGTTATGAATTATGGCGAGGTAAATGATGGAGGAAATAGTTGTTCAATGTGTGGTGATATTTTTAGATAAAATTCAAGTGTGAGCATGAAGTCAATTAAAACTACACAACTAGTTTTTGTTATTTCTCTTCATAAGTCGTTGGACAAATACTAACTACTTAATTTTCACCCATGTAATGTAAATAAGATAAATGCCATGTCAGTAATTCGTGCCCCATGAATCAAACCACCTTAACACCTTCAAACATCTTGCTTCTCATTGGTCATTGCCATTCAACGTTGTCATGAATTAGTTATCAAATATTTTTTTTTTCAATTACAAATTCTATTATATCTGTGTATTTATAATATTTTAAATAAAAAAGAAAACATAATATTTATCAGTCAATATAATTACTCTACATTTTATTCATTAGTGTCATACCTTTTATAAATCATTCCCCTCATATGACTCTATTTTAAACATATATATATATATATAAGATTCAAATTACTTTATATTTGTAGTTTTTTTTTATTTATCTTTTATTTGATATTCAAGTTAGATATTTTTTAACAATAAAACATTCTAATAAATTGAAAAACTCGATCATTAACTCTTCTAAATTATGGAAATAAACTTAAATTAAAGTCTGAGCAAAATTTAGCGAGAAAATGAATGATAAAATCGGTGAGAGTTCATGCAAAAGAGAGAGAGTGTGTGTGTGTGTGTGTGAGCTACAGTTGGCGAGAGTGAGGGTCTTAGAGAGAGAGAGAGAAGACTATTAAGTATATATTTGGTTTTTCCCTTTTAAGAGGAATAAAATATAATTATTTTATTAAGTTCCATTTAAAAAAAAAATTAAACTTAGCAGGCTTACCATGCAAATTTACATATAGAGATAATTTTACATTATTCTCCCTAAATTTTGAACTTTTAATTTAAATTTTCATATTTTCAAATATTATTTGCTATTACATAAAGAAACGAATAATGAGCTTTGTGAGAAAAAAAATATAAATAAAAATCAAATTGACAACCTGTAATAAACAATATCAATTCTATATAATGAAAAGATAAATACAATAGAGTTTATATTTTTGGAAAAATTATTACAAAGACATATTGTTTAATCATTCAATTGATATCTTTTTAAAATTATTTTTTTTATTAATTGATTGTTGATTAACATGATAAAAAAAACATTGTCCAAATTAGCATAAAGATGCATTCATGTTATGCGAAATCATGTATGCCATTATTAATTTCAATGCTTTTATTTAAGTTTTTAAAAAATCAAATATGTACTAACATACATAATTTTAATCAAATATGTTATAATATACATAATATCAAGCATTTGATATACTCAACATAAATTTTGTCTTGGTTAATGTGT
Source organism: Sapria himalayana (assembly GCA_029783825.1). Classification (NCBI taxonomy): domain Eukaryota; kingdom Viridiplantae; phylum Streptophyta; class Magnoliopsida; order Malpighiales; family Rafflesiaceae; genus Sapria; species Sapria himalayana. The sequence continues at coordinate 11,895,805 of JAREIK010002838.1, read as the reverse complement.
CTAATAGGTATCCAAATATATATATCTTGGCATGGTAACCAACATCTTAAAGGGTTGAGATCTAGAATTCAACAAGTTATGGTTGCATCCAAGTCTTCAAAGTTTAGAAGGCATTTTTCAATAATTCTCTTCTTTGCATGAAGCACTAAATATTATAATTCTCAAAAGATAGAAGATGAATTGAAGGCATCTTGATTAAAAATTGAGTTTTATTTCTTTGATTTAGCATCTTCGAGGAACTAGATGATTGATTTTTGTCATGATCAATAGCATGATCTTATAGCAGGAATTCATTCACTCATTAAAGGTGTGGATTTTGCCAATCCAAGCTCTCATGTATGATATGATAATCTTGCCAAATTTGACACAACACCCTTGTTTTCGGTTGTATCAACAATCAGAAATGAGGTTAAAGAGAAACTTTTAGCTACCTCAGAGATAAAGTTTAGAGAACAATTCAAAAGAAATTTCTAATTAATATTTGCATAGTTTTTATGTCTTGCTTATTTTTTGTTGTAGGGAAGACATCCATCTGTTTGCTAGGCCTAACCTATAAATAACTTGCGAGTTACTTTCTCTTGATGTGATAGTGACATCTTTTTAGTTAGACGAACATAAGCTTTGAACATACAATTTATATAAAAAACTTATTTCTTCAAGATTTCTATTCATATTATTTAATTTATAAACATTGAAGAGTCTTATTCTCTTCATCATGGAAATGATGTAGAATTTTGTGTGCGGGTAATTATGCATATTCTTTAGCACAATTATATTCTAATTAAATTAAAGCTTCAACTTACGTTGTGTTTGTTATGTCTGTGGTATCAAAGTCATTACAATCTTAGAGGAATTAAAAAATCATCAATCCATTTATAGTAGATGTAAGAGATTCTCTGTATGAATTATATGTATAATGTATCCATTATGGGAAAAATGAACATGTAAGACAAAGTTTCTAAAGAATTTAATTAAATTGTGGAGACTAATCACATTTTAGAGAGAATGAAATGATGGATTGGCTTTTTTTTGGAAGATCATGATGGACGGATGAGTGAGCTTGGACATTATATTATTAGTTATTAAGAATGTTTTGGGGTTCAGTGTATGTGCATCAGACTGTCATATTTACTCAGAGGATTTTTTATGTATACATCTAAAATTTTTGTTATAATTATTCATTTTGACTATCTTAGATTTCTTTTTATATAGGTTACCTATTTTAATTGGGATACTTATTATAGAAATATTTTTATTATTTTTTTATTTTCTCTCTTAATCTAGATTTTTCTATCATAGATATACAAGATAACACTCACATCATAAGTATTTATATTTTTTTTTGAATCTCAAATATTTGATATTATTGTAGCTAATAATGCAATTGTACAACTATGATTTATGAATATATTAATGTCAGGTCTATTTTTTGATACATATTCTTTTAATATTTGAGTATTATTATTATTTATTTTAGTTAGTAATTTTATTAAACAATAAATTAATAATCATGTTTTTTCCTTTTTTTATATTTATCTGCATGATTCCAAGATAATGCATTAACATTCATGAGAATTAAGCAAGGAAAAATCCATATAATTTTCGTTATCCTCAGAAGTTGTTTTGGTAGTTGGTTATTAATAACTTATTTATTGCACATTCTCAGTTTGAACATGTTTAATGGAGAAACTAAAATTATGAATATAAATACAAATGTGTAATTTTTATTGATTGTGAGATATGTTAGTCAAAAAGATATTCTAGAACTTCATTTCTAATATGTCATGAGTGTGTTAGTTAAGCATCAATAATATCTGTTTTATTTTAATAATTGTAGAGTTTGTAGGTCTATCATATACTTTTATTTTAAATATTTTATTTTGTTATTGATCGTTGTACTAAAAATACATGATTTATATTTTTAAAGAAACATCTCATGTTGTCTTAATTTTTATAATTTTTTATTCAATTGTGCAAATTTAATTTGAATTTAATATTAAAATGTTAAAAAAATAATATTTAATTTATTTTTTTATTAATTTTTAATAAAATTTAAAAAAGAATATTCCAAAAAGAATATCAACAAAAAAAATATCACAATTTTATTATTTTATAAAATAACTAACAACACATAATTTAAAATAAATTTTCATTATATACAAATACATGTCAAAAAAAATGATCAAAAATAACATTAACAAGTCTATTAATACCAAAGATTCTAAACTTTATAGAAGTATTGGATATTATTAGTCACAATAATATCTAAGAATCTAAACTTTATAAACAAATAAAAACAACACGAATACCTATAACATTGATATTAATCTTTAAATCAACTACTCAATAATCTAGAATATGATTTTGAGCTAAAAGTTCTATAGATATAGAAGTATTGTATTCAGTGGCACCAAAAGTACAAAATCTAGAATACTTCTCTTGAGAAAGCATCACCTTCACATCTCCAATGAAAATAACCATAGAAAAATTAACCTAAGTAGGTTCAGTAGAAGTATTGTATAACTCTCTCTCAAGAGAAGTAATAAATTGTTTCATTGTTCTTGTGTTTTATTTCGGAGGTGAAAAAAATTGTTTCGGAAATATACATTTTACAACTATATCAACAAATCTATGTATATAATTGTGATATGTGATGTAACAACTTGGAAGTAATAAATATGAAAAAAATATTAATACGAAATTAGAGGTTTAGTTTCATAAGCGTTTACATATAAGTTGGTGTATATTAAATTAAAAAAAATCTAAGATAAAGTATAATGCAAGAATTATTAATGATATTTATAAATACACCTAATGGTTAATAAAATATCATAAAAAGTAATACAAAATCATTATAAATTAACTTTGCATACTATTGAATTTTAATTTATTATTTATATTTTTAATATTTGTATTATTTGGGAATATTTGACTTGCACACTTTCTAAAGTCTCTCTACCGGTCTCTCTAATAGACACACATAAAAGAACAAATATATATATATATATACTTGATACATCAAAATTATCATGTTGGCTCATCTAAATTTCTTCATCTAGATTTTTATGAAAGAAAATAATTTTGACAACTAGTTGCTAAAGTTTAAAATCCTAATGTATCACTAAAACTAGAAGTACCCTGATTGAGGTATGCCTGATTACAGAAGAGAATATATCAATATAATTAACACCTTTTTTTCTAACTGAATCCTCTTTCAACTATATGTGCCTTGAATTTTATATTACCAGCAACTAAGGTTTCTTCTTTCTTCTTCAAAACCTATCTATATAAAATTATATTTCTTCCCTTTGGTTTAGGTACAACAACACAAGTATCATTATTATGAAGAGATTCAATCTATTCATTCATGGTAGAAGTGTCAAACGGGTCGGGTCAGTCAGACCTAGCCCAATATTTTTGGGCACAACCAGGCTAGCATGCCGTTCTAGGCATGACCCACTATAGTATTATGCTGTGCTTGGTACAACACGATTTGGATTAGGTTTGGCTAGGATGGGCCCATGGCCTGAAATCCACCTGGTTTGGCCCAGTTTAGGTTGGGCTAACCACTAATTTTTTTTAAAAAATTTGGGTTTTGGTGGTGTGCACCACACCACCATCTAGAGGTGTCAACCGAGCCAGGCCGGGCTGGCCCGACACGAGGCACGAAAGTTTACCGTGCCCGGGCCCGTGCCTTGCCCGACCATGGCACCAACCATGTCGTGCCGTGCCGAGGCCAACCAGGTCTTGTGCCATGCCTGACCTGACACGGTACCGTGGCCCATTGGCATGGTACCTTGTCACGAGCCGAGAAGTCCCAATTTTTTTAAAAATTAGGGTTTCAGCATTGTGGCGGATCGACGGCGTGGCCCTAACCCTAATATTTTTGAAATTAGGGGTCGGCAGCACGATGGCGCACGCTGAAACCCTTTTTTTTTTAAATTTAGGGTTAGGCCCAACCGGGCCGAATCCAGTGGATTGTGCCGCGCGTCCGTGCAGGGCTGAACTCCACAAAACCATGCCAGACCAGGCACGGCACGGTACAGTAACCATGTTGTGCCTGGCCTGGCACAAAAGCATGGTCGGGCATGAAAAAAATGGGCCGGCCCGGCCCGACACGTCCCGTTTGACACCTCTACCACTATCACCCTTTCAGGCTCGCCAAGCCTCGCCCATTGGGCGTCGGCTCATCGGGACATCGTCCCCCCCATCGTGACCATGCTCAATGCATGGTCACCCATGTCGTGCCCACGTGCCAAGCACTTGTGCCGTGCTTGGCATGGCATGCGGGCCAAAATTCCTCAGCCCGACATGGCACAACCAGTGCCTAGGGTGTGCCTGGCATGGGCCCGAGCATGACACTATAGCATACTTTGCTAGCTGAGGCATGGTTGAACCCTGTCATGCTTCGGGTCGGGCCCAGGTTGCCCGGGCCATTTGACACATATAATTCATGGCAACTAACCATGACTCAAATTTAGGATTTTTAATAGCATTTCTAAAAAAGGATGGTTTATGAAAGTCAATTTCTTCGACAACTTGTAAGGAAAACTCTATAAATTCATCATAGTCAAATCTTAGAGGAGGACCTACATTTAATCTCCTATGTTTATCCATAAAAATACTATAGGGAATAGACACTTTAGGTACAAGTTTAGGATCTAATTCAGAAACAAACTCAAGATCATATTCATGATCAACTATTGATTATCTAGAGACAAATTCAAATATCCTTATTGGAGCCACAAAATTAAATTTTAGCTCCACCTTAAGTTCAAATTGAGGAACTTCATATGACTAGATAGGACTAGTTACTTGTTTTAGGATGATACTTTCATCAAAGTTAACACTCTCAGAGAGGATCACTCTCTTTCAGATAGTGACCAGATATGGAATCATTTGACTTCGTCACCATATCCTATAAATATTCATTTTCTTGCTCACGGTTCAAGTGTACCATCATTTATATGATAGTAGGCAACATAGCCAAACACTTTTAGACTGGAATAATCTATAGTTTACTAGAGCATACCTCAAATAGAATTATGAAATCAATTCTACTGTGTCTATCTATTTATTAGATGACATGTTGTTTTAATAGCTCTATCCTAAAACTTTTTGCCTAAGCCTGATTGAGAGAGCATACATCTAGTTCTCTTAAAAAGAGTTTAGTTTATTCTTTTAGCAATACTATTTTGTTGAGGAGTGTCCCTAACTATTTTATGTCTAGTTATACCTTTGTCCTTATAGAATTTCTCAAATTTAAATGAACAGAATTCTAGACCATTGTCTATTCATAACAGTTTAACCTTCTTAAGTTTTTGGTTTTCTACTAAGCTAACCAATTTTCATTAACTTTCCAAAAGCTTCAAATTTATGTTTCATCATGAATACCCAGGACATCCTAAAGTAGTCATCTACTAGACATAAATAGAATCGGGCACCACCAAGAGATGAGACCCTTGAAGGGAACCAATAGTCAACATGGATATAATCTAAATTGCCTTTTGTGTAGTGTATAGCTTTACCAAATTTATTTTTATGTTTCTTACCAAAAACATAATAATCATAGAAATTCAATTTACTAATTTTATGACCAGCAAGAATGTTAATATCAGAAAAGATTTTCATACCTTTCTCACCAATATGTATGATTCGCATGTGTCATAATTTGGTAAGATCAGCTTCAACTTCAAATGCATGCTCTCTAGATGTGTCAGCAGCATCTTTTGTCACAATGGAACCCATCAATGTGTATAGTGTTCCACTTTTCTATCCTTTCAATATGATGTCGTTTCCTCGGTGAACATTCAATATCCTTTTGCCACCACTAAAGGTTCTTCCATAATCATCCAGAATTCCCGAAAAAGATTAGATTCAGTCATTTCTAGATTGCATCTTATATATAGGGAGATGATTTGGCCATCATATGTCCTCGCCTGATTATGTCGACTCCGAAAACTTTACATGGTTGGTTGTTGCCCACAATAGCATGACCAACTTCTTTCATATCATATCTACTGAACTATTCCAAATATGTACTGATGTGAAAGGAAGCACCACAATCTAGGATCCAGAAGTCTAACTTTACAATGGTAGCTAAGGTGACCAACATGAGGACATCTTCATCCAAGATATCACATGCTATAGTAGCAACAAGTGGAAGAACAGACTAACCTTCTTGATCAGCTCTCATCTTCTTTCTTGGGCATTCAATTTTCTAGTGTCATTTTTACTTGTTGTAGTAACAAGTATCACCCTCCTTGGGATCTTTTCTAAAATTTATTCCTTTTTTTCTTGAATGAAACAGCTTGAAGCCTCATGTTCATTACCATCAATCCAGTAGCATGTTGCTTATGCCATTCAACAATTTATTTCTACCTCATCTCTCTAGAGTGTAGAGTAGATCGAACATCCTCTAGAGTAATTTTATCCTTCCCTACTATCATTGATTCCACAAAGTTTTTATATAAAGTTGGAAGAGAGACTAGTTGCAGAAGTGCAACATTCTCATCTTCCACCTTGGCATCTACATGCTTCAGGTCCATAAAGATGATGTTCAAATCATCCAAGTACTTCTTTAAAAAGTCCCTTCTTGCATCCTCAATGTGAAGAGTCTCCTTTTTAATTGAAGCTTATTCATGAGTGACTTTGTCATATACAACGTCTCTAGCTTGAGCCACAAGCCTGTAGTAGTATCCTCATCTACTACATCAGCTATCACCTCATCAACTAGGCCCAAAATAATTGTAGAGTGGGTCTTCTCTTCAAGCTTTCATGTCTCAGTCTATGCTATCCCAACAACAATTATAATAGCAGCAACATCACAACCATTGACTAGAGGGCTCCATATATCAAATTTCTTCAGATGTGCCTACATCTTTATTTTTCATATACTAAAACTATTTCTACCATTGAATTTCTCAATAGTGGTGTTCAATGTTCTAGACATTTCCACAAAATTCATATATTACTAAATCAAAATATCAGTACTAGCAACATAACCATAAATTCATCAACATAACAAAAACTATAACATAACCATATCCTCCGATACCAATTTTTAGAATTTCTATCTATGTATATAAGTGATTATGTTGAATCATAACATCGATGAATTATGAAAAACATAACATAACCATAATAGATAACCATTTTAACATAGTTCATTAGTAGTTCAATATGCCTAGTTACATCCACCAGAAAATCATGTAGCACTTATAAATTTATAAACCCTGATTGTTTTAGTACAGAATTGAGAGAAATAAGAAGAACAAAGTGTGCAATCAAAATTACAAATACAACATGTATATATATATATATATATATATTGGAGTTATACATAAATCAGAATGGGTCTAATCATCATAGTGGACAAAGTCATGCTCCAAAATTTCTTCGGTCCACTAAACTAGGTAGTAGGCCCATCGCTATTGTCCAAATGCCATGTATTCAATCTTTCAAACATACCATATTAGTACCTACACCTTAAAATAAAATAAAGAAACAAAACAGAGAATTAAGAAAATAGATAACAAAATAAATTATTTATTACATAAGTTTTCTCAATGGGGTATCAACAATCCTTTAGATAGGACTTAGATTCAATCAACAAATAATATTCACCATATGATTAATACAATTGTTTAATTTATAGAGTTCTTAAATCAATTTCTAAACTCTATCTTTATGAATCAAAATAACTATTAATAAAAATATACAAATAATAACTACTTTAAGAATAAGAGTAAAAATGCTTATAATAACTATGAGATGTTTTATTTTACAAGTCAATATAAAATAATTACACTGTGTCGTTCAATATACTCAAGTGTACTACCTTAAGAAAGTGTAAAAATACTTATAATAACTACCTTAGAACTTTTCTATTCACTATAGTCAAGATAGACTCGCTGAAATATAGTATTATAATCTTACCAATAAGGTATTCAATTCTTTATAAATTACAAATAACAAACTTATATTTGATGAGTCTATCTCTCTCAATATTCGATGGAGATCATCAAGCCCATCAAGTTGGTGCAAAGTTCTAGCAAGCTCTACATGAGCTCAATGAGCTCATAGAGCTCCTAGAGCTTTTCATCAATGAGATCATGGAGCTCATTGATGATTTCATGCAGAGCTTGATGAAAGCTCATGCAGATCTTGTTGAAGCTCTGCACGAGCTCAATGGGTTCGATGAGCTCCATCGAGCAGCTCGATAAGCTCCAACGAGTTCATCAATCAAGCTCAAACAAACTCCAACTAGCTAGATGAGCTCGATGGAGCTCATGCAGAGTTCCAGCGAGCTCTGCACAAGCTTCTAGCTTCTAGTGAGCTTGTGTGGAGTTCATCGATGAGCTCCATGAGCTCATCGATGCATAGCTTCATGAGGTCATTGATATAGAGCTTAATGAGCTCCTCATGCAACTTAATGGAGCTCCAACAAACTAGATTAACTCAATAGAGATCATCAAGCTTGATGGAGCTCATACATAGTTCTAGTGAGCTCAACACGAGCTCATCGATGAGCTCTACACAGAGTCATCAAGAATGATCAGAGTTCCAACAAGCTCGATGAGCTCATGGAGCTTGTGTAGAGCTTGCTAGAACTCTACACGAGCTAAATGAGCTCTATTGAGCTTCTCCAACTCGTTGGAGCTCATTTGATCTCCATCAATACCTAGTTGGAGCTCATCAAGCTTGATGGAGCTCTTGCAAAGTTCCAATGAGTTCTGCATAAGCTTCCAGTGAGCTCTGCACGAGCTCATCGATGTAGAGCTAGCTCAATGGAGCTCATTGAGCTTGTGTAGAGATCCAATGAGCTTTGCACGAGCTCGGTGAGCTCCATCGAGCAGCTCGATGGAGCTCCAACAAATTTAAGTTACGTGGAGTTATTTAGTTTAAAAAGAAAGGTATTTTCGTATAACTATAAATGAGTATACCAAAAATTAATTACTTAAAAGTTTAGTTTATCAATTTTTAAATATTAAAACTCTGGTTAATTTTTTTTTTAATTTTTTTATGAATTGTGCACCAAAACATAATTCTCCCATTTTATAAGTATTCTTGAAATGTTGGATTTTTATAAATTAATAAAAAATAAAACAATATAAAAATTATAAAAATTATTACAAAAATTAGTGAAATTTTTTGAAGTTATCAAATAAATCAAATTTTAAATTTATAAGAATTATACAATAGTTGTTAATATTAATATTTTAAAATTATAAATTTATCAAATAATAAATTTAGAATAACAAAAACATATATAAAATCTTTAAATTGTAACTTTATTTAACATTTAGAGAATCAAAAAATATTATCAAAATTTAAACAAAAATAAATTTATAAAAATAAAAAAACTATAAATATAAAAATCATAGAGAATCATAATACTTATAAAAATAAAAAAAAAACATATGCTTAATAAAAAAATTAAAAAAAATTATTATTAAACATTATAAAAATCAATTTTATAAAAAAATAAAAAATATAAATATTCTAAAATTTAAAACATTTGATAATAATAAACTTTGTTAAATTATAAATTTAAAATATTTTTAGAAACTAGAAATTTATAAATTTAGAAACCATAAAATTATAATTTATAAATTTAATATTTTCAAATAGATATGAGTTGAGAATTACTTGGATTTATAGGTTTTAAAAAAAATTTTCAAGGTGCCACTTATATTGATTATTCCAAAAATTACCCTTTGACCTGAAATAACTATCAATAATGTTCTCCACATAACAACCTCGAAGAAGTAACTAGCTCCTAGCAGCCCATCACAAGCTCTCAGAAGCTGCTAGGAGCTTTTAGGAGCTCATTGAACTTCATGAGATCCTGGCAGCTCACGAGAGCTCTTCATGAGCTTTCTAGAGCTCAACGAGCTCCTGAGCACTCAATGAGCTAGATAGAGCTCCTTACTAGCTCACAAAATCTTACATGAGCTCCTTATGAGTACACAAAAGCTCATATGAGTTCTTTGCGAGCACACTAGATTTTGTTAGAAGCTCATCTAAGCATTTTATAATCTCATGTAAGCTCACAGAAGCTAATGGGAGCTCCTTAAAAGCTCACTAGAGCTCCTTTTGAGTTACCAAAAGTTTAGATGTGCTTGTTAAGAGCTCACAGGAGCTCATTATGTGGAGCTCGTTATGTGCTCCAATGAAATGAGCTCATAACATGGAGCTCATTATGAGTTTTGGTGAGCTTGTAACATAGAGCTTGTTATGGGCTTTCTACAACTCACTTGGGCTCCTTGTGATCTCATAGAAGCTCACATATACTTAGGTGAGCTAGTAACAAACATTGATGAGCTCATAAGAAACTCTTATGAGCTCTTGGGAGCTCATAGGGATCTCCACATAAGGCTCTCACAAGAGCTCAACATGAGCTTGACACAAGAAGCTAGTAACATGCTCCTAGAAGCTCCTACCAACTTCTAGAAGCTTGTGAGAGCTCATCATGAGTTCCTGGGAGCTCATCATGAGCTCCTGGAAGCTCATAAGAGCTCATGATGAGGATGAACTCATTGCGGGTTTTTGGAAACTAAGTACGAGCTTATGGTAGCTCATTACAAGCTTCTGATAGCTCATAGAAGCTCTTGAAAGCTCATAGAGGCTCTTGGAACCTCACAAGAGCTCCAGAAAGCTAGTAGGAACTCCGTCAAGGTTTTCATGAGCTATTGGAAGCCTGTCATGCCCTCCTATGAGCTCATCGGGGGTTCATTGGGAGCTCTTAGAAGCTCACATGAGCTCATGATGAGGAGGAGCTTGTGACAAGGATGAGCTCGTAATGTGCTTTTTGCAGCTCATTATGAGCTCCTAGAAACTCGTAGGAGCTCCTACGTCCTCATAAGGAGCTTTTAGAAGCTTGTGAAGAGGATTAACTTATAGCACCTTGTGATGAGGATGAACACATGACAAAGATGAGCTTATGAGGGTGATGAGCTCATAGCAGGTTAGTGTTCAATATGTAAAATACTAAATATTTTTGTACATTTAAGCGATATTAAATGATATGTAAATATGAAAATGTGTCATAAGTAGATCAATTTCTTGATTTTAGAGTTTTGATGAATTTTGATGCATAGTCACGAAATCAATATATTTTTGGAAGTAATTGGAATTTTAGGTGGTGTTGGTTTTTTTTACTTAATGCTGAATATAATTTTTTTTGAGCTTAATGTTAAATGGTGTTTAATAGCATTAAGTATTTAGTTTTTTTTTTAATATAGGGTAATGGGTAGGGATGGTAACGAGACGAAATTAAAAATAAATAAATGAGCATTGTCGAGATGAGGTAGCCACGTCCTAAATCCCCATTTTCATTAATAATCATGAGTGTTATTAGCTTTCTAATTTCCTCTTTATTAGATAATGATGAATTTTTTCTTATTTTAGTGAAAAATAACTTTTTCTGAATAGAAAAGGCCAAATATTTTAACTTTTTCTATTCATAACTTTTTTAAAAAAATCAGAATTAAGTCATCAATTTTTTAAAAAACAAACAGCTGAATAGTGAAAGCAAATTGATTTCTGTGTTCAACCCAAAAAAATAAACATGACCTTAGTGATGTGTGATTCATCAAGTACTTTTGGCATATATCCTTTGCCAAAACTCTATTTATTTATTCATGAAAAAATTTTAAACACTATGAATCTGTCAGATCATTAGCATAATCCTTCAAATATATAATATATTCTTTTTGATTATGATATTATCTTAGAGTCATAGTCATGTTTATCTCATAAAAGTCATCTAATTATATGGAGCTCATAGTGAGCTATTGGACTCACATGATTTGGTGATCGTAATGAGCTCATAGGAGCTCATTATAAGCTCTTTTGAGGTCACATCTAGAACTCATTATGAGCACTTATGAGGTCACATCTAGAGCTCATTATTAGCTCCTATGAGTCACATATGGAGCTCATTATGAGCTTTTATGAGATCACATCTAGTGTTCATTATTAGTTCATTGGATCTTGTAACTAGGTCATTACTAACAACTATTTCAAGTAAAGGATTACTTTTGAAATATTTAAAATAATTGGCACATTTGGAAAATTATTTTTAAAACTATCCTTCCAAATAATTATCACTCCCCACCCTCTCTATTTGATAATTTTTTGAAGCTATAAAGTATAAACAAAAAAATTATAAATTTATATCATTATCAAAATTATAAATATGAGAACATTCATAATACTAAAATGTGTAATAGAATATCACTCTCATGAAATCATGATAAAAACCTAACTATATATAAAAGAACAAAGATATATGTACAACACACAAGTTTGGTGCTATTATCAAAATAATAATAATAATAATAATGGTGTAATTACAATACCCCTTGTGTAGCTGGTGTGTACAACATGTCTAATATACTTGAAAAAAAAATGAGCTAAAATCTTTATAAATATATCTACTAGCTTGTCTAATATAATAAAAATTATAATAATAGTCTCATCTTGAATCTTCTTCATAAGAAATGAGTAATCCATCTCTATGTGATTCATTCTCTCATGGAACAATGAATTAGAAGTTATATATTTTATTATCTGACTATCACAATAGAAAGTAGTATAAAAAGTAGAAGGTAATTGATTCCTCAAGAAACTATGCCTTTGCATTGAATCTCAAAGTTATCATTTGTCTTCTTTTTTCAGGACACAAAAATATCTTTAAGAAAAGGATAATATCTTATAGTTGATTTTCTCTTTGTGTAAACTAGTGCCAAACTAGAATATGTGAAATCAACTAGTTGGAGGTGCTCATGATAGCTGAAAGAAATACTAGGGCATGAATATTTCTTTATATGGCTAAGTATGCGAAGAGTTGCACATAGGTAAATCTATTGATGATAATCTAGAAAATAACTAACTATAAGAACAACATAAATTATATTTAGTCTGTTGATAGTAAAATAGTTCATATTTTATATGATTCCTCTATATAATGTCAAATAATCAATTCATAATAAATCTATAATTAAGCCTCATTTGTGACATCACTAGGAAGTTTCTTTGTCAGATGGTCAAACTTCTCATAATTGAAAATGAACAATTGATTGCTAGTTTTGCACTATGTGTAATTCTATTGTTTGAATCTTTTAATGTAATAACTAGGATCTTAACTTACTCAATTAGTAACAACATAAATGAACCATATCTCAAAACATAATACTAAACTATTGCACATGCTATACTACTTTTTTTCTGTATTGTACTCACTACACTACCACACCCACTACATAGGAAACAATCATTTTGTAGTAGTCACATGCACTTCCTCACTGCACCCTCATATCTACTCCATTAAAAAAACTAACTCATTGCACACTTACATAACACCCGCAAAACCTATTGCATAGTCATCATCATTGTGCATTAGATGCACACAAATCCTATTATGTCGACATGATGGGCATCGATGTGACACACCTTAAATGATACCAATGTTGAGTTGGCTTCATAGCACAAACACACAACTACCACCAAGCTAACACACTTTGTGTCACTATTATGCACTAAATACATGCACACATAATATACACACACTTTGCTTATCAACTTGTGAGGTTTTCATGACTAGCTTTCATACCAATTACCATGTAAGAACATACTTAAAAAATAAAAATGTGTAATACATACACAATACTAATCTCAAGAAATAATTACAAGAACCTAAACTTTACATAAAAGAAAAAAAAGGCATACAAACAACCCACAAGTTGAGCGATTCCATAATAAATTAAGAAAACAAAATAGAAATTGTAACTATAGCAATAAATTGCTTCATAAAAATAAAATATTTTATAATCATATAAATTTAAATAATTAAAAAAGTTATATAATTATAAAAAAAATGAATTATAGGAATTACAGTATATTAACATTAACAAATAATAATTTTTGTCAAAATAATAAATTATAATAATTATATAAATGATATAAATATAACCACCATAAATCTATATAGTATAAACTTAAACAATCATTAAATTATATCACATTGAAATTTATAAAAATTATTATTTGATAAAAATAAAAACATTTATAAATGTATAATTTTAAAATAATTAACAAAATTATTTAATTATAAAAAAATAAATTATAACAAATATAAATAGTAAATTATATTTCAGAGAGGCACACACCAACATGACACAAACCACAGGCCATCCCCAATTTGAAGGTGTGGCCATCATGCTACCCATGCATGTAGCATAGTCTAGCTCGATGTGTTATGTGTGAACCAGGATACATGCTCCAGCCTAGATCCTCGATGAGCACATATGACTTATGACTTGAAAACATGTGGCATGAGCGGTGGAGCGAATGCATTATAATGTGTTATTGTCAAGTTGAGCCCAAGTAGTATGTTTTGTCACCTGACTAATGAACCAATCAAACCCACATAAATTTTTTTAAAATGATCATTGGTCAATTGGTCTATCATGAACATAACAATGAAAATGGGCCAATAGCACAAAACAACGGCGAATTCCAAGTCACAATAGTAAGAAAAATAATTACTTTTTTTGTAGATTTAACTCAACCTTATTTTCTATAAAATAATTAAATTTTATTTATTTTTAAATTTCATACAATTTTTTTTCTCCCTTAAATCTTTTCTCTAATCATTATATATGTTGCAATTTATTAAATTTAAATTTTCATAAAATTAAAGCATAATTGTAGTTAAAATCATAAAGTCATTAATAGACATCAAGTAAGTAGCAATGTTGCCACTTGTAAGTGGTCAGCATCAAAAGAAATGCTGAGGTATTTTTGTTTTTATTTATGTTAATTAGTTTATTCATTATGGACTTCTACTCCTTTTTAAATATCCAAGCTTTAATTTTTAGCCTTTGAATTTTTTTATTGTGAATATTTAAAATTTATTCTGATCAACTAATTTATGTAAAAAATAAAAATAAATTTAATATTTTTAGATTTTAGATTTAGAGATTCTTATCACATCTAGTGTCCCCTCTAGGCTTCCTTATGTAAGTAAAAAACAAATGGATTAATGACTAATTGTTTATTATATAGACTCACTTCAATATAATAAAAAAGAAAAAGATTAGAGCATATGTTTAAATTTAATTCAATATTGATACTAAAACAAAATATATATCTGCAAAACATATAGTAGGATGAGTCACCTTAGAAGGCATACAAAATAGCATTTCAAAAATTATATTATACATTAGACCTAATGCAATTGCAAACACAACTTAGTATAAATAAACTTGGATCAACATTCAATACCTATTTATATACTTCTCTGAATTTTTAAGAGATGACTAATTAAATTGATAGCTAGTATGGGTTTGTCACCAAAATTGGGAGAAATTCTTAAATTTATATATTCTATTATGACATATGTTCAACCCACTTTCATGGGATTCTTAGGTTGGCATGTCACAACAATGTGAAAAAAAAATTCCAAATTTGATAAATCATAATCATTGAAGAACTTAAAAAATCATAGTAGTATTATATCGGTAACCTCAAATATATGAACCTACAAAATAATATTTATTTCATATTTTTTGATTATTTATTATGCTAATGCAAACTAGAAACTAAAAAAATATTATTTGTCAAATATTTCATTATGATCATGGTGCTATCACATATGACTTTCTCATGATAATCTTTAGAGAGTATGAAATTTAAAGTAAAATGTTTACTATTACCTTTGATAAAATTATAAATAAAAGTGTGACCATACATTTTTTTGTAAGAATAATTAGAGAATATTTCCTTATTGAATTTTTTCATAATAGATATCATTTGTTTTTTTTTTAATATAATAATATAAGCAAGATTATAATTAATTCCATGGTCATTGGAAGTTATTTAGACTTCTATATATTATATTAATTTATATAAAAAATTATTAGGATTTTATACTTTATGTCAATTAGTTAACTTAATATATATAGAAAAGTATTAATATATATATTATATTAATATACATCATTGGATTTCAAACTATACAATGTTGAAATCTTGTATTGGGTATGAAAAAAATATATCAGATTTGGTAAATAAAAAATCTATGATAATTTAATAATTTCAAATGATTGATATATGGATTTATCATTTGAAAAAATTTGAAAATATTTTATGATACTTGTTAGAATTTCTATTTATGTATATAAGTGATTATACTAAACATAACAACAATGAATTGTGCAAAACATAACATAATCATAATAGATACAAGTTTTAACATGGTTTACTAGTCATTTAATACGACTAGCTACTTTCACTAGAAAAGCATGTAGTACTTAAAGATTTATTAACCCTGAATATTTTAGTACATAATTGAGAATAATTGACTGGGCATCGAGATCCCCATTATTGTCCCAATGTCATATATCCAATCTTTCAGATATAATATATTAGTACAAGCACCTATAAATAAAATAGAAAAACAAAACAGAAGGTTAAGAAAATAGATAACAAAACAAATTATATATTATACTATTGTTAACATGTGTTTCTTAGTTTATACTCATACAATATGCATTGTACTAAGGTGTATGTATTTGTAACATGAGTTATGCATTTTAAGAATATAATGAACATCCACTTTTTAGTGAATTATATGTAGAAATAAAAAATTAAAATATTAGGTGAACATTCTACCATAATATTTCTTTAATATATGTACACATCCAAGAGATTGAGTGACAGGTATAAAAATATAGTTTCGTATCTGATTGCACGAACCAATCACCAGAACTATAAAGTGATGTATTTTTAGAATTGGTATAACTTTTGAAGTTATAACTTATGTTTGGTATTATGACCTTATTTGTGAAGTTGCGACTACATAGTCATAACATATTCTGTATTGTTGTGATAGAAAATTTTAAGGATTCAAGTCGCGATCATATTCTTTGGTATCATAACATAAATAAAATCATAATCCTATTCTTTGGTGTCATGATTTGAATGAAGTCAAAACTATATATTTGGTATTGTGTCCAAAATTTTCAAGTCATGACTCAAATTGTCAAATCAAGATCCAAACAAAGTCACGACCTCAATTATGATGTTGAAACTTGAATGAAATTAAGACTTGAAATGGAGTTGCAACTTATCTTGTACTATTATGACTGAATTATTGAAGAATTTAATTCATAATCATATTCTTTGGTTTCATGATTTGAAGAAGTTGCAATATGGGAATTTGATATTGTGACTTAGGTCTTAAGTTTAAAGAAGTCTTCCTCATGTAATTGCATGTTCTTTCTTCTCTCCCACTTCTTCTTTTGTGTGTGTATGCTTCGTCTTTGAGAGCATTCTTGCCCCTTCCTAAGTCATTGAATTACTATCTCTCAAATAATTGTGAGGCCCTACATTTGGTATCAAGGTACATTTAGTAACACGTAGATTCCCTGATATGTAGTATCAGAAAGAGATTTGAATCTTGAGATTTGATATAAGAGCTTATATATGGTACTGAAATACATTATATTTGATATCATTGTGATTCCTTGCTTTGATACGTGGAATTCTATCACCATAATTCCTAACACATATTCAAATAATTAAAATAACATTTAAAAATACTATGAGAACAAATATGGTCGTGTGTCATCATATATTATGATTCAACTAATATCAAGAGATGATTCATTTTTTATTTAATTAGTTATAGAAAGGTAATGAGATAGTCAATCTAATAGCTGAGTTCTTTCAAAATATTTAAATGCTAATATTATTTTCATACTTATCTAGAATTAACTTATAAACATTTGACATTATGAGTTCACACTTATGCTATCTAAAATTACATGTGATCAACTAATCTTTTTGGTGTCTACCATAACATTTGAGTCCAAAATTATTATTATTATGAATATAATTATAGAAAAATGAGAAAATCATGCACTAGATATATTAGAAGCTTTGATATATCTGAATGATTAAAAAATACATATGTATTACACTTCATTTATTAAAAAAATTTCTCCAAGACCACAAGAAATTGAATATCCAGAGAGAGAGAGATTAATAATGAAGCTCGAGATGTGGACCATAAATGAAGTTTACTGATGCAATTTTGTAATCATGTTTTTTTATTTAATTTGATATCTAGTATAAATTAAAAAAAAATCCAGATTTTTATTGTTAAAATCTCAAATATGATCAGGTTCGAGTTAAATATTTTTTTAGTTTTTTTTCAAATTCATGTAATTAATTAATATAAATTTATGTTTCATTAATTATGGATGAGGTCTAGGTTGTTACCATCATTACAACCTACAACAAAGATTGTGGTGGAAAGTCATGTACAATGCACTATATTAGTCTATGCATAACATGCAATAATGCACTATACACTTGGCTAGATGGTCTTGTGCCATGGTGTTAGGCATAGGCACATAAGTTCAAGCATAGGCATGGAAGATGGCATTGTGCCAAGACATGAAAGAAAGTTTCATGCCTTTGCATGGGTTATGTTGGGGCCCATACATGAAAGAAGGAGCTTGTGCCTCGGCATGGGTTATGTTGGTGACCATTCCTTTCTTTCCCATCCTAGCAGATCTAACACAATATGATACCCATTATTCAATAGGGCACCATGTCATGCTAACATGGTCTGAGATTTGAAGAAAATGATCTCAACCAGGAATGAAGGCTCGATTTGATATAAAAAGAAGTGGTTATCTCTGCTTAATTTGCTTAAGATGGTTATCTCTGCTAGTCATGACCTAGATATTGTTAAAGGATGGAAGACTAATGATACAAAACATGTTTATATCAAGAGGAAACATCAACCTCAACCCCCTAGTGGAAGAGCTATAATAGCTCATTATTCCTACAAAGAAAGATGACTTGGACTTTTTTTTTATGTTTTAATTATCAAATTATCTTGTGTATTTTGGAGATTTTTTATGATGTATTGATGTCTAAATAGAGCTTATATATATTGATTTTATGATTTTTGGTATTTTGATGAGTTTTGATGAATAATCATGAAATTAAGGAAATTTTGGAAGTATTTAGTAGAGGAGTTAGATCAGTAAGTCTCGGATAGTTTTGGCATCAATTCTTGGATGAAACTCTACATAATTAGTTGGGAGAAATTTGTATAAGTCATGGCCCTACCAGCTCTTCCACATGATTTTTCTACTATGTGACATATTCTCAATAGTTATGATATTATCATAGAGTTATAGTCATACTTAGCTTAGAAAATTTAAATGGTTACTGCTGTATATGTAATTTGTTTTTTGATAATCTATTTGTATAACCAAAAATTTCTGTTTATGTTTTAATATTTTTATGTAAGTGCAGGAAATGAAATATTAAGAGGTCGGGAATGCATCAGTAACACAATAACAGAGGTCCCGTTGTTTGGTCAGCGGGCCAAAATTTTTTGGAGCAGAGCCTAACCCGTTTCATGATTTGACCCGCTCCAGTTAAATGAACAAAGAGATTTTTTTTATTATAAAATGTTTGTAATTTTAATTTTGGGTGCCTGTTTTTAGGACCCGGAGAACTGTTCATCGTCTCTCTCTCTTCTCTCTGTGCGATTTATCATGACTGCTCTGTGTGATGCATATTGTAAGACTATATTTTGGTTGGTTTAATCTGTAACGCATAAGCATTTTCTGGTGGATGTAGCTAGTCGTACTGAGTGACTAGCGAACCACATTATTTTCGGTGTATATTTCTCATTTTTTTATTCTGCCATGGTTGGTTGCTGGATTGGATATATATACTACTTGTTTTCTATTGTTTCTGTTGTTTCTGTATCTTAATATCACTATCGTGGAAGCGCAATTGCCCAATAGTTATGACATTAATTCTCCATCACAACAACTAAGTTCTCCACTGGTGCTCAAGTTCATGAAAACTTTCATAATACTATGACTTTATCTTTATATGATTCAATAGTCTCAAGCCAAATATACAATAGTTTTTACTAAGTCAAAACTTTTGAATTACAAAAAATTACATAGTCACAAGTAATTATGTAAAAGTTGTGACAATTATTCAAAATTATGACTTTTGGGATATTAAAAGCTATAAATAATATTACTCAATTTTGATCATTTATAAGGCCATAAATTTTATCCTCAAAGGAAGACATAGACATGACTTGTATGTGCAAGTTAAGATCCAATTCCATATTATCATAATAACACTACAATAATGTGTATATGAGAAAAGAAAATATCTATGTCACAACCACTCATAGTGTCGTGGACACTTGATATGAATGGTTACATTTTTGGTGTGTCCAATTTTTAATGCCACAACACATACATATAAAATAATACTATTTCACTGTGTTCACACAATGATGCATCTATATATGAAAGAAGTCATCTCCACTCCATAATCACTTCATAGCATTACGACCTTTATGGACTATAAATGGATGAAGGCATAAAATCATGGTCATTTCATAGTATCATAACTTTGTGTTTATTATTAGATTAGGCCAACCCAAATCATTGTCATTCCAACTGCATGATTTTGTATTACAAAAAGATCAAGTTGTTAGATAGTGTTGTGGTTATTTTCTAGAGTCATAACTTCAAGCTGAAGAGATGAAGACAGAAGTTGTGACTTTCTTCTATAATTCATGACTTTCTACTTAGAGTAATACAAGGCTGCCCAAATATAAAAGTGGAAGATAAAGAAATTTCAAAAAATAATCTCTCATTTATTCTTCTTCTCCCTCACATAATAAGAAAATCCATGACAATTAAAAATCCTAGGAGTAAATTTCAGAGTTCTGTAGGGACTCCACAAGCAAATACATGATACATGACTTATATTGATCCCTAGAGTTGGGGGTAGTGCTCTTAGACCCCTATTATTTAGATATAGATTTGGGAATTTATACCAAATTAGAATGATCTAGGGTTTGTGTAATTTGAATTATGTAATATAATTGGTTTTTATTATGAATGCATTAATAGTTTGATTTATATTATGTTTAAATATTGATGAATCATGACTAAATGGAACTTGAATTGAGGTTATGAATATTAACAAGTTTGTGTGAGGTTTTCAAGATAGATGGTGATGGGTAAACTATGAGGCTCACTCATGCATAAGATTTGAAGAAAGTTATATCCCTTCTTATTATGATGTAGGAGATAAACCTATATGTTGAACCCTAAAATTTAGGTATATTAATCATCATAAATTTGATATTTATGAAGCTAAAAGCACTAATTCTTTTACATACCAATTCATTATACATATCTTAAAATGATTAGTTCTTGATTGGAATGAATATTATATAGGGCATTCTCATAAGGGATTCACCTTTACTGTGAAAGTCACATCCTTATCAAAAAGATGGCGAGAATCAATTCCTGAAACATGCACATGTGTGTTGAAGCTCACAAGATGGTGATAACTCTTGTGAGGTACTTTTACTCATATAATTTCTACTAGTGAAACTCAAGAGGAGCATATATTAATTGTCAAGTATGATACTTTTGAAGCCAAAAGTACAAATTCTTAAAAATTATATTATTCATTAGTTTTTAAGATGGTTAAGACTAGAGGATAAGAGTATGCATAAGAAGCAATTATCAATGATAGCTGATAAAGTTACCTAAAAGGTATGAGTTTGTTAATAATTATCATGTAGAGATGAATTATTGTCTCAGTGGTGATGTACTAAGGGGATAACTACAAGGGAACCACCATTAAGAGATCATTCCATAATACCCCAACCTTTATCAAATTTTCAAGATAATATATGTCGATCAAATTAATGGTATCACATAGATTAAATGAACAAACTATATACCTAAGATTGTTTAGCAATCTAAGTATCCATTTTAGTAAAAATGAGTTATCTTATTATTGAATAACCAAACTACTAATACAATTCATATATGATTGATATATTGAACAAAGTTTATTATACTATTTGTATTAGCCATGTATTTGCGAATCTCAATTGATAAGATATTCTCATTAATAAGTTTTTGGTACATCGTCTAACTTGAGATTTCAAATGGGTTATGTCATGTCAACAAGGCTCATTTTAAAGAGGCATGATTGTTCCACCATGTAGTGCCAGGCACCGCATGAAAGGGCTCTCATTTCTTGCCAAGCACAACACAACAACCACATTAGTGGCTCAACATGGCATTATTTGCACACAAAATATTGCGCCATGCCATGCCTAGTGCATGCAATGCTATCTATGGCCAATTTGAGGCAGCATGAACTAGGTCACTTTTTTTGTTAGTTTTTGGGATTTTAAACTGAAATTTTAAATGTGAATACAATTTTAAATTTTAAATCTTGGTGGTTACAATATACAAATTAAAATAATTTTAAAAAAACCTAACAATGATAGGTTGTGCCTATCACTATATCTAATAGCACTCATTGCTTGAAAATGCAACAAGTGGAGTGAGCTAGGCCTTGTAATTGTGAGTGGCCACATAAGTGGAATTTAGCTTATGTGGCCATTTTTTAAAAAACTACCTTGTCAAGTAGTCACCAGATGGGGCATTACTCGTGACCTGAGACCTACCCATGTTCAATCCTGAGTCACTAAATCAGTGGACCATATCACCGAGCTAGGCATGTGAGTCATGCATGGTATAGGATAAGGCACAACTCCCACTAGTCTAGTATGGCATGAGCCATGCCTTAGTCTGGCATGGTCTAAGACTAGGCATAGTACTAGACTATGCCATGTCGAGCCTAGCATGGCATGAGCCATGCCTTAGGCTAGAATGGTCTAGGACTAGGCACAGTTCTAGACTATGCCATGTCGAACCTAGAATGGATGAACCATGTCATGCCATGGGTCGTGTCTAAGCAACCCAGCCTAGTTGACACCTCTATATTTAATTAATTAAATTAGGTGGAGTAATAAATTTAATAAAAAATTTATTATTATTACTAAGGATTTTTAAATTTGGTTAGTCAATATGAATTAACATAATTATCATTGTAAAAGGATAATTGCTTTTTAGTATTTTAGATAGCATTATGTTTAATAAATATTTTTTGATCTAAATGTTTATTCATATTAGCTTGTTTGAATGTGGATGGTTGCATTTGGTTTCATTTGTGTTCTTGTATTCTGTTTCCTTTTTTTAGCATTTTTTATGAATTGATAATTCAAGACTCAAAATAAATATCAACCAAAAAACAATATGAATGATAAAAATTTGAAGAGATGACGAGGAAAGATCAAGCAGAATCTCCAAGGGAGAACTTGATGGTAGCAAAAATAGAGATTTGGAGATTCAAAAGAGATGATTTTAATGAATTACAAATAAATGTTATGTCTGAGGAAATGAGAGTCATTGTAAATTAAGAAGCCACCGTTCTCAGCAAAGATCATTTGACAGAAAAGGCCGTGACTTTCAACAAAGCCATGACTTTGGATGGATAACTACTGACAAATTGGGAAAACCTAGATGGGTTAATTTTGAAGGTGTTGCCCAATCAAATTTGTTATGCTTTTCTAGGGGAAAACAAGGTAGAGTTCATTATCATTTCAGCATTACTAATGGAGAAAATGGAGACCGGAGTTGTGAATTTCTTAAGAAAATATGAAATTATTCTCGCTTAGTCATTAGATGATATCAAAGAAATCATTCCATTGATATGCATGCATAAGATATTTATGGAAAAAGATGTGAGACTAACAATTGAACATTTGTACAACTAAATCAAATTATGAAAGACATAATAAAAAAATGAGATTGTTAAATTGTTAGATGCATTATGTATGCAATATCTAATAGCCCATAGGTGAGCATTATTTATTGTATATAATTTATTTTGTTATCTAAATCCTTAACCTTATATTTTATTTCTCTATTTTATTTATAGGTATGGGTACTAATATGTCGAGAGATTGGATATGTATCATAGGTAAAATAATGGGGGTCTCGCTGTTCGATCAGTGGGCCTGAAAAATTTATAGAGCATGACCCAGTCTACTCTAAAGATCTGACTCATTTCTATTTTATGTAGAATCTTAATTATACTATATATATGTGTGTGTGTGTTATATCCGTAATTACAAATGTGTGCTATATTCTTTTTATTCTCTCTTGGTTATGTACTGAAACATTTGGGTTAATAAATAAGTAAGCACGGTGTACTTTTCTAGTGGATGTAGTTAGTCATATTGAATGGCTAATGAACCATGTTAAAACTAGTGTTTACTATAATGATGCCATGTTTTCTTGTTCCTTGTGATGTACTATGTTCTGCACAATCCATTAATATTACTTTCAGAATAATCATTATATATACATAAATAGAAAATTCTAACATTATTCATCTTGTGCCGAAAAAAGGAGTGGTAATAGTAGTGAAAATAAAGTGAAAACCAGGTGGAGACTGTATTGATTATCAAAAGTTAAATAATGGAATGAGAAAAGATCATTACCCTCTATCCTATTTATGGATTAGATATTGGATTGGATTTCTTTTCATTCTTATTATTATTTTTTAGATAGTATCCAGGGGATAATCAAATCATGATTGGTCATATAGACCAAGAAAAAATAATATTTACTTGCTCATTTAAAACATTTACTTTTAGAAGAATATTGTTTAGACTTTGTAATACAATTGCAATATTTCAAAGATGCATGAATGCAATTTTATTAATCTTAATAAAGAAATCATGAAGATCATGGATGATTTCTTAATTTATAAAGATTTTTTCGAAAATATTTATATAATTTAGATATTATGCTACATAGATATAAAGAAAAGAATTTTGTCTTTAACAAGAAAAAATGGAGTTCAGGGTTAACGAGTTGGTAGTATTGGGGCCTTCAATGTTAGCCATAGGATTGGAAGCTAATGATGCAAAAATATCCATCATAAAAAGGTTACCCAACCATACTCCTATAAAAGGGTTGAGATGTTTTCTTGGATTTGACAGCTTTTACAAAATATTTAAACCATTTTGTAAATTATTGGATAAGGATAGTATTTTTAACATTGATCAAGAATGTATAGAAGTATTTAAAGAACTAAAAAAATTGTTGAAAGTCTAATCTTTGTTTCACCATGATAGGGAACACTATTTCTCATTATATGTAATACGAGTGCATATGCCTTGGAAGCTATATTGAGATAGAAATGGGATTAAGTTTTTAGAATGATCACTTATGCAATTCGTATGTTAAATAAAGCCCAAAATCGATTATGCATGCCGGCATGACCCATTTTTGGGTGGCCTAGTCGGGCCACCATGTTGTGTCGTGCATGACATGACATTGGAGTCATGTCGTGCCATGCACGTCATGATTACTTTTCTGCTCATCCTTGCATATCATGATCAGCATGATTTCGAGCAGATTCATGCCTACCATGTTGGGTCATGCCAGATGCTGGATCCACCACATCAACATAGTGGATCAAGTTTAAATAAAATGTTTAAATCCCTCCCATGAGATGTGGTTGGTACAACACTTAAAAAACACCTAGTTTTTTTAAAAATGAGTTTGAGGCTTTGAGCATGGTCCAGGGTCATGGTGACCCATGACCCGAGACTGATTCCCAGGATGCAATCCCGAGTCACCATCACCATCATGTTGGACCATGCCAATGGGCCAAGCATGTGGGTCGTGCATGCTTGGCACAAGACACAGTATCCTTTTGCCCAACATGACATGAATCATTCCTCGAGCAAGCATGACCCAAGCCAGGCATGGTTCTCAACCATGTTGTGATAGGCCATGCATGACTCAATCGGGTTGTACCTCATGCCATAATTGGCATTTTGACCAACTTAACACCTCGAATTTATACAGATCAAGCAATTATATGATATTTGATGACAAAAAAATGGCTAAATATATGCTAATAAGGTGGATATTGCTACTCTATGAATATGATGTTGAAATTAAAAATAAAAAATGCAAGCGGAAATGTGATAATAGATCATTTATCATGATTGAAATATAGAGACAAAAAGGCTGAAATTTTAAAAAAAATTTTAGATTAGTAAATTTTGAAAGTAGAGATTGTATTTAGCCTCCATTTTAATTTGTCAATTATTTAACATGTAGAGTTTAGCCTCCATTTTCATTTAACATCAAAAAAAAAATTATTTATGATATTAATTATTATATATGGGATGGAATCATTATTATTTAAAAGTTCCGCTAATCAGATTATAAGGATATACATCCCTAAAAATCTTTGATTTGTTGGGTATAGACTTCATGGGTCATTTTATGGTATCTTGTGGCAACATCAACAGTGCAAAACAAATGATGTGAAAACCATTTTAGAATTCCTACGTAAAAATATTTTCAATTGATTTGGATCACCATGGTGCATCATAAGTGATTAGGAAATTTAGTTCTACAATAAAATGTTTAAAGCATTTTACAGGAGGCATGGAACTAAACATAAAAAAAATGCTTACATAGAGAACATCATCCACAAACAAATGGGCAACCAAAAATCTCAAATAGAGAGATATAGAAAATCTTGGAGAAAATAATCAAGCTATCTAGGAAGGATTGATGTTAATGTTTGGAAGTATTATGGACCTATAGAATGGCTTTCAAGATGTCATTGGAAATGTCACCCTTTAGACTTATTTTTGGGACTTTTCATTTACCTATTAACCTTTAACATAAGGCATGGTGGGAAATCAAGAAACTTAATTATGTTTGAAAGATGCAAAGGAATGATGGATCCTACAAATGAGCAAATTAGAAGAGTTGAGAAATGAAGTATAGAATAACTAAACGTTTATAAAGACGAGTCAAAATAATAGTATGACAAGAATTTTTAAAAATTAGTTCAAAGTCAGATAAAGGTATTATTTTTATATTCCCTATTGAAGTTTTTCTAAGAGAAGTTAAAATCTAAATGGAGAAATCCATTAGAAATAATATCTATGACACCGTATGAGATAGTCATAGTGAAGTCAAAATCTAGAAGAGAATTTAAAGTGAATGGACGAAAAGTAAAATATTTTGTAGTTAAGATATAAATCATGGAATGGAAAATCAAAGACAAAGTTGTTACAGTACTCAATGCCATGACTTTGGGGTTTAAGAATAAAAATGGCCAAGGAAAGATGGATGAAAAATTCATGTCTATGTCCACCATCATGAATTTGGTGTTCAAGAATTAAAATGACCAAGAAAAAATAAATAACAAAGTTGTGGTTTAGCCTATCACAACAACTTTGGTGATATAGAAGGAATTAGTCTATTAGAAACCCAAGGATAAAGCTGTGGCTATGTATAACATTGTAAATTTGGAGTTACAAAAAGAAAAGTGCATTGTAAAGGAGCATGGAAAACTGAGACTTTAATAATAGCCATGACTTTGAAGATGCAGAAAGAAAAAGGAAAAGAAATGCCTAAAGGAAAAGCCACGACAATACTCAGCAGCTAAACTTTAGATATCTAGAATAAAAAGGGACATTTAAGAGGGGAGAGAATGAGGAGCTATAACATTCACAAAAGTCATGGTATCAAGTGAGAATATATTTTTAGAGACAAGTGTAACTAAAGAAAGACTAAATAAAGAGACCAATAATGAAGAAGTAAAGTAGTATATTAAAAAATCAAGTGGACATCATAGATCTATGTTGGAGTTATAGAGATTTTGATAGTCTAGCTATGGAAGTTAGATATTGTGTTACTTGGGAAAAAATCATGAATTTTTTTTTTTGCATGTGTAACATAATAAACACATATATCCATCACATAAACAAATGCACACATCCAATGACCCACATGTATAGTCATAGAACTCAAACCCCACCACAACAATCAACATGTGTGCTTGAAAATTGCTCCAATATCTTTAGACCTTAGACACTCAAACCTCGTCATAAAAAATTTATTATGATGATGAATATCTTTTTGGAAGGAGGAGTTATTGATTAGGAATGAACAATTATTTTTGTATGTGATTTTGTTCAGTTTTCAAATTACCAAACATTCTTATATTTTTTGATAGTTGATAATGATATGTAAACATGGAAATGGAGCTAAATATTCTTACATAGTTTTTTAGTATTTTGGAGAGTTTTGATAAATAGCCTTGAAATCAAAAAGTTTTAAAAGTTGTTTAGCATATGAGGTAGATCAATAAATCTTACATAGTTTTGGTATATATTCTTAGCCGAAACTCTACCAAATTTGTCGAAAGAAATTCTTTTATGATATGATCCTACCAACTCATTAGCATTATCTTTGCACTCTACAAGATATCCTCAATAGCTTTGATTTTTTCATGAAGTCACATTCATACTTAGAGCAACAAAATTAAATGGCTATGACATTAAATTTCCATCACAACAATTAAGTACCCCACAAAGGATCAAGGTCATGGTCAACCCCAAAGTAATTCAATTTTATCTTTATATAGCTTGATAATCTAAATTCAAAGTCATAGTAGTTTTTACAAAGTCACATCTTTTGAGCTAAAAAAATTCTAGAGTCACAAGTGCTCATGCCAAAGTCATTGTAATTATTCAAAGCCATGACTTTTGGGACTCTAAATATTATGTATGACATTACTTGAGTATGACAATTTTCAATGTTGCTACTTTTGTCCTCAAAGAAAAGCATTGTTACAAATTATATGCACAAGCTAAGTGTCAATACCACATCATTCTAATGGTGCCATAGTATTGTTTTAAACAAGAGAAAAAAAGGTAGTTCCATGACCACTCACAGTGTCATATATACTTAAAAGATATGAAAGATTACTTTTATACCATGACTAGTTCTAACTACCATGACACATACATATCAAGAAATACTATTTTTTAATGTCATGTCCTTCACACATTACTGTGGCTATATAATAATATGAAAAGTCATTTCCACTCCGTGATTATTTAATAGCATTATGGCCTTATATGGACTTTAAATGTATAAAGGCATGAAGCCATGGCTATTTCATAATGTCATGACTTTGTGTTGCAGAGAAATTACTCCCTACTCCCTAAGTCATGATTATTAGTAGTTAGGAAACTTCATGCTATAGAAAGACCATGATATTGAATAGAGTCACGACTATTTTTTAGAGGCATGATCTCAAACTAAAGAGATGAAGGTCAGAGTTATAATATTTTTCTAAAAGTCACGATTTATTGCATAGAGTAATCCAAGTCTGCTTCTCCCTCACGCAACAAGCAAAGCAATAGAAACTACAAAATCTAGGGGCAAATTTTACACTTCCTAGGGGTTACAAAAGAAAGCAAGGGATACATGACTTATACCAATCCCTAGAGTTGGAAGGCAAAGCTCTCAAACCCCTCTTTTCTAGGGATATATTTGAGAATTTTTATCAAATTAGCATGATCTAGAGCTTGTGTAATTTGAATTATGTGTTGTAATTTGTTTTAATTATTAAAGCATTAATGATTTGATTTATTTTATATTTAGATATTAATAGATGATGACTAAATAAAACTTAGATTAAGGTTTTGATTGTTGGTGGGTTTGTGCGAGGTTGTCATGGTGGATGCTAATAGGTAAATCATAAGGCTCACTCATACATATGATAGGAAAAAAGTAATATCCCTTTTGATTATGATGCATGACATAAATATATATGTTGGACTCTAAAATTTGAGTATATTAATCATCATGATTATGATACTTAAGGAAGCTAAAAGTATGAATATATTTATATGTCAATCCATTATACACATCCCAAAGGGGCTAGTTCTTGATTGATATGAATATTATATAGGATGCTCTCCCATGGAATTCACTTTAGTATGAAATTCATATTGTTACTAAGGAGGAATGGTGATAGATAATCTTCAGGACATGCTATGAGTATGTTGTGACTCACAAGGTGGTGACCACCCTTATGATGCTACTTCTAATCGTATGATTTTCACCAGTGAAACTTAAGGAAAATATTTGTTAATTATGTGAGCATTGCACTTACAAAGCTGAAGTGTAAATGCTTACAAATAATATCAATCATTGGTTTTTATGATAATAGAAGTTGCATAATAAGAGTTTGCATATGAAGAAATCATCAAGGATAAGTGATAAAATTGTCTAAAAGGTATGAGATTTTGAATGACTCATATATATATATATATATATATATATATATATATGAATTATTATCTCAGCGGTGACATACTAAAGGGACAATAATGAGGGGAGCACCATTTGGAAGGGCTCAATGGTGATAACCATGTATTCCATTAGGGGAAGAGGTCGTTGTATAATACCCTAACCTTCATTCTATGTTCAACATCATATATGTTGAGCAACTTAATGGCATCGGATAAATTAATTGAACGAACCATGAACCTAAGATTGTTTAACAATATGCGTATCTATTTTATTAATAATGAGTTGTCTCATTGTTGAAGAATTAAATTGCTGATACAATCCATATAGGTTAGATATCTAAATGATAGTCCATTATACTATCTGTATGACATGTGCACTTGAAAATCTCAATTGATGATATACTTTCTTTAATGAGCTTTTGAGACATTAGCTAACCAATTAAATGAGGTAGTGTAATAAAGTTGCATCAACTTTTAAATTATTCTATGGAAATAACTAATGAAGTATTCTGCAAAGTATCATATCTTTCATATAATTTTTATTCTTACCTGTACTTCTCCTTCTTGTTTTCTTACCTCTCTTAAAACTTTTTAGGTTCTTGCTTCTACTTCAAATATATTTGATCATCCTTAATAATGGTAAATTATGTTAGAAGAGATTCATATTATTACTAGTAATTAGTATTAGGAGCATATGCCTCGACCTTTTTGGAAAACTTGTAATTGGATACAAAGTAGGTGTTCACACTAATAAGATTTGAGTTAATGAGTAAGTAGAATGACTCAAACTAAACTTAGCACAAGGAGCTTTACTTAGACACATATGGATATTTATTTGGTCACTTTTTACCTAGTGGCAACGACACGGTTGCTTCTATCTCTTACAATTTGGCAAAGTCGTAGAGTATATTTGTTGATTATGAAAAATATGTTATTCATGATGACCTAGATGATATTATTTTTAATGATTAAGCACCAAGTTTTACAATTCAAAAAGGATAGGTTATATTTTTAGAGTGTAGAAATATTTATTTGGGATAAAGTATTTACTGAGGGCATGGTTTAGCAAATTGTTTATAGTTGTTAGATCTTTTGGACATTATAGATATGTCTCAAATTATATTTTTTCTTTAACAGATATGGTTCAAATGGTACATGTCGATTGTTCATATAAATGATATTATTATTTTTGGGGATATTCAAATGCTATTTTCCATCTAAAAAAAGTATCATTAAAGAGAGTTCAAATGAAGGATCTTGCCTACATTCATTATGTTCTTAAGATTGAGGTTACTTATCCGCATAAAAAATCATTTTTATCATAATGAAAATACACAATAGATATTTTTTCTGAGTTAAAATTATTGGGTTGTACTCTGATAGAAACAATATTTGATTTCATGCAAATATTTCCTCGAACATAAGTGATCTTCTTAAATCTACCAAATATTGCAGGATCATCAGAATACATAGCTATTTGATAGTTTTTATATCATATAAGACTTATATTGTTATCATAATTAATTATTTCTTAGACTCTCCTAGATAAATTTGCATCGACATCATTTTCACACTCAGATATGTGTAAATGGGTCATTGAAAACTTTGTTTAGAGATGGACATTAAGTTTGGCTGGTTACTTAGATTCTAGTTGTAATCTAGTTATTGGGGAGAAAAGATATACTAAAAGTTGTACTTTATTGGGAGATAGTTGTCTTCTAAAAAGTAAGATCTCATTAATTATTTCAAGATAGAGTTCAAAGATATAGTATAATACATATTTTTCATTTGTGAGATTCTTTAAATCAAATACTTACTCGACATGTTGACTTTTTTAGCTTCTAGACCATATACACTATTCTGTGATAGTGAATTATCATCATACATTGCTTCCATTCTGGTCTTCCACAAGTGATAAATAATATTTAGTTAAACTATCATGTTTTCCATGAAAGATTCAAGAGTGTTTTATTATTATACCCTATGTGCCTACTAGAGACCAACTTGTAATTATCCCCACAAAAGCTTTCAGAGGAACTCAAACCACTCATTTTTCTTCAAACATGGAGATATATATGTAAAAGCTTGAAGTGTGTGTTTTGTTTGTTGTGGGGTAATCCTAGTGCACAAAAAGAATATTTCCTAAGAATTCCATTTTAAGGCTTATATACATCCACTTGCATGTTACTTTTTTTGAGATTTTTTATACATCAATAGAAACTAATTTTCATTTTGTTTAACACATTTGAACTTGCTTTATTGGGTGGAATTATTTAATTTGTAGAGGTAATAAAATTAAGTGCTTGTTATTCCTTTGTTATTCATTTGTATTATATAGTAATTACTATAGATTTATGTGACTTATATTTTATATGTATTGTGCTATATTAAGAGGTGTCAAATGAGTTGTGTCATGCCATACATGACATGGTATAATAGTCATGTCGTGCCATGCATGACACGACTCAAAAATGGCTTGCACAACATAGCCCCGACCAGCTTGAGTCTGACTAGATTCGGACCTGTTTGAGCCCAAATATTCCAGCCTAGTATCCAACAACTATGGCCTACCTACACTACACTACACCTAGGTCCTACAATCCTAGTAACCTAGCCTAGCATTAGCATAGCAGCCAAAGCCCGAAATCAAATATTGCCACACCAGTTGGTGGTTATGAAATTGTGGAATGTGGATTGTTGTAAAATATATATAATTCCAAATGATAGACATATTGAGTTGTATTGTATATGTATGCATTAGCTATATTATGTATAGATTAAGCTATTTATATAAGTATTGTGACTTTGTAATGATACCAAAACTTATGGTTAATGGTATAGTCCCAAATGCTCATTTAGTGATTTTCTTTCATCCAAAGGAGTTCCATAAGTACATGGGTTGTATAAGTTATAAAGTTGGATGCAAGTCTAGATATCAATCCTTTAGAGATTGTGTAGGTAGTTTGACCAATTAATAATAAACTAATTATTACTTGAGTCGAGTAGATAAACTTAGTTTTTAAAAAAATACTTAGACTCTAGATTGATATCAAAATGCCCTAGTTTTCTCTTAGCATATAAAGTAGTAATTCTTAGATTATCACTACCTAAGATGATCTCCTTGTGCTTGTATCATCAATATTTCACCACTTAAACCACACATAATTCTATTCTAGGGTCATTTACTTGTCTGCTCACTTTAGAAAATACATCTACTACTTTTGATAGCTACTTATATGTATTTCTATTCTCTAATCTCTAATATCTTAATAATACAAAAAGATGTGATAATGAATATGTTTGTATTTTTGGTTTTGTAAGAACCATACTAATGTTAATTAATATAAATATTTTCATGAATCTCACATATGAACATCATACAAGAGGAAATAACTCATGGGACTATTATCAATATATGAGATACCTTCACTTGTGTGTGTCTGATGATATACATATCATCATCCATCATAGTCAATACATGACTCTCATAATATAATGAAACTCTTATGTTAGACATTCAAATTAACTTTCACTTACTCTAAAATTAGTTCTTCTAGAATATGCAAAAAGGATTAGTAACAACTATATTTTTACTTTTGGTTTTGTAAGTAGTGTACTCACAATAATTAACTAACCTCAAACTTGAGTTTTTACATAGATTTATTTAATGCATTAAAATTAGATGAGTTCTCACTTCCTTCTTATCATACCCCATGAGTATGTTCCATGACACACATATTAATGTTTATCATGACCAACATGTATAAACCTATGATACTATGAAAACCTTAAATTTTTGTTTGAATTAGTATTCATATACAATAACATTCAAACCACGACTTTACTAAAATAATAAATATTATGCATTCGTATTATCATAACAGAAGTACATAAAACTAATCTTATATCCCAATTTAACCTGATACTAAGGAAGAATTTGAATGAGATATTTTTAGTGGCATCTCATGGAATGAGTGTTTCCACTAATAGCCTTAGTGAGGATCTATGTCTCAAAACATAATCCCAAATTATTCTTGCTTACATTTACCTTGGATTTTCTCTTAATTAGGGATTGAAATTCATGTCATCTAGGGTTTTCCATGGTCTCTGCTCGAAATCTGATTTCCCCTCTATACTTTTTTTGTGAAAAACTCTAAGTATTACCTTTGTACTTTAGGGTTTTGAGTAATTCTTTAAGCTAGAAGTCATGACATTGGCTTGAGGTCAGACTTTATTGTCTCATTGAATCTTCTCTATAGTACAAAAGTCATACAGGTAAGAATGTTATGACTTAAGTAATTCCTCTCTAGAGCATAAAGTCATGGTGGTGGGAATACTAAGACGAAGATTATTTCTCTCTAGAATATAAAGTCATGGTACTAAGAATGATCATGATTGATATAAATGTTCTTTAAAATATAAAGTCATCACGCAAATATTGCCATGATTAGAAAATTTTTTCTTTGTAATGTAAAGTCATATAGGCCAAGAATGTTGTGATTTAAACATTTACTCTCTAAATCATAAAGTAATGTTACAAAATATTACCAAGTCTAAAAATCACTTAGTTTTATGTGATTTTTGCTTATGTTTTCATAAGTTGTTGTGTAGAAAAATATCATGACTTCATGTATTATTGAGGTACTTGGATGCAACAATGTGAAAATATGGTCATAATCATCATTGTGTTTTAGAGATATTATGGCCACAACTATAAGAAAATATCATGACCATGAAGGTAGTATTGCATAGTGAAAAGATTAAGACAAATGAACTCAATGGTAGACTCATGGTATACAAATAGTATCATGACTAGTTTTGTAGAGTCATGGCCAAGAAAAGATACTACAAGTACTCAATAGGCTTTGTAGAAGATGTAATTAAATTATGAAATAAAAAATTTCATGACTATCTATAACTTTCTACTCCTCTAAGTCATAGCTCTACCAAGTTCGCTAATTTCACTCAGAATATATTTATTTTTATTAATATTCATTAAATTCCATCAAAACAACTATTTAGTGAAATTTATCTATTTAATGCTCAATTAAGTGTAAACACTTCAAGAATTACTTACCAAACAACCCAAAAAATTAAGTGTGTAGAGTACCAAACAAACTCTCATATTAATTTGTTACTCATCCTAAACAATAAAATTTCATTCTATTTTTGAATCTCATCATCAAGAACAACCAAAAAAATATAATAAAATATCATAAAGGAAAACAAATACACATTGTATCAATGTGGAGAAAAAGGTGGGTGGTATATTTAGCATTTGAGGATCAAAATCATTCAATAAGAACTTTTTTCTAGATGGCTCAAATGAAAGCATGGATGTGAAAGGCCTTTCTGAATTTCTTTTAATATTCATTAACCATTAAGTTATCTTCTTAATCACATTGTATAATGTGTCTTGTTATCTTCTATGTAGTTTTGAATCTTTAAAAGAGCCTAATGCAAAGTACATGTGCTTATGGTTCTCATTACACTTTTTTCAAAACTCTGATTCACTATTTCTTTCTATAATTCATGTTAGACTCAATTTATCAATCTTCACCCTTTATTATTTTTTTCCACTCAAATATGATTGACTCATAGAGCTTCCCTAATGTTTTGGTGCTTTTCTTTGATTCACTATTTATATAATACACATTAGATTCAATTTCAA
The DNA here is from genome assembly GCA_029783825.1 of Sapria himalayana. NCBI lineage: Eukaryota > Viridiplantae > Streptophyta > Magnoliopsida > Malpighiales > Rafflesiaceae > Sapria > Sapria himalayana. The sequence continues at coordinate 11,860,049 of JAREIK010002838.1, read as the reverse complement.
ATCTTTGATTCACTTATGATTGTCATTCATTATATCACCTCTTCTACGATCTTTATAACATGATCTTCAAATTTTTCCAAGGTAGACCCAAATAAGAATTTCTTCTTATTGAGATGCATCTCCCATCATGTATTTCATTGCTCTACATTAGTTTTGTTTGCTTGTTTTTTCTCCTCATATACTTTTTCCACTTGGTACCTCTTCTCTCCCACTAAGGAACTATGCATAGACTTTAGCTCCATATTCAAGAACATATTCCTATATTCGGCCTTCAACTTCATATTTTTCAAAGGTCGAGGACTTATCCCGAATCTTTTTATCTCTTCAAAGAAAAATCAAATCAAAGAAAAGATTCTTCAACAAGCTTATGTTTATTTCTTTCCAATGCTTCTATGTCGCCTTTGATGAATGGTAGCACTTTTGGTCAATCTCATTTGAATCATCCCTTCAAGAAATCTTCTTTTTTTATCTATGGTAAGCCCTCTCTTCAAACCTTCCAATGTCAAGGAGGATATCTATAAGAATCATTCATCTTTATCTTTAATCATCGAAACTTTTTTAGCTAGGCATAGAACCATAATAAAAGTGAGGTGATATAATTGGCCTGAAATATCTCCCTCTTTAAATTGAAAATGGACTTATGCAAGATCTTATTTACTTAAATTTTATATCATCTCACTAGGGTGATGAACAAGATTACCATATTATTCATGATTATAGTTACATTGAAAGTCAACTACAAAACAAGCACAAAAGCATAACAAAACCTTAGCCTCCTCTATGAGTTCTTTGTGCACTGAATGTTGTATGTACCTATTAACAAAACTCTGTGAGTCCTTCCATACATCAATATTTTGGCGATTTCTTGTAGTTATCTTTGCACTAAGTGTCATACAATCAAATGTATTCTATATAACATCTCTTATCTTGCATGTCTTCTAAATTAAAGTAAACTTTTTCATGATCATCATATTCTATCATTCAATGTGCATATAAAACTAGTCTTAATTTATTTTATCTATCACTAGTTGGAAAGGTGAGATGAACTCACTAAAACCCCATAAACCTACTAAATGTTTTATGGCTAAAACACAAGTCAACCATATCTCCCCCTTGGGTAAGAAAAGCTAGTTAAAGAATCATGTCTATGGAAGAGATGTGTTTAAACCATTATTAATGCACTAGATCTCATAAGAACTCCAAAGTTAAATATGTTTGTTCATGATCATTATTAAGATGATTGACTAGTATGAAAGTTTTTCGTATACATCTATCATGGGGTTGGTAAGAGGGGATTGGGGGAAGCATGAAAAAAATTTTTGAAAAAAAGAATCATGTCTTGGGAAGAAGTCTCAGCGGTAGAATTATTATGTCGCTTGAATTTGGACTTATGAACTACCTCAATATTCTCTTATCTCTCTCTTATCCTCAAGATCATTGTATTTTCTTTTATGGTAGCTCAATTCTTAAAAATTTTGGATTCATGGTGAGTTTTGTTAGAATGCAAAAAGTCATGGATTCTTATTTAAGCTTATATTTCTCCTATATGATAACTTTCTTTCTTTCCATGACATTATTTATTGATTCAACAAGTAAAGTCGTGACTTAATTAGATGTCATGACTTTATTATTATAGTCACTATTTTTTCATCTTTTTTCGGATGTTCAATGATTATCATATCCATCTTATATTTTTATTATAGTAAATCTACAATCAGTTATGGAATTTTATTTACTTATGCTTCTTTTGCACTCTTAAAAATTCTTTTTTTAATTTCTTTGTGTTCTTGAATTATGAACATTATTATTTCATCCTCTTCCTTCGTATCTTCAGAGTAGTTTGACTTTCATCCTTCAAAAGTCATAACTTTGAAGAATATTGTGACTACATAGTAGTCTTGTTCTTCATGATAACTTAAATTATTTTCTTCACTCCAAATTACTTTTAGTTTATTATCTTCTATGCCTTCTTTAGACCAAAAATCTACCACAAAGTACTTCCATCTGAAATCTATATTTTCACTTACTTAATAGGCTTTTATACGATTTTTTTAAGTCTAAACTTCCTTATTATTATCTAGAATTAATAGGCTTTTATAGAGATTAAATTAATAGGCTTTTATAGAGATTGAATTTCACTTACTTTTTACCCATATGAAGTATGCTTTTTTTTATTGATATATATTAATACAAGTCCAATAGCTAAAAATAGTCATCCAAAAATCAATAAATCTTATTCATCTTCCACCATCTCTGGCACCACAAAATTAGTAGACAATATTAATTTTCTAATATTGACTAACACATCTTCAATAATCAACTTTAAAAACTTGATTGACCATTTGAACATCTAAAGTGAGAGATAGATTGGACTGTTCTCACAAAAGTTAACTTCTACACTATGAACAATGATGTTAAACCAACATTTGATCTAATGTTACATAGTAAAAGTGTGCTCACTAATAATGTATGAAATTATAAAACTTTTTGGATCTTTTAGCTTTTTCAATAGTTTACATTAAATAATTGTGCTAAGCTTCTTAGTCACATTCATAGTTCCATAAGTCTTATATTTTCTTACTGCTCATGATATCCTTTTAACTTTTTTATGTGCCATGGATAGGTGTGTAAGTTGAAAAGCGAGTTTTGTAAATACCATAAATTTTAAAAATGTCATGGTATTAGAGCTCATAATTTTGAAAAATATTATTGCATTAGATGTCATAATGATGGGTGTCATGACTTTTGGCATCCTTTTATCAGTCTCCCTTCAAACTATAATGCTTCTAAGTGTGATGGAAATGCACCTTTTGGATTTTCCTCAATTTTACTTAGTAATCTATTTTTTTTATCTTCTCCTTCATTGATAGTATTAATTTCCCAAGTTGATTTTTTATAATCTTGATCACCACTTTTCACATGTTTTAGCTTCATTTCAATCCATTCCATCTAGTTCTTTAGTAGTTCATTCCTTTACTTTGTCTCCATGAGTAGGGCAAAAATATTATCTTCAAGTGATGACATTTCTACTTCCTTTGAGTGGTTATAATTAGAGCTCAAGCCTTTTTTTTATATTTGGTATCCCATTGAGTTATTATCAAAATTCATTTAGAATTACCTCATATTCTACTACATATTCTTATGACTTATATATAATAAGCTATCATCATTTCTCACATTCTGATGGTAGTGTGTGGGTACATTGTTATTGGGTTGGAATACATATCTTTTGTTCTACAAAATATTTTTTTCCTCCACTTCATACTTTGGGTCAAAACGTTCAAGTTCTTATCATTGTAAAATAATAATTTCTCTCATAATTGGTTGCATATCATTTTGGGCTCCAAATTTATTGAAAACACATCCACTTAGGCTTCCATTACAATTAGTAGAATAAAAGTTGCATTTTGTTAGAATGCCCAAATGCCCTAATGATATACAATGTGGTTATCACCATTGAGATCATTCTAATAATGGACTTCTCATAGTTATCCCATTGATACTTTATCACTGAGACAATAAATCATTTGTACTCAAGCATCTTTCACAAGTCCATACATTTTAGGTAATTCATTAACTACCCTTAATGATTACTTCATATGTACATTCTTATATTTCAGCCATAGGTATCATAGAGACCAAGAAATTATATAGTTTATAAGCATTTATACTTTTTGGCTTCATAAGGGTCATACTCATATAATTAACATATGCTTCACTCAATTTTTGCTAGTAGGAAGCATATGAGTGAAAGCACCTCAAAGAGTTGTTATTATCCTTTGAGTCATAATTACTTGTACATGTATTTGGTGTTCAACTTAATGAATATTTTTCAGTATTTTGGGTTTTTATAATGGTGTATAACCATATAAATAAAACTAGTATATGTTGATTTCATGACTTTGGTGTTTTGGAAAGATTTAATGAAAAGTCATGAAATCAATGAGTTTTTGCAGGTGTTTCATAGAGGGGGTAGATCAATGATTCTTGCTTAGTTTTAATATCCATTCTTGGTCAAAACTCTACCAAATTGGTTTAGAGAATTCTTATATGTCATGACCCTAGTAACTTGTTTGCATAATTTTTTCACTATTCGACACTTTCTTAATTATTGCAATATTATCATGGAGTTGTAGCCATACTTAGGTAAGAAAATTAAAATGGTTGTGAAATTATTCTCCATAACAATAACTTAGTACTCCATTGGAGCTCAAGATCATGACAAATTTTATAACATATTTACTTTATCTTTATATGACTTGATAGTTTCAAGTCAGAGCCATGACTTTATTTACAAAGCTATGGCTTTTGAGCTATATAAAATTATAGAGTCACAACTACTCATGCCAAAGTCATGGTAATTATTTAAAGCCATGACTTTTGGAATAATAAATATTAGAAAGAATATTACTCGAGTATATTTATTTCCAAAGTCATGACTTTTGTCCTCAAAGGAAGGTATAGCCATGACTTCTATGCTCAAGCCTAGTACCAATGCCATGGAATTATATCAGTTCCAAGGCAACGTGATATATGAAGGAAAAGAAGAAAAATGTTGTAATGACCCACAATGTTGTGGGCACTTAAAAGATATGAAAAATAATTTTTATGTCATGGCTATAGCCAACCCATGAAAGTCCTACTCAGCATCATGACTACTTCTCAGCATTATGGCCAAGCCCGAATATTCTACAATGAGATGAACTTTATGATATAGTGCATGTTTAATATGGTTGGTGGAAGGTCAATTATGAATAAATCATTGGAGAAGATATATTATTTGTTTGAGGAGCTGACAAAAATAACTATCAAACTAAACAAAATTATTCATTTGTCAGAAGATAAATTATAGTATTAGAGTTAGATTGGTTCACTATAATTGAAGAGAAGATGAAATCTCTTTTAAGAAATCAAGGGTGATTACTATTTTATATCCACAAAAATTGATGGACTTGGATCTTATTTAACAAATAGAAAAAGCTAGTCAAATGCAAAGAAAATGGCATATGTTTCAACCCAACAACATTGCCACAATGAATTACCATCTGAACATTGGAAATCATTAGAATTTTTGAATTTAGGCCATGGGAGTAAGCTATAAAATAATAAGCAATTTTAAAAAAATGTTGGGAACAATATGGTGAGCTACAATAATCAAGGAACCTCAAACTTAAATAATTATTAACCATCACAAAGAGAATAGAAGACAATCTTGGAATAAGGTAAGAATGTCATCTTAATAGAATTGAAAAAAAAATGATACCCATGACAATCAGATGGGGATGCTTGAAGCAAAAATAGTTCAAATGAGTTCAAAGATTAGAACTATAGAAAATCAAATTGGATAATTATCATTATCATTAAGTGAAAAAGTGTAAATGAACTTCTATGTGATATTGAAGTAAATCCAAATAATTTCTCCTTTATATTGCTTAGAAGTAGAAAAGAGCTACAAATACATTATACTGAACATGAGAATATAAAATTTTTTGGGGCTAATAGCACTATGACTTTCCAAAAATTCATGTCTTTGATTGAAAATTTCTAAGAATCCATGGCCCCTATCGATGTGAGCTTAAAGAATAAATAAGATGATGTCGTGGCACCTAACAAAGCCATGACTCCAGAGAAATTGCAATCTCAAATCTTACACAAAGACGTGGAAGGATGAAATGAAAAAATTAAAAAATAATTGGAGGTAATCAAAAACTATGGAGATAAATAAATAAATTAGAATGAAGCTACGAAAATGTTTTCAATGAATTTTTCATTTCCATAATGATTTAAAAAGAAAAAATTGGATGAATACTTTGAGAATTTTTTCAAAATAAATCTCAAGTTAGAAGTAGATATATTATTTGACAAAGCTCTATCCCAAATATCAAATTATGTAAAATTTATGAAAGATATAATGAGTAGTAATAGGAAATTATAGAAGTACGAAACTATGAATATGATCAAGATGTGTAGTGTTAATAATTCAAAGAAAGCTTTCAAAGAAATTAAAGAACTTCAATAGTTTTATAATCCTTAAACTATTAGAGATTACATATTTCTGAAAGTGTTGTGAAACTTGGAATAAAGTATCAATTTGATGTCTTTGTTAATTATGCAAAGATTGAATCAAATTAAAATCACTCAAACATCTCTCTCACTCCAAATGTTTGATCGAACTATCAAGTATTAGGATTGAATTCTCGAAGATGTATTGATTATGGTGGGCATCTTTATTATTCTAGAGAATTTTATTATATTTGATATGGAGAAGGACAATTATGCAATATTAATATTTTGATGACTATTTTTGTTCATGAGATAAGCCCTTATGAACAATAAGGAAGATGAGTTCACTCTTAATGTTAGCAAGGAGCAAGTAAAGATTAATCATTAAAATGCCTTGTATGATATAGATGATGATGAAATGAGGTATTGTAAAGTAGATAATCTTTTCCATGCCACACTTTAACAAAAAGTGAATTTTTGATAGAAAGATTTTGTAGAAGACTATAGGCTAGATGAAAAAGAAATAGAATAACTTAGGAAGTATGATAGTGATAAAAAAAATATGATGAGAAATAAATATTCTTGAGTTGTTAAATTGAGAAAAAGAGGAAGATGACTACTATGAGTTTGTAATATTCTTTGAAGTCATGACATCAGAGGAATTTTATGTTGACATCAGAGAAAGATAAGGCTTAAATAGAAACTAATGAGGATCCAATCAAAGACAAGTTCGTGGCTATGCACAACACTATGATTTTGAGGGTATAAAATGAAAATGGACAAGAAAAGGTAGAAGACAAGGCCGTGTCTATGCATAGTACCACAACTTTGGTGTTACTAAATGAAAATAGTCAATGAAAGCTTAAAAATAAAGCTATTACTTTGGTGATACATAATGAATTAGTTCATCATAATCTTAAACACAAAGTCATGGATGTGGAAAACACCGTGCCTTTGGAGTTACAAAATGAAAAGGGCAACAAAAAAAGTTTAAAGATAAGGCAATGGATGTACTCGACAAAGTGACTTTGAGAATCAAGGAAGAAAAGAACAAAGAAAAGATGAATGTAAAAGTTTTAGTTGTACTCATTACAATGACTTTTGGGATCTAAGAAGAAAATGAACAAGCAAGCATAGAAGAAGAAGTCATGGAATTTACTAAAGTCATGGCATCTAACAACCAAAAGGCCCGAGCAATAAGTGTAGTTGAAGCAAGATTGAAATAATAAACAAATAAGAAAAATATAAAATAGTATAATGAGAAGCTAGCATGCTCAATAACAATCTTTGATAAAGAAAAAAAAAGGTTATGATGGTCTAGCTATTGATATTTAATGTAGTGCTACTTGGGAGGCAACCCAAAATTTTTTTCCTATGTGTCATGTAGTAAATACTTATATCTACCATATAAATAATTATACATATACAATGACTTACAAGTATAGTCATGAAACTCAAACTCTACTATAAATATCAACATGTCAACATGAAGTTACTCAACTATTTTAAGACCACATGATACTCAAACTTAGTCATAAAGTTTTTTATAGACACTAAAGAATTCTTTGTTATGGAAATGGAAATTATTTCTTGAGGATGAGTAATCATTTTAGTATGAAAGTATATTCATGGTTCAAATTATAAAACATTTTTATGTATTTTGATGAATTATGATGATGTGCAAGCATGAAAATAAGATAATTATGGATATTGATTTCTTGATTTTGGAGTTTTGTTAGATTTTTATAAATAGTCATGAAATTGATAGGTTTTGGAGGTGTTTGGCTGAAAGGTAGATATGAAGTCTCATATAATTTTAGTATTCATTCTTGACCAAATCTTTTTCTAATTACTTATGGCAATCTTTGTATGCCACAAATCTACCAACTAATCACAATTCTTCCACTATTCTTTGTGATAATGATATATTATCTTGAAATCTTAGTCATACTTATCTTATAAAATTTAAATAGTTATGATATTAATTTTCTATTATAGTAATCAATTACCACACTAGTATTAAAAGTCATGATCATGTCCTAGTACTATGACTTTATCATTAATATGGATTGATAGTCTCAAGTTAGAGTATTTACCTTTTTACATTACTATGAATTTTGAGCGATATAAAATTTTAGAAAAAAAAAACTACTTGGTCCAATGACTTGGTAATTATTTAGCACCATGAATTTTAGGATATAAAATATTATTTAGGATATTACTTAAATATGATCATTCCACGTGGTCATGACTCTTATCCTCAAAAAAAAAAGGAAAATACGACTTTTTAAGGCGAATTTCCAATATAATTGTATCTTTGCAATACTATTGCGATATGATATATGAGAGAAGTGAAGGTTAGTATCATGATCACTCATAACACTGTGAATACATGAAACACGTGAAGGGAAAATTTTGTATGCCTACAATTTTACAATATCACGGCCATAGAAAACACATGAGTATCCTTCTTAGTGTCATGCCCTTTTTTTAGTGTTGTGGAAACATAATGACCAAGAGAGACCAAATTCAATACCATAGCCATTACCCAATGCTATGACTATGTTACCATATAAAAGGTCATTCATAATACTATATCATTTCTTAGTATTGTGGCCCTTTATGAAGAATAAGAAAGACAAGTACATGAAGTCGTATAAACTTCACAATGTCGAGAATTTGTGTTATAGAGATATTAGGCCTAAATCATGATTATTACCCATTACCACAACTTTGTGTTATAAAAAGATTGAGAATCATTCTAGAGCCATATCCATTTTCTAGAGTTGCAACCAAAAGCTTAAGAGATAAAGACCAAACTTAGACTTTTTTTTTCTGAAAACCATTTTCTACTTAAAGTAATGCAGAATGGCTCAAGTATAAAAAGAAAAAAAGAAATTCCAAGGGATCTCTCCATTTATTTTTCATCCTCAACATAATAAGAAAATCCATAGTTTAGCTACCAAATACTATGGTTAAATTTTGAATTCCATAGGGGCTCCATAAGCAAGCAAGGGATGCAAGACTTGATACTAATCTCTAGAGTTGGATGATGCGGCTCTTAGACCTCCCTTCTCTAACGTAGATTCATAAATTTTATTCAAAATAGCATGTTGTCTAAGGCTTGTGTAACTTGATTTATGTCATGTGATAATGGATATTGATGGATGAATGACAATATAAAAATTGAACTAGGGTTTTGAATATTAGTTGGTTAATGAAAAATTTATATAGAGATTGGTGATAGGTAAACCAATAATCTCACTCTTATATATGGTAGGAAAAAAGTGATAGTCCATTTTACTATGATGCATAATATAAACTTATATGTTAACATCCACAATTTTGATATGTTAATCATTAAGTATGGTGCTTACCAAGCTAATAGTATAAATATATTTACATGCCAATGCATTGTACATGTCCTAGAAGAACTAGTTCTCAATTGAAATAAATATTATATAAAACATTCTTCTAATGGTCTCATATTTAGTGTAGGAGTCATATCATCACTGAGAAGGATTGTGATAAGCAATCCTCAGGGCAAGTTTCTTTCACTCATATGATTCTCATAGGTGAAACTTGAAGGAATTATAAGTTAATTGTGTGTGTATGGTACTTACGAAGACAAATATATAATTACATATAAATTATGTTTGTTCTTGGCCTTTATGATACTTGAGGCTAGAGAATAAGAGTGTGCATATGTAATAACTATCAATGATAATTAACAAGTTGCTTAAAATGTATAAAATTATGAATGACACTTGAGCATAGATGATTTATTATCTTAGAGTTGACGTATCGAGGGGGGTACTATAAGAGGATCATTATTAGGATGGACTCAATAGTAATAAATTCCTTATCTACTATTCAGGCAAGGAGTCATTTAACAACATTTCAACATTCATTGTATGTCTAAACATAGTATAATTTGAACTAATTTTAATATATATCACATAAATTAAATGAATACCTCTCATGGATCTAAGATTAATCTGACAATCCACAATATCTAATATACTAGAATTGAGTAGTCTCACTATTGAATAACTGAATTATTGATATAATCCATGTTAAACTGATATTTGGACAAAAATTATTTATACTACTTGTATGACCTATTTACTTTTTCATCTTTATTGAAAAGATACTCTCACTGATAAGCTTTTGGGATACTGCCTAACTAACAAAATTAGCCAACATAATAAAGTAATAACAATGTTTTGAGGTTGGAAGAGTATTATTATATTTACAACCTTGATTGCTCTCATATAAATGTTTTATAATTCACTACTATATGATAATAGAGTTGATTCCAAGTCACCCTAATGTGTGGAATATAAGTCATTGCTCGATGATTAATATGCCTCCCCATTTTAATAGTCTAGGTTTTTCTCATGCATTCTTATCTCATTTATTTCTTAGTCATAGTTGTTTATATATTTTTTATCCTTTAACTCCAAAAAATATATATAGAGTTTCTCCTTGAATTATTAGTTGTACATCATCTTTTGATTTATCATTTTCTAGGTCCCAAGGTATTAGCTCAGTCCAAAAAGTTTGCTATGTTGATTGGTGGGCTAAAAAAGAAAAATAAAATGAACAAATAAAATACAAAATACAGCATTTTAATGATTCAAATAAGATAATAAGGCAAACTATTAGATTCAAGAAAATCGTCAAATTAGCACGATCAAAACTACTAGAAAAGAATAATTCTTTCTCGAAGATAATTATGTCAATTCACATTAACTAATCAAACAAAATAGTCCCTAGTAATGGTACTAATAATTTGTTACAACTTTATTACATTATCTAATTTTATTGGTTAGACAGTATCCCAATATCTCATTGGTAAGAGTATCTCAACAACAAAGATCCACAATTATATAAGTCATACATATAGTTAAGAGTATTCTCGCATAGATAATGATCTCAAAAAAAAATATTAGTAGTTTTCTCAACTAATAATGAAATAATATAGTTCTAATAGAATAAATATTTTAGGATTTTAGTATGACATTTTGATCCTAGGGTTTGTCCACTTGTTGTATGATGCATATTCAAATAATTCAATTTATTTTGGGTTTTTATATAGAACAAAGATAGGATTATTGTTACACAACCTCTTTATCCTAATAGCATATAATGTGGCGATGGCCATTAATATCATTCCAATGATGGTCTCTTAGATATTGTCAACTTGGTACTTAACCATTGTGTCAACAAATTATCTCTACTTGAGTATCATTCACAAGTTCATACCTTTTAAGTAATTTTTTAACTACCCTTGATTAAAAAGTAATATGGTTTATAAGCATTTTAAGTTGGTTTATAAGTATCATTCATAAGTTCATAACTTTTAAGTATCATTCATAAGTTCATTTACAAGTTCATATCTTTAGCCTCGAGTGTCATAAAGACAAAAAACATATATGGCTTATAAGCATTCACACTTTTGGCTTCATAAATACCATACTTACATAATTAATATATAATTTTCTTAAATCTCATTGGTAAGAACCATATGAGTGAAAGCAAGTCAGAGAGTATTCACCATATTATGAGTGATAACCACTTAGAACATTATTGTGTATTTTGATTTTTTATATTGATATGTTGTCATGGAAATGGAACTAATATGTGTTAATTTCATTACTTAGGTATTTTGAAAATTTTTGATGAATAATCATGAAATCAATGAGTTTTTGGAGGTATTTAGTAGAGGTTGTAGATCTGATTATCTTGCATAATTCTGTCATCTATTATTGATCAAAACTTTATTGAATTGGTCGAGGCAATTCTTTATGTCATTACCCTACTAACTTGTTGGCATAATCTTTTCACTATGTGATATATGCTCAATGATTATGATATTGTATGTAGTCACAACTTTACTTAATTAGCTCAGAAAATTAAAATAACTATGATATTAATTATTCATCACAACAACCTAGTACCCCTACTAGTGCTCAAGGTCATAAAAAATTTTATAGTACCAAGACTTTATCTTTACATGGCCCGATAGTCTCAAGTCAGAGTCATGACTTTATTTACAAAACCAAATCTTTTGAGCTACATAAAATTAGATAGCCACAACCACTCATCTCAAAGCCATGATAATTATTTAAAGTCATGACTTTTGGGATACTAAATATTACACAAGACATTGATTGAGTATGATCATTTTCAAGGTCATAACTCTTGTTCATAGAAGAAGCTATTATTGTCACTTCTATGCTCAAGCTAAGTGACAATACCATGTCATCCTATTAGTGTCATGATAACATGATATATAAAGGAAGAGGATGCTAGTTTTGTGGTCACCCATAATGTCATGGACACTTAAAAAGATATGAATGGTAATTTTTTTATCGTAACTATATCCAACATATGATAGACCTTCTCAGCACTACAATAACTTCTTAGTGTCATGGCCTTATAAATAAAAAAAAACAATTTCCAATGTCATGAACTTTACACAACATAGTGGCTATATAATAATATGAGAAGTTATCTTCACTATGTGGTCACTTCTCAACACCATAGCTCTTTATAGAATACAAATAAACAAAAGCATGAAGCCATGGCTATTTCATAGTGATGTGACTTTATGTTAAAGAGAGATTAGGCCTAAGTCATGATTGTTGCCAATGGCATGACTTTTCATTACAAAAAGATCAATATGTTTAATAAAGTCATGATAATATCTAAAGTTTTGACCTTGATCCAAAGAGATAAAGGTAAAATTTGTGACTTTCTTCTAAAATTTATGACTTCCTAATTAAAGTAATACAAGGATGTCCGCGCCTAAAAGTAGAAGATAAAAAAATTTTAAAAAATCTATCATTTCTTCTACTTCTCACTCATCCAACAAGCAAAGAAATTAGAACTACCAAACCTTATGAGACAATTTTGCACTCCCTAGGGGTTCCACAACCAAGTATGTGATGAACGATTTATGCTAATCTCTAGACTTGAGGGGCATGACTCTAAAACCCATCCCCTCTAATGATAGATTTGAGAATTTGAACCAAACTAATGTGGGTATAGGATTTATATAATTTGAGATATATGATGTGAATTGGTTTTATTTGTGATTTAATAAATAGTTTTATTAATTTTATATATGAATATTGATGGATAGTGATTAAATATAACTTGAATTAGGATTTCGATTATTGGTAGGTTAGTATGAGATTATCATAGTAGAATGTGAGGTAAATCATGATGCTCACTAATGCATATGCTAGAAAGAAAGTGATAGCCCTTCTGACTATGATATAAGATAAACTTATATATTGAATCCTAAAATTTGAGTATGTTAATTATCACAATTATGATTCTTTTGAAGCCAAAAGTACAAATATTTTTACATGTCAAGATATTATACACATTTTAGAACTATTTTTTGATTGGGATAGATATTAGCATGAAAGTTGTATCATCACCAAGGAGGATGGTGATGAGCAATCCTCAGGACATAAATGAGTATGTTATGACTTATAAGGTGGTTATAGTCCTTATGAGCAACTTTTACTTATATAGTTCTTACTAGTAAGACTTGAGGGAAGTGTATGTTTATTATATGAGTATGGTACTTATGAAGTCAAAAGTGAAAATACTTACAAACAATATCAATCATTACTATTTATGATATTGTAGGATGGAAAATAATAGTGTGCATATGAAGTAATCATCAGGGGTAGGTATTGAAGTTGCCTAAAAGGTATAAAATTATGAATGATTCATGAGTAGAGATGAATTATTATCTCAATGGTAACTTATTGAGGGGATAACTATAAGATGACAACCATTAAAACATACTTAATGGTGACAATAACCTTGCAAGATGTTATGGAAAGATGTCATTGCATAATATCCTAACCTTAATTATGTCTCTAACATAATATAAGTTGAACGACTTAAATAGTATCTCATAGATAAAATGAACAAATCATGGACCTAAGATTATATAATAATCTAAGTATCCATTTTATTAAAAATGAGTTGTTTCATTCTTGAATAACTGAACTACCAAATAATATATGTGAGATTAATATCTTGTTGAAAGTCTATTATACTACTTATATGACCCATAGAATTATAGATTATAATTAATGAGATATTATCATTAATGAGCTTTTGGGACATCACTTAACTGACAAAATTATGTAGCATAACAAAGTCACATTAACTTTTTGGCTTCTTAACTAGGGATCATTTAATTTGGTTAGTTAATATGAGTTGAAATAATTATTTTTGTAATAGAATAATATTTTTAGTAGTTTAAATAGTATTAAGTTTGATAAATATTTTCAGATCTAAAAGTAAAAATCTTATTAACTTGTTTGAACATGGATGGTTATATTATATTTTGTTTATTTTCTTATATTCTATTTTTTTTTATTTTTTAGCAATATTTTATGAGCTAAAGCTATGCGACCAAGCTATCCCCTTTTGACTCAAAAATCAAAAGAATTAGTAGAATTATTGCCAAAGAAAGAGATAATAAAGACCTTATAGAAGGTACTGGAAGTAATAAAGTGACATGAGGTAGTAATGGACAAGTTGTCCAACAACTCATCTACTACCATACTCTAGAAGATTATTGAAAGTACATAGTAATTGATAGTTAATCTAAGATTCATTTTCAACTAGTTGAAAAAAAGTATGTTTGGTTGTAGCAAAATGAATGGAGTTAGCACATATGCAAAAAGATTATGCATATTTCCATTTTTAGTAAGTAGTAAGGCATAAAGTTATTACTAATGTTTATAATGGGGCTCCATTGAGAGTTGAGATAAATTAGTGAGGCATTTCTCACTAAATATTTTCCACTTAAAATTATATCTTAACTACATAGTGAGATAAGTTAATTCTGATAAGAAGAGCATGATAACTTATATGATACTGGGGATAGTTTTAGAGAATTGCTAAGAAAATATGCTCAACATGGATTTGAGTCATGGTTCCAACCCAAACCTTAATCTATAATGGGCTAGACTATATAATAAGATGCATGGTTGATGCGGCTACCAGAGGGTTCATTATGAATAAATTTATGCATGAGACATATTACTTGTTTTGAGTAGCTAGCAAAAAATAACCACAAAAATCCAATATATTATTCATTTGGGAGAAGATAAGCTAGAGCATTGGAGTTGAACAGGTTCGCCGTCATTGAAGCAAAGATAGAAGCTTTTTTGAAAATGTTTATTTCCCAAATATAGAAGATAAGAATGTTAGGAGAGATCACTACTTTACATCCAAATAAATCTATGGAATTGGATCTCATTTATAAAATGGAAGAAGTCAACCAAATGTAGAGCAAATGATACATGTTTCAAACCAACAATGATGTCCCAATGCATTATTAGATGAACATAAAAAATCATGATTATTTTTCATATGTAGGCTATGGGGGTATGCTATAGCATATCAATAAATCTTCTAGAAATATTAGGAATAATATGGTGAACTATACTAATCAAGAAGGCTCCAATTTAATTTTCCATCATCATGAAGGAAAGAGAAGCCAATGGAGGATGATGGGGTGCAAGTTATCTTAATAGATTTGAAGAAAAATAATGATTCCCAAGACAATTAGATGGGGCTGCTTGAAGTGGGGATAAATGAAATGATTCGATTATGAGGAACATAGAGCATCATCCCAGTCAATTAAATTATTAATTAATAGATGAGGAGTAAAAAAAGTACCAATTGATATGGAAGGAAATCCAAGAATTGTTCCTTAATATTACTTAGAAATGAGAATGAGCTACCAATGCATTTTGAAAAAAATAATTTTAGAACTTATGGTGGTGATAGTGTTGTGACTCTTCCAAAAATCATGGCTCTAAAGCTACATAATTATTTTGAACAAGAAGATTCTAGAGTTTCTAGGAGTAACAAGGTATCAACTTCCTCAAAAGCCATGACTCATCCTAAAATTCTCCAACAAGATATGACCCCAACTAACAAGACTAGAATAATTATAACTATGATACTAAGATGCTTAACGAAGCTTCAACTCCAAAAGAAGTACAAAACTAAGTTTCACCCAAAGATGAGAAAAATAGAAATGAAGAAAAAGATGAGTGAATAGAGCTTACCTAAGGTCATGGAAAGAATGAAATGGATTAAAATGAAGCAAAAAGTAAGTTTTTTATGAATATTATATTTTCATAATGAGTTAAGAAGGAACTATTGCATGAATACTTCGAAAATTTTATTGATATATTCTTGAAGTTAGAAGTAAATATAATATTTGCTGAAGCTCTAGCCCAAATGATAAACTATGTTGAATTTATAAAAGACATAATAAGTATAAAAAGAAAATTGGAGATATATGAGACTATGAATATGACTAAAAAGTATAGTACAATTATTCAAATAAAACTTTTGAGGAATTAAAAGACCTCCGAAGCTTTACAATAACTTGTACTTTTAGAGATCACACCTTTTGAAAGGCATTGTGCTACTTGGGATCAAGTGTCAACTTGATGCCCCTATCCATTGCACAAAGATAAAATCTTGGTAGAATTATTATGATTTCTCTCTCACTTCAAATGGTAGATCAAAGGTGACCAAGCACCTAGATGAAATCATTGAAGATGTATTGGTCAAGGTGAGTATCTTTATTTTTCTAGTAAATTTCATTATATTGGATATGGAGGAGGGCCAGAATGTGTTGCTAATATTGGATAACTATTTTTTACCATGAGAAAACCCCTCATTGATGTCAAGTAAAATGAATTCATTCTTCATATCAATGATGAATAATTAAAGCTTAATCTTGTAATGACCTATGGGATCGATATGATTTTAAAAAATTTTATGATAATAACTCTAAGGAAGAAGAGGCACCAATGGAGAAGGAAAGGCTAAGACAAAAATCAATGAAGAGCATATCAAAGACAAAGCCATGGTTGTTCACAATGTTATGACTTAGGTATTCTATAATGAAAATTACCAAGGAAAGCTATAAGATAAAACCGTAATTGTACCTAGCACCATGAGTTTGGGGGTATAGAATGAATTAGTCTATTAGAAGCCTACGGATAAAGCCACTACTTCAATTATAGCCATGACTTTGAAGTTATAGACAAAAGGTAAAAAAAAGGTGCAAGACAATGCCATGACTTTATTTAAAGCCATGACTTTGGAGACAAATGAAGAGAGAAGAGAAATACTTAAAGAAGTTGTGGTTATACTTATTACTATGAATTTGATGATCTGGGATGAAAAGGGACAATGGAGCGGAGAAGAAGGAGCCACAACATTTAGTAAAGTCGTGACATCAAAAAAGAAAATAGTTTGAGGAACAAATGTAGCTAAAGAAAGACTAAAATAAGAGATTAACAAAAAGGAAGTAAAACAATATACTAAAAGGATTGCATGGATAGCAAAGATCCCTATTAGAGTAAAAGAGATTTTGATAGTCTAGTTACATACATTAAATATAATGTTGCTTGGGAGGCAACCCAAATTTATTTTTTTCACATGTATCATGTAATAAGCACTTATATATATATCACATAAATGAATGTACACATCCAATGACCTATAAGTATACTTTTGAAACTCAAATCCCACTTCATTTATCAGCATATCTACTTGAGGTAACTCCATTATTTATAGACCCAATGACACTCAAACCTAGTTATAGTAATTTGTAGTGATGATTAATATTTATTTCAAGGGAGAAGTTATTGATTAGGGATGAACAATTATTTGTGTGTGAGTTTGTTCAGTATCAAACTTACCAAATATTCAAATATATTTTGGTAGTTGATAATGATGTGTAAATATTAGAATGGAGCTCATTTTTGTTGATTTCATGACTTTAGTATTTTAAAGAGTTTGATAAATAGTCATGAAATCAATATGTTTTTGGAGGTGTTTAGTAGAGGAGGTAGATCAGTGACTCTTATATAGTTTTAGTATCTATTTTGACTAAAACTCTAGTTAATTAATTAGGGCAATTATTAATAGCATGACCCAAAAAACTCATAGCATAATCTTTATATTATATGACATATTCTCAATGGCTATAATATTATCATGAAGTTATTACTATACGTAACTTTGAAAATTTAAATAGTTGTGGCTTTAATTCTCTATTGCAGCAACCTAGTACCCCACTAGTGCTTAAGGTTTAGGCTAAGTTCATAGTGATATGACTTTATTTTTGCAAAGCTTTAATAGTCTCAAATTAGAACCATGACTTTATTTATAAAGTTATATCTTTTGAGCTATAAAAAATTATGAAGCCATAACTACTCATGTCAAATTCACGATAATTATTTAAAGTCATTATTTTTTTTGATAGACTAAATATTATAGAGGATATTACTCGAGTATGGTAATTTCCAAGGTTATGACTCTTGTCCTCAAAGGAAGGCATAGTCATAACTTTTATGCTTAGGTTAATTATCAATGTTGTAGCATCCTATCAGCACTATGGCAACATGATATATGAAGAAAGAGAAGGTTAGTGTTATTGTCAAGCACAATGTCGTGGACACATAAGAGATATGAAGGATAACTTTTGGACTATTGCTATTTCCAAGCATTATGACTACTTCTTGGTGCTACAACCATATAAATCTCAAGAAATACTATTTTCTAATATTGTGGCCTCTATACAATGTTGTGGCTATATAACAATATGCAAAGTCATCTCCACTTCGTGGCTACTACCATTATGACCCTTTATAAACTATTAATGGACCAAGGCATGAAGTTGTCACCATTTCATAGCACCACAACTTTTGTATTACAGAGAGATTAGACCTAAGTAATGATTGTGGCTAACGTCATTGTTTTTTATTACTAAAAGATTAAACGCAAAATAGAGTTGTGAATATTTTTTAGAGTTATGACCTTAAGTTGAAGAGATGAAGGCCATAGTTACAACTTTTTTCTGAAAGTCATGACATCCTACTTAAAGTAATACAAGGTCACCAGAGCATAAAAGTAAAAGATACTGAATATCCAAAAAATCTTTTATTTCTTTTCGTTCTCCCTCATGCAACAAGCAAAACAATGATAACTACTAAACTTTAGAGGTGAAGTTTATACTTTATAGGGGTTCCAAAAGCAAGAAAAAAACATACAATTTATGCTATTACCTAGAGTTGGGGGAACACAACTCTCAGACCCCTCTTATATAAAAATAGATTTGAGAATGTATACCAAACTTGTATGAGTCTAGGATTTATGTAATTTGAGATATGTGATGTAAATTAGCTTTATTTATGAATGAATGAATGATTTGATTTATTTTATGTTTAAATATTGATGGATGATAATTAATAAATCTTGAATTAGGGTTTTAACTATTGATAGATTTGTGAGAGATTATTTTGGTAGATGGTTATAGATAAACCATGAGGGTCACTCATGCATATTGTAGAAAGGCAGAGACAGCCCTTCTAACCATAATGCATGAGATAAACATATATGTTGAACTCCAAATTTTGAATATGTTAATCATTGTAAGTATAAAGCTTATGAAGTCAAAAGTATGAATAATTTTACATAGTAATCCATTATACATATCTTAGATGAACTAGTTCTCAATTAGGATTTATGTTATATAGAGTAATATCCAAAGAGGCTTACCTTTAGTGTGGGAGTAGTATTACCACTAAAGTGAATTATGATAGGCAATTCTCAAGACATGCACGAATATGTTGTGACTCATAAGTTGGTGACAATCCTTCTGGGTCACTTTTATTCATATGGTTCTCACTAGTGATACTTGCAAAAAATATGTGTTAATTGTATGAGTATAGAGGTGTCAAATAGGCAGGCCCGGCATGGTCCGGCCCGTTTTTAACCAGCACGATCGTGCTATCGTGCTGTGCCGGGCCCGCTCGGGCACGGCCTGGCCATACATGCCAGGGGGCAGGGCATAGGCTGAGAATGAGAGAGAGGCAGGGCCGGGCAGGCGGGACCAGGACGGGACGGAAGGCCGTACGGACAGCAGAAATCTAAAATCAGAATATTGTTTTTTTTTTTAATTTATATATTGTAAATTTTATTTCTTAAGGTTAAGTGTAGTATTAATTATTAAATATAATTTTTTTAAGAATGTTAAAAATTAAAATTAAAAAAAAAACAAATTTTAGAAAATTATTTTTTTTATCAAATTCAACTTAGTATTGCTTTATTTATATTTATAATTTATTAATTATAAATTAAAGTTATTAATTTTTAAAATAAAATTTAAATCGTAAAAAAAATAAACCAATATATTATGTTAGTAAAAATAAAAATTAAAAAAAAATTAAACAACACAAATGAGAAATTACCAATCATCCATTTGAAACTGATGGTCCGAACATAACAAGTATAAGTTTCAACACAACGTACAAACAAAGCGTACAAATACAATCAATAAAAAAAACATCTAAAACAAAAAATAGTAGATCATCATCAATCGTCAATCGGCATATCATGAGAATCATCAGCCGCAACATCAAGATCAGTATCATATGAATCATCATCATCGGCAATCAGCTCCTCCGCCATCATAGTGGATGTGGATGCGACTGCAGTGTCTGTCCTAGTCCCAGCTTCAGCACGATCATGGATGCTAAACCTCGATTCCTCCCAATCCTTCAAACATGCCAAGGCCTCAACCATATCTGGACGTAATCTCGATCTCCAATCCGAAATCACGTTCACTGCAACAGAAAAAGCAGACTCCGATGCTACGCTCGACACCGGATGAGTTAGTAGATCCCGTGCCATCATAGATAGCACGGGATAGGTGGACTCATATGATTTCTACCACTGTAATAAATCAAGATTCTTATTATCAGAATGTGATAGGATTGAGCAGTAATCGGTATCTAAGTATCGAGACAGCTCACTCCTATGTGATGGTCCACCCCTACATTTCCCCCTCGCTAGGTTAATGGAATAATCGTCATCTCCGAATAAGGTATCAATGTCCGTAATCACAGTCTCACCACCACCACCACCATACCTAGTATCGTAGTATGTGAACAGGTCTGTCAACTTCTCGTAAATGAACCCTTCAGGTGGCTCTTCCAGGTTCATGCATGAGGAAATGAAAGTCAGGGTGTTTTCTACCCCTTCCACCTTAGCCCTAGGGTACATGATGCAGCGAGGAAATAAAGAGATGGAATGGTGGACCAGTACTTCAAGTACTTGGTCTCCAATCTCTGCAACCATATGGCTAAGCGTCGGGTCAGCTCGATACTTCCTAAACATGCTACTAATGTTGCATATGCAATGGAATGCAATGCAAGTGGTGGGCGTATAAACTGACGAACACATATTCGTCATGTCATAAAATATCTTCAGGAATTTCATAAATGAAATTCCTGAAGTCCAGTCAGTGTCGTCAATAATAAGTTCGCCACTCTTATTATTGACGTAGTCGGATATCACGTGTTCGTATCCAACACATGATTCCAACATTATGTACGTGTAATTCCAACGATGTCTCACATCCGATTGGAATTTCTTATTCTTAAGATTCTCAGACAAACAGAGATTACCAAACTCTTGTTGTCTACGAGGAGTGTGAATATACTTGAGCGCATTACATATATTTTTCAACGCGGGGGAACACACCTTCATTCCCACTTGAACTATCAGATTAATCACATGACACATGCATCTGACATGAAAGATCTCTCCTAATGGTGCGTCTCTAATATTCCTAACAAACATATTGATCGCTACTCCATTATTAGAAGCATTATTGAAAGTGACACTAAAAAATTTTATTTTGAATTTTATATTCCCTAAATATTTTCATCATACACTCAAAAATGGCCGGGTCATCATGAGGATGAAGAATCTCAGTGAATCCTAAAATTTTTTTATTGATTGTCCAGTTAGAATCTACATAGTGACTCGTGAGACATGCATAAGAAGAATTATCGTGACATGTCCATATATCGGACGTCACGGACACCACTCCATTATATGCCATAAATTCCTTAATTATTTTTTGTTTTTTTAACTTATATATCTTTAGTATGTCACTCCTAGGTGTGGACCTAGGAATCATACGATAGGAAGGCTGAAAATAAGTCTGCATGATGCGCACTTAGAGGTGTCAAACGTGCCGGGCCGGCCCGGCCCTGCACGAGGCACGACACGATTCGGCCGTGCCCGGGTTAAGAACAGCCCGTGCCGTGCCTTGGCACGGCACGCCGGCACTGGTCCATCCCGTGCCGGTTCATGCAGGCACGCATGGCACTGGCGGCGTGTCACGTGTGGCGTGGCGTGAGTTGTGACCCGTCCGGCCGTCCCCTGGCCCCCCCCCCCGGTAAAAAGACCGCGGGTCGGGTCTGATTGGACCCGACCCGCGGTCCCGACTGCCGATACCCGATGGCCGACGGCCATAGATCCGATCCGAGCAATTCTGACGACAAAAAAAAATTTTCAAACTTCACCGATTTTCAGCCGTTGGATTCACCTCCAACGGCTAGAGGGCAGAATCCAACGGTCCTCGTGATTCTGCCCCTTAAAAATCTTAAAAAAATTCAAAAAAATAATAAAAAAATATCTTTTTTTATAAAAAAAAACTTTCTTTAGCCTATAAAATCTACCCCCCTCCCTATAACATTTATTTTTTTCAAAAACATAAAACCTCTCAATACTTTCTCTCTCTTACATAAACCGTGCATCTCTCTCTCGGGCATCGTGATTTTGATTTCAGCTTGGATTTTCGTGAAACTCAACTTGAGTTTTGAATATCAGAGCTTCCTGCGGTACACCTTGCACGTGACTTACCTCATTGCTTTTACCGGGTAATTTATTTTACGTTTTTTTGTACTTTCTCTCTCTAAAGCTTCTCTCTCTAGAAAAACTTACAAAAAAATAAAAAACATAAAAAATGACAAATACACCTGACACGTATTTAAATTTGGAAAATGAAAATGTTAGTGTTACATAGACATCTGTGGCTACTGAAACTTTGGTTTCTCCTGTCGTCTCAACCCAAAGTTCTAAAAAACAAAAAACTAGGAGGACTTCTGTAGTTTGGACACATTTTAAAATCATAACACAAGTAAATGTTAGGGGTGAGGAACTTGAAATGGCACAGTGCAAATATTGTATGAGACTTTTAACATGCAAGAGTACATGTGGGACTGGGCACCTTAAGAGGCATGCCGAAATATGCACCAAAAAACATGGACCCTTAGATCCTAGGCAAACCCAACTTGGCACTACATTTTTTGAGACTGGATCGAGTTCAGTCTCAAAGTTTACTCCCTTCGTATACTCCAGCGAGTTTGGTAGGGACGGCATGGCCAGGCTCATCACATTGATGGGTCTTCCGATCAGATTTTCGGAAGATCCGAGGGTAGTGCGCAACATGCAGACTTATTTTCAGCCATCCTTTCGTAGGATTCCTAGGTCCACATCTAGGAGTGACATACTAAAGATATATAAGTTAGAAAAACAAAAAATAATTAAGGAATTTTTGGCATATAGTGGAGTGGTGTCCGTGACGTCCGATATATGGACATGTCACGATGATTCTTCTTATGCATGTCTCACGAGTCATTATGTAGATTCTAACTGGACAATCAATAAAAAAATATTAGGATTCACTGAGATTCTTCATCCTCATGATGGCCCGTCCATTTTTGTGTGTATGATGAAAATATTTAGGGAATATAAAATTCAAAATAAAATTTTTAGTGTCACTTTCGATAATGCTGCGAATAATGGAGTAGCGATCAATATGTTTGTTAGGAATATTAGAGACACACCATTGGGAGAGATCTTTCATGTCAGATGCATGTGTCACGTGATTAACCTGATAGTTCAAGCGGGTATGAAGATGTGTACCCCCGCATTGGAAAATATACGCAATGCACTCAAGTATATTCGCACTCCTCGCAGACTACAAGAGTTTGGTAATCTCTGTTTGTCTACGAATCTTAAGAAGAAGAAATTCCAATCAGATCTGAGACATCGTTGGAATTACACGTACCTGATGTTGGAATCATGTGTTGGATACGAACACGTGATATCCGACTACGTCAATAGTAAGAGTGACGAACTTATTATTGACGACACTTACTAGGCTTCAGAAATTTCATTTATGAAATTCCTGAAGATATTTTATGACACGACGAACATGTGTTCGTCGGTTTATACGCCCACCACTTGCATTGCACTCCGTTGCATATGCAACATTAGTAGCATGTTTAGGAAGTATCGAGCGGACCCGACGCTTAGCCATATGGTTGCAGAGATGGAGACCAAGTACCTGAAGTACTGGTCCACCATTCCATCTCTTTATTGCCTCGCAGCATGCATGGACCCTAGGGCTAAGGTGGAAGGGGTTGAAAACACCCTGACTTTCATTTCCTCGTGCATGAACCTGGAAGAGCCACCTGAAGGGTTCATTTATGAGAAGTTGACAGACATGTTCACATACTACGATACTAGGTATGGTGGTGGTGGTGGTGAGACTATGATTACGGACACTGATACCTTGTTCGGAGATGACGATTATTCCATTAACCTAGCGAGGGGGAAACGTAGGGGTGGACCATCACATAGGAGCGAGCTGTCTCGGTACTTAGATACCGATTACTGCTCAATCCTATCACATTCTCATAATAAGAATCTTGATTTATTACAGTGGTAGAAATCATATGAGTCCACCTATCCCGTGCTATCTAGGATGGCACGGGATCTACTGACTCCTCCGGTGTCGAGCGTAGCATCGGAGTCTGCTTTTTCTGTTGCAGTGAACGTGATTTCGGATTGGAGATCGAGATTACGTCCAGATATGGTTGAGGCCTTGGCATGTTTGAAGGATTGGGAGGAATCGAGATTTAGCATCAGTGATCGTACTGAAGCTGGGACTGTGACAGACACTGCAGTCGCATCCACATCCACTACGATGGCGGAGGAGCTGATTGCCGATGATGATGATCCATATGATACTGATCTTGATATTGCGGCTGTTGATTCTCATGATATGCCGCTTGACGATTGATGCTCATCAGCTCTTTTTTTTCGATGTTTTTTTATTTATTTTATTTATACACTTTGTTTGTACTTTGTACCATACGTTGTGTTGAAACTTATACTTGCTTTGTTCGGACCATTGGTTTCAAAAGCATGATTGGTAATTTTTCATTTGCGTAGTTTAATTTTTTTTTAATTTTAATTTTTACTAACTTAATGTATTTATTTATTATTTTACGATTTAAATTTTATTTTAAAAATTAATAACTTTAAATTTTAATATATAATTAATAAATTATAAATATAAAAAAAGCTAAACTTAAATGAATTTGATAAAAAAAAAATTTTCTAATATTTGTTTGTTTTATTTAATTTTAATTTTTATAATTTTTACAAAAAATTATATTTTTTAATTATTACTCTATACGGTTACTTTATCAAAAAATTTACAATAAAAAAAATCTAATCTACCATGAGCCCATGAGGCCATGACTCATGAGCCATCTGCCTGTCCGTCAGGGGTCAGCCCGTGCGGCCTCCCGGACCCTGGTTGACCCGGTCCCACGTTGCGACTCCCGCCTGCTCGGCCGTGCCGCCTGGCCTGTATGGCCAAGGCACGCCCGAGCGGGCCCGGCACGGCACGGCACGGCCTTGTCGTGCCTACGGGCCGTGCCGTGCCCGCCTATATACAAACCGTGCCGTGCCGGGCACGGCACGGTAGCACGATCGTGCTTGTGAAAAACGGGTCGTGCCGTGCCGGGCCGGCCCGTTTGACACCTCTATGCGCACTACCCTCGGATCTTCCGAAAATCTGATCGGAAGACCCATCAATGTGATGAGTCTGACCATGCCGTCCCTACCCAACTCGCTGGAGTATACGAAGGGAGTAAACTTTGAGACTGAACTCGATCCAGTCTCAAAAAATGTTGTGCCAAGTTGGGTTTGCCTGGGATCTAAGGGTCCATGTTTTTTGGTGCATAATTCGGCATGCCTCTTAAGGTGCCCAGTCCCACATGAACTCTTGCATGTTAAAAGTCTCATACAATATTTGCACTGTGCCATTTCAAGTTCCTCATCCCTAACATTTATTTGTGTTATGATTTTAAAATGAGTCCAAACTACAGAAGTCCTCCTAGTTTTTTTGTTTTTTAGAACTTTGGGTTGAGACGACTGGAGAAACCAAAGTTTGAGCAGCCGCATACATCTGTGTAACACTAACATTTTCATTTTCCAAATTTAAATACGTGTCAGGTGTATTTGTCATTTTTTATGTTTTTTTTCCTATGTTTTTCTAGAGAGAGAAGCTTTAGAGAGAGAAAGTAAATAAAAACGTAAAATAAATTACCCAGTAAAAGCAATGAGGTCAGTCACATGCGAGGTGCACCGCAGGAAGCTCTGATGTTCAAAACTCAAGTAGAGTTTCACGAAAATCCAAGCCGAAATCAAAATCCCGAGGCCCGAGAGAGAGATGCACAGTTTATGTGAGAGAGAGAAAGTTTTGAGAGGAGATATGTTTTTGAAAAATATAAATGTTATAGGGAGGGGGGTAGAATTTATAGACTAAAGAAATTAATTTTTTATAAAAAAATAAATTTTTTTATTATTTTTTTGAATTTTTAATATAATTTTAAGGGGCAGAATCACGAGGACCATTGGATTCTGCCCCCTAGCCGTTGGAGGCGAATCCAACGGCTGAACATCTTTAAAGTTTGAATTTTTTTTTGGCCGTTGGGATTGGTCGGGTCTAAGCCCGTCGGGGCTCGGTAGTCGGGACCACGGGTCGGGTCCAATCAGACCCGACCTACGGTCTTTTTGCCGGGGGGGCGGGCGGGGGACGGGTCACGCCCACGCCCCACGCGTGCCTGTGTGAACCGGCACAGGACAAACCCATGCCGGCGTGCCGTGCCGGGCCAGGCACGGCACGGCACGGCACGGGCCCGGGCACGGTTTAAAAACGTGCAGGGCCAGCCCAAGCACGGCCGAACCATGCCGTGCCTTGTGCCGGGCAGGGCTGGCCCTGTATGTTTGACACCTCTATATGAGTATGATATTTATAAAGTTAAAAGTACAAGCACTTGCAAACTATGTCAATCATTGGTCTTTATTATAATGAAGAATAAAGAATGAGAGTGCATATAAAGTAACCATCAAGCACAATTATAAAAGTTGCCTAAAAGGTATAAATTATGAATAACTCTCAAGCATGTATGAATTATTATCATAGTAGTAAATATACCAAGGGAGGAGGGGGCCACCTTAATGATGGGCTCAATTGTGATAACCATCTTATATGTCATTAGGGCATTGAGTCATTGCAAAATACCTAAACCTTCATTATTTATCCAATATAATATAAGTTGAGTGATTTAAATGACATTACACAAAATAAATAAATAAACCATAGACCTAAAGATTCTATAATGATTTAAGGATCCATTTATCTAAAAATGGGTTGTCTCTTTGTTTAATAATTGAACTACCATTATAATTATTATGTGATAGATATTTAGTTGAAAGTCCATTATAGTACTTGTATGATTTGTTTGCTTGCATATCTTAATTGATGAAATATTCTATTGAATGAGCTTTTTGGACATCACCAAACTGATAATATTAAGCATCATAACACAATTGCAATAGCATATCCTACAGAATATCTAGTATCATTCTCCATAGTGATGATGAGACTCATACAATAAATATGAAATCCTTTGAACAACATTCTATAAAACATCAACATCAATTGATGATCATTTCTTTTAAGACATGTATAGTGGAGTGGCATATAAAATAATTCATACTTTTGGCTTTGTGAGTATCATACTCATAACAATTAATATATCTTAATTTTAGATTTTAACATATATGTTTGTCATACACATCATGATTGAAAGGGTTGTCACTTCCTTCTCATTTTATGCATGAGTGAGCCTCATGGTTTACTTATCATCATCCACCATAACAACATGCACAAAATCACCGATAATTAAATTATTAATTCAAGTTCTATTTAATCATCATTTCATCAATTTCTATTTCACAACATAAATCAAATATTAGCCTAATATTAATTACTCACAAAATCATTCATTAATCACATAAATTATAATTACATAAATCCTAGACCTTAATTTAGCCTAATATTAGTGAGAGATTCAAACAAGATCCAAGAGAAGAAGTTTCATAAATCTTAGGTTCCTAATTATAGACCTTATAAATATAGGATACAACCTCTAATTTCATATTATCTTAGATTATTTACCAAATCTACCCTAGAGAGTAGGATTTTTGAGTTGCACTTCCCAGCTCTAGGGTTTAGCTTTTTTCATAATTCATTTCTTGCTAGTGAATCCCCTAGGGAGTACAAAAATCATTCTTAGGGTTGTTTTTGTCCTTTCCCTTTTTTCTTTTTGAGTGAAAGAAAAATTTTCTTTTTGGCTTTCCACTCTTCTTTTATGCTCTGTAATTCTGACATTTGTCTAAGTATGAAGTTGTGACTTTGATTAAATGTCATTACTTTGGCCTTGGTCTATTGAGCTCAAAGTTGTGACTTATGAAAGTAACTATAGCTTGAGAATAGCTCATACTCTTTATATAACACAAAGTTGCAGTGCTAGAAAGTATCTATGACACAGGCTATAATTTACAATTATTCAATAAAATTATAGTTTAATAAAATTAAAGTTGATTATGTATTTTATTTATATAATACAAAGGCATGATATCGTGAATGACCATAGCTTTGACCTTGGTATTTCTTTTAAATCAAATGATTATGGCTATGGAAATGTCCATAGTTTTTGCTTTGATCATTCTTGCATATCAAATAGTCTTAGTGATAGGAATGTTCGTGGCATTGGTAATTGGCTCATACATAAGAGTTGTGGTCTTGCTTTCTCTTGAGGGTAAGAGTCATACCTTGGGAAGTGGTGATGCTCAAGTAATACCCTCTATAATATTGTGTGTCTAAAATTCATGATACTATGGCTTTAGCTTAAGTAGATTTGGATCTATAACTATTTATATCCCAATATATATTGTTTAGGAAAATACTATAGCTTTAACTCGAGAATACAAAATCTTATATAATACAAAGTAACCACATAATTTTACAATTATGTGGTTACTTTGTTGATCTCAAAGTTGTGACTTATGAAACTTTGTATTATATAAATGTCATTATGTATTTGATACCTCAATTCTATTAAACTATAATTTTATGTATTTTGGTGATTATTCATTATGTATTTTAGGGAAGTCGATTCATGGATTAAGTGTGAGAATTGGCTGTCTTTTCGATATCATCCTTGCTAATTCTCTGATGTCTATGTATTGCAAATGCCTGGAATATACTGGATGCTTGAACCTGTTTGACGAAATGCCTGTAAGAAACATGTGTTCCTGGAATATTGTTATAGCAGGATATGCATGTTCGGTTTTCATGTGAAATATGAGATTTGGTTGATTTGTTGAGAATGAGTTGAATAAAAAGTCATGTAGGGTCATAATTTTTTTTGTATTACAACTTTGCTATACCTTATTGAACTTATAGGGTAGTTTCGACATTCATCTTGGATGATGCTCTATATAAATAGTCATATAATTTTTGTATGATATAAATCTATCACTTTGTTAACATATTCAATCACACAAATAGTCTATACAAATAGTCATAACCATTGTATAACATATTCAATTTAGCTATGAAATTTTTTTGGAGTCACAATCACACTAGCACATCATATTTTTTAGGATTGTGACATTAATTTTATGTCATAACAACCAATTACCCTACTTATGCTAAAAGGCATGACATCTGCTAGCATTGTGGATTTCTCATTACAGAGCCACCAATACTAAGAAAAAGGGCATTTACTCAAACCATAGCCATTTCTAGGGCATTAACTTTTTGCTCTTGGGAAGTGATCAAAGTTGTGGCTCATTTCATGGGCCATAACTTTGGGTTATATATATAAAATGCATAAACCATAGTCATTCCTAATGTCACTACTTAGTGTTATAGAGACAAAATGTATAGATGTAACTATTCCAACACTGTGACCATTCCTAATACCATGACTTCATATTGCATAGATAAAATATGCAACTGCAACCATTTCTAGCACCATGGTAATCTAAAATAAGAAAGAAACCAAATTCATGACTCATTCCTAGAACCTTAACATTATGTTATAGAGACAAAATAACAAAGCCATAGTATTCCTAAAACTCATGACTTTTGACTTAAATTATGTATCTAACCATTTGAGTATAGAAGCACAAAATAAGATATATTTTGAGAATTCTAGGGCATGAGAAAAGGTAAAAAAATCTAGGTTTGGGGAGCACAATTCTTCCAAACTTATGGAAGATTATTATGAATTTATTACTCTACCTAATTTAATCTATTAGATGATGTCCCAAAAACTTAATATTGTGAGTATTTCATCAACTGAGATTCACAAGTGCATTGGTCATATAAGTAATAAAATTATTTTTTGTATAGATATCAATCTTATAAAAATTATATCAATAGTTTAGTTATTCAATAAGAGACAACCTATTCTCAGTAAAATTAATACTCATATTGTTAAAGAATCATAGGTCTAGGATTCATTTAATTTTATGCCATTAATTTGTTTGGCATATATACTATGCTAATATATATAATGAAGGTTGAGGTATTGTGTAATAACTTCTTGCCCTTATAGTTTACAAGGTGTTTATCACCATTGAGCCATTTTCTATGGTGGTCCTCTCATAGTTATCACCTAGGTATGTCACAACCGAGACAATAATTCATCAATGTGAAATGATCATTCATAATTCAATACCCTTTAGGAAACTTTATCAATTACCCTTTATAGTTACTTCATATATACACTCTTATTCACTAGCCTTTATTGTCTTAAAGATCTTTAGAGTAACAAGGTGTATAAGAATTTGCACTTTCAGCTTCGTAAGTACTATACTTTCACGATTAACATATGCTTCTTTCAAGTTATAATAGTAGTAATCATACGAGTAAAGGAACTCACCAGGGTTATCACCACCTTGTTAGTCACCACATACTCATGCATATCCCAAGGATTATGTGTCACCATTCTCCTTGATAATGATGTGAATCCCATACAAAAGATGTATTACTTGTGAGAATATTATATATAAAATCCATCTTAATCGAGAATTAGACCCTCTAAGATAAGTACAATGGATTTACATGTAAAAATATTCATAATTTTAACTTTGTAAGTATCACACTCATAATGATTAAATCATGACCTTCCTATTTATGCATGAGAAAGTCTCATCCCATGGCTTACATATTAATGTCCTCCAAGACAACCTCATACAAACCCACTATTAGTTAAAACCCTAATTCATATTCTATTTATTCACCTACCATCAATATCCAAAATATAAAATATAATCAAACCATAATTGAATAAATAATTCAAACTAATTATATCACATTTAAATAATAAAAACCCTAGACCATGCTAATTTCATATAAATTTATGAATTGATCTCTAGAGAAGGGTTTCAGAGTTGTGCCCCTATACTCTATGGATCTGCATTGCTCTTTCTTCCAATTCTTACTTGTGGAACTCCTAGAGAGTGTAAAATTTACCCTAGGGTGTGTAATTCTCATGGTTTTTTCTTGTTTTATGAAAGGAGGAGAAGAAATGAGATGTCCTTCAAAAATTCTTTAACTCCCACTTTTATACTTGGATAGTTTTGCATTTGTTAATTATCTAAATAAAAAGTCATGACTTTTAGATGAAAGTCACCACTCTAATTTTCATCTTTTTAGATTGAGGTTATGACTCTAGAAAATGACTACGACTCTATTCAACATCTTGATCTCTTTATAACACAAAGTCATGATACTAGTAATGACCATGAATTAGGCCTGATCTCTTGTAACAAGAAGTCTCATCATTGTGAAATAGTCATGACTTCATTCATTTATCATTTATAGTCCATAGATAGCCATGACACTATGAAGTAGCCATGGGTTGGAGATGACTTCCAACATTGTTATATAGTCAGGATGCTATAAAATGGACTTGGTACTTGTATTTAGCGTGTGCAAATAAATTATGACTATGCCTTTCTTTGAGGACAAGAGTCATTATCTTTGAAATAGTCATACCTGAGTAATAACTTCTATAATATTTAGTGACACAAAAGTTAATTTGAATAATTACAATGGCTTTGGCCTAAGTACTCGTGGCTCTGACTTGAGACTAATACACCATATAAAAAATAAAATTATGACTTTGAAATTAGCCATGACCTTGAGCACCAGTGGGGTATTTAGTTGTTGTGATGGAGAATTAATATCAGAAATAGTACAATATTATAAGCTAAGTATGACTACGACTCTATGCTAATATTGTAGATATTGAGAATATATCATACAATAGAATGAATGTGCTAATGATATGGTAGGATCATGGTGTACAAGATTTTGATAATGACCATTTAGATAGAGTTTTGATCATTAATGGATACCAAAATTATAAAAGACGTATATATTTACCTCCTTTACTAAATACCTCAAAAAAATTGTTGATTTCACTATTATTTACCTAAGTTTTCCTACCAAAAATAACTTCTCCCACTAAATGACTTATAAAATATGTCATCCTTAATAATAAATTCTCCCACCAAAATTATAAATAAGAAAAAAAATAATATCTAACATTTCAATGTTATTCCACATATTAGGTACAACATCACAACATGAGAAAGAAAAATAATGAATTACAAGTCATGATAGTGATAGAGGTGGCCAATATAATTTTTCTTTATGATCATACTCCTTAAAAGGAAGTCCATCGATGCATGCTCAGTTGAGGAATGAATGGCCCTTCTAAATCTCCTCTCAGTACAGATAATTCATCCAAATATATACATCATTATGCTATACATAGACTCAAATCTTCATCCCATATAATTTAGTACAACCTGAAAACTTCTCATTATTGCATTCAGACTAGAAATCTATTTGGTTGGTAAAACTTTATTATATTTTATCTATCCACAAGTGCTCCATAAATATGATTCCATTTTCATTCTTGATGTCTCTATCCTCTATTATTTGTTTCCAATCTGTCATAGCCACTTGATACAAACTTCTAAATAATTCGGTAATTCCCATCAATCCAACTTCTATGTATTTCATTCATTCCTTCGAGAGTTTATAAATTCTATCATTAAACTCCCAAACCTTTTTTGCTACTCCTGTTCATAGGGAATGAATCTCTATTTTTAACTCTTTCTTGGTTTGCTCTACATTCAATTTCATGTTTTCTATATTATGCAAAATATCCATAAATATACTACTATGTTCATCTAAGAAATGTTCAATGTGGGCCAGCTCTTCTTCATGCATTCACTCTTTCTCTCTTGTGTGTCACTCATGATGAAGCATGGGCCCTCATCCCAAATTTCAACTCGTATTTCTTCTTCAAGCATTGGCTTCTACCTTTGTTGTCTCCTCTAATTTCCCTCTTTATTCTCAATAATGTCAAGGGGGACACCATCAGACACATTGTATCCATATGTTCGTCTATGGAAATTTTCTTGCATGAGCATAATAAAGTTATAAAAGAATGATGAATTAGTTGGTCATAAAATTTATTCATAATAAATTCGAGAATTGATTTCTTTAAAATCTTTCCCACATCAAAACTATATCCAATGAGAATGACATATAGAAATTTTATACTCTGTATAATAATAGTAGACTATTATTATATAGAAAATTCATATCCTTATGCACTCTTCTATGTTGCCCTCCATATAAAGTGGATAACAAAAATGAGCATACAAAATACAATCACACTTTACTCACCTTCGTGAGTCTCCTCTCAACAAATATCAATATGCACTCTCTATGATACCCTTCATGTGCCCTTATCATCTATCAATAAATTAGCAATAGCTAGAAAATTCATATCTTTGCAAAGAGATTTAAAATCCACACAATGTTTTGCCCCTGAGAATTTAAAAAATGTATTAATAGTTTCATATCAAATCGAACCGAAATACCTTTCATATAATAAGTCTTCTCCTGTCTATCATCATCCAATTCTTTTTATTGATAGCATTGCCAAAAAAAGAAATGAAATCACTAAATCCCCTCTCTTTAATAAACCCCCTTCTTGGAAAGAATGAAATCCATCCATCTTTACCAATTTTTATAATCAAAGTTTCCTTGGGTACTATGATTCAGTGACACCTCTATGATGCTAGGTTCCACCTCTTCTTTCTCTTTATGACTCATCTTTGTGATATTCTTCATTGATGATCTTCTTCCTTTCATCAATAAATCAATAAGCAATGAGAATTTTAGTGGGTCATCATGGCATTAGTGGGAGATTAGGGTTTTATTATGGAGAAGGTTTGAGGGTTAATTATTTATAGTCAGGCCATAATTATTGAAAGTCATGACTCTTCAAGTTTTATTTTTCTTCTATAAATGAATAGTTGTGGCTTTAGGGTAATTAATATCTTCAAAGTCATGACATTGTATCAATGTCATGAATTTCATATATAGCTTCTATAATACTCTTCTTTTTATGGTACAAAAGTTATAGCTCTGAAAAACTACATGACCTTATCATTTATCTTCTATGATGTCATTTTTTTTGTGAAACCAAAGTCATGGCTTTGTAAAATTTCTATGGTCTTGTCCTGTGATTTTTGATAAATTTTTTCTTTCTATAAAACCAAAGTCAGCACGCTAAAAAATTGTCTTTTAGTAAAAAATATAAATATTTGTTAATTTGAATCTACTATTATTTTTTATGTGGTAGAAAGTGTAAGTATAATTATGTACATGTAATTTTTATTCACAAACATCACAATTCATCATACAAATCAAAAAAAAAATTATTGGGTTGACACTGAAGCATCACTATGTTTAATGTCCATAACTAAATCCTTCTAAACTTTCTTTTTTCTATTTTAAACCTCTGCTATCCAATTAAGTTTTTCAATATACTACCATACTTCATTCTTCCTTGTACTTTCAATATCATTTCTGAATGATGGATGAATAATTATTATTATTCCTTCATTGACATTATTGAGTTTCTCATTTCTCTTTATTTATATTTTCTTCTTAGCTTTGATATTACAAAAAATCTTGAATCTTTCAAATGCACTTACACACAACTCATCAAATTTCTTTAATTCAACTATTAAAGATTTATATTCTACTTTCGCTTCTTCCTTGTAAATAGTTGAACTCATTTCTTCAAATTTCTCATCATGATTTTCCATCATAATTTTTTGTGTATTAGCTATGAAGATTATGTTTTTCCTTTTATCTTATCCTTTGATAATTGAAGTTATAACTTCTAAGTCCTCTTCTAAAGTTTCATCCATAACTATTTCTACCTTCACTACAAATATTTCAGATGAAGTATTTTTTATAGACTTAAACCAATTTGTAACTTATTCTATCTTGCTTTATGGTCTCATCCTTTCCTCTTCATATGTATTGACTCTCCTCAAGTCTCCTAGTATTCCTTGAGTTTAGCCATCCAATAAGATACTAAAAATGGTTGAGACCCATAATCTATCAATTCCTCGTAGCTTCCATATTCCTAATTCTCATGATTATCTTTTTGTTGATGATAGAGTTGATAATGATTTTCATATGATTCAAAATAAAAGTTACTTTCTTGAGCATAATAAATCTCATTGTAATTGTGTTTTGGGATTTTCTTGCTCATCATTTTCCAATAATATCCTTCATATGCTGTATCATCTTCACATAGCCTTTTAAGATAATTTGCTTGGAAGTCTTGGCAAGAATGGTTATATATCAGATTTGATATATGATGGCTGGAAAGAAAGAAAAGAACAAAAAAAGAATTAATGATATGTAAGCATTAACTAACCAAAAGGTAACTATGCACATTCAAATAAGATAACACAACATGGCCATTAGATCTAGAAATATTTATCAAATATATATAATGCTATCTAATTTACTAAAAAAGAATTATACTTTTACAAGAATAATTACATCAATTAATATTAACTAACCAAATTAAATAATTCCAAATAATAACAAAAAAAAAACTTATTGTGACTTTATTAATCTGTCCAATTTAATTAATTAGACAATGTTCCAAATGATCATTAAAAAGAGTGACTTATCAACTCAAATATACAAGTTTAGGGGCCATACATGTAATATAATGAACTTTCATCAAAATATCAAACCCATAGGTATTATATTAATAGTTTAGTAATTCAAAAAAAGACAACTCATTCTTAGTATAATAAATATTCAAATTGTAAAATAATCTTAGTTTTAGGGTTCATTTATCTAATTTATCATGTCATTAATTCATTTGATATATATATTGTTGGATACAAAATAAAGGTTGGGGTGTTATGTGATAACTTCTTGCCCTTATGGTATACAAAGTAGTTATCACCATTAGGTCCTTCTCAATGGGGTCCTCTCATACCTATCCTATCGAAATGTCACCACCAATATAATAATTTATTCTTGATTGAGGGTCATTCACAATCCGATTAGAAAATTTTATTAATTATTCTTGATGGTTGCTTTGTATGCACATACTCTTATTCTCTAGATTTTATTATTTTAAAGATTAATGATTAGCATGATTTGTAAGCATTTACACTTTCAATTATGTGTCATACTCACAAAATTAATGTACACTTTTTTTGAGTTTTAATAGTAGGAACCTTGCTTGTAAAGGAACTAACAAGGGCCATTACTACCTTGTGAGTCACTACACACTCACGCATGTCTTGAAAATTACTTATCATCATCCTCCTTGATAATGATGTGACTCACATATTAAAGGTGAACTTCTTGGGAAAATGCTCCATATAATATCCATCATAATTGAGAGCTAGTATCTCAAAGATGTGTACAATAGATTGACATGTAAAAATATTTATACTTTTAGCATTTAAAGCATCATACTCATTATAATTAATATACCCAAATTTTGGGGTTCGATATATATGTTCACCTCTTGCATCACAATTGGAATAAATATTACTATCTTTTTATCATATGCATGAGTGAGTCACATTGCTTACCAATTACCATCCACCATAATAACCTTTCACAAACTAACTATTAGATAAACACCTAATTCAATTTTTATTTAGTCACCATCTGTCATTATCCATAACATAACATATAATCAAACTATATATACATAAATAATCCAAACAAATTATATCATATAATCTAGATCATACAAATCCTAGACCATGTTTATTTCATTCAAAATTTTGAATTAATTCCTAGTGTTAGAGGGTTTGAGAGTTGTGCCACCCAACTCTAGGGATTGACATTAGTCATGTGTTCCTTGATTGCTTGTGAAACTCCTAGAAAGTAAAAAATTCACTCTTAGGGTTTGTAGTAGTCATGACTTTTACTTTTTTTTGTGAGAGAAAAGGAGAAGAAATTAGAGATTCTTCGAAAATTCTTTAATTTCCATTTCTATAGTTGAGCAACTTTATATTTATTTAAGTAGAAAGTCATGAATTTTAGATGAAAGTTATAACTCCAGCTTTCATCTCTTCAATTTGAGGTCATGACTATAAAAAATGGCCAAAACTATTTTCAACATATTAATCTCTATATAACACAAGGTCATAGTGCTAGCAACAACCATGACTTGGACTTACTCTCTCTATAACACAAAGTTGTGGCACTATAAAATAACCACAGCTTCTTGCCTTCATCATTTCTAGTTCATAGACAACCATGATACTATGATGTTGTTATAGGATGGAGATGACTTCCATCATTATTATATAGCCACTGTGCTATGAATTGGCCATGATGTTTACATTCGACTTGCAAGTACAAGTTGTGGCTATGGCTTCATTTGAGGACAAGTGTCATGACCTTGAAAATATATAGTCATATTTGAGTAATATCATTTATAATATTTAGTGATTACTCAAAAGTTTTGAGTTTGAATAATTCTCATGGCTCTGACCTGAGTACTTATGACTCTTTAATTTTTTGTAGCTCATAAGTCACTACTTTATAGAAAAGTCATGGATTTGACTTGAGACTACTAGGCCATATAAATATAAATTATTGATCTTTGAAATTAGTCATGACCTTGAGCATCAATATGGTACTTGGTTATTGAAATAGAGAATTAATGTCACATCAATTATAATTTTAAGAGCTAAGTATCATAATGACTCTAAGATAATATTGTAATCATTGAGAAAGTATTATACAGTGGAAAGATTATGCTAATGAGAGGATATGTTCGTGACATATAAGATTTACCTTATCTACTAAATACCTCCAAAAACTTGTTAATTTCATAACTATCTACTGAAGTTCTTCAAAATACCAAAATTAGTGAAATTAATACATATTCACCTTATATCTATATATACACATCATTTTTAACTATTAAGATATACTAAAATTTTTGATATATTAGACATCAAATAGAGATCCATGAGCAAAGGGGTAATGCAAGATACAAGCATAAATCTTAAAAGATGATGAGTAAATTTTGACTCCATCTAAGAGAAAATTTGAGATGCACGAGTGAGTATTATGAGTTTAAGGTGTGATTCATAGTTACTCTTGAGGGCTATCAATACGAACCCAAAATTATATGAGATGTATTTCAAATTATCTCATGTAAATTTCTCCCCAACTTCATGCTAAATTAAGGAGTAAGGTTGGTAAAATTGATTTAGTGTGATGAATGCTTGATTAATAATTTTTATATTTGCATTGTGCTGTGATTTGGTTATTGATGGATGTAATGTTTATGTATAACTAAAATTAAGATTTTACTATTGGTGTGCTTGTGTCTGTTATTGTAATAGATAGTGATATGTAAGCTATAAAGCATACTCACATTTAATAATAGAAAAGAAGTGATAAGTTTTATGATCATGACATATGAGACAAACTTATACATCAAAACATGACGTTAAGGTAAGTTAACAAT
Organism: Sapria himalayana; assembly: GCA_029783825.1. Taxonomy (NCBI): domain Eukaryota; kingdom Viridiplantae; phylum Streptophyta; class Magnoliopsida; order Malpighiales; family Rafflesiaceae; genus Sapria; species Sapria himalayana. Next base: position 11,821,053 of record JAREIK010002838.1, on the reverse strand, counting down.
ATGAATATGATATTTATGAAGTTGAAAGCATATATATACTTTTATAAGCCAATTCATTATGTATATCTTAGATGAACTATCCCTTAGTTGATGTTAGAGTTTTTAAGAATATTATCCTAAATGTTTTTTCTTTAGTGTGGGAGTTGCTTGTCATCATGGTAGATGATGACAAGTAAACTATGAGACACATTTGATTTGAGGTACCTCATAAGGTAATAATAGTATTTTAAGTTATATTCTATCATATGACTACTATTAGTGAGATTTGAATTAAAGTATACATTATGTATGCCAGTATTAGAAATATGAAGCTAAAAGTAAAAATCATTTTAATATCACACCAATTCACATCTTTATGATATATGAGATTAAAGAATAAGAATGCATATATGAAGCAACTATCAAAGAAAATTAATGAGTTGCCTAAAAGGTATAGACTTATGAATAATTCTTCAGTAAAGATAATTTGTCGTTTTAATAGTAAAGTATCAAGAGAATAACTACAAGGGGATCATCATTGTTGATGACCCAATATTTGGTAACCACCTTGTTTCCAATAGGAAACTAAGACAATTTCATAATAAGCAGTCCTTTATTCTGTAACCAAACATAATAAAAATCAAATAATTTAGACATGTCATCATGCAAAATAAAATTCACCAACCTTATAATCTAAGAATTTTATCAAAAACCAAGTTTTATCCCTTTAACTAGAGTAGCAGTACACTATAGTTTATCGATCAAACTACATTCATAATCCTTATGTGATCAGTATATAAATTAAAGTCAACTTTACTAATTATATAACTCATATACATGAGAGACTAGTAAGATGGGAGACCCACCCAATGATATTTTGGGATATTGCTTAATCCAAAAAATTGGATTTCATAACAAAGTCACAATAAAATTTTGGCATTGTTACAAAAATTATCTAGTCTAGTAAGTCAATTTTAAATGTCGTAACTATCCTTGAAAAAAGTTAGTTTTATTTTTAGTAGTTTGGATAATAATATCTTAATTTTATGCATTAGTATGTATTACTTATCTTGTGTTACTTTTCGTATGTTGGTTTAGTGTTTTTTTTTTATTTTTTTAACTACAAATCAATAGAGAAAAACTTTAGGACTAAGCTAACACACTAGGGTCCAATAAGTGAACAAAAATAAAAAATGAAAACTTCTAGAGTAAAAGATGAACATGCATAACCCAATGCATCAATATTGATAAAGTCTATATCTTATGAAATAGTGATTTATATCTCATATCAAATGCTAACTTGAACCAATTTAATTATCAAAACATAGTAAGTTATAGAGGTCTTAGATTTGGGAGCCATGAAGGGATTACATTTGATAGTCATTATCCAATCTCTGAATCTTTATTTATATATATAATCACCAAGTTACTTACTGAGAAAAGAAAAGCAAATGAAGTAGAGGAAAACAAGTGAGATAAGTGGAAGTGAGACTTGAAGATACTAATTAGTTGCACCAAAACTTTTAATTGCTAAAATAAATGAAGTCAATGGTGAGAAAGAAGTCAATAGGGTTGAAGGAGCTACGACATATCATAATTTTATAGCCAAAACAAAAAAAAAGAGAAGATTTAGGCATTCAACACTAATGTTCTATGTGAAAACTACCATTAAGGTGGGTTTCAATATGGTATTGCTAGCTGACATATAAAATACAGGGAGAAAGTAAGTAAAAAACTACATAGAAAAGTTGATATGCACTATAGAAAGTATAGACAAGCAAATACTTTATTAAAGGACTAGCTATGAATATTAATTATAACATTGCTTGGGAGACAATCCAATAGTTTTTTTTTGTTGCATGAGAAATAATTTTTTTTTTGTTATTTATTATATATTCATCATTCTTGGTTAGTCAACTTTAAATGTCATAACTATTCTTGAAAAATGATAGTTTGTTTTTAGTAGTTTGGATAATAATATATTAATTTTATGTATTGATTTGTATTCCTTATCTTGAGTTACTTTTTGTATTTTGGTTTAGTGTTTTTTTTAATGTTTTTAGCTACAAATCAATAGAAAAAAACTTTAAGAATGAGCTAACACCCCAGGGTCCAATAAGTGAACAAAAAAAAAAGAGAACTTCTAGAGTAGAAGATAAACATGCATAGCCCAATGCATTAATATTGATAAAGCCTATTTCTTATGAAGTGATTTATATATCATATCAAATGCTAACTTGAATCAATTTTTTTTATCAAAACATAGTAAGCTATAGAGGTTTGAGATTTGGAAGCCATAAAGAGATTACATTTGATAGTCCTTATCTAATCTCTGAATCTTTATATAAATGTATAATCATCAAGTTACATATTGATACAAGAAAAGCAAATGAAGTAGAGGAAAATAAGTGAGACGAGTGAAAGTCAGACTTGAGATACTAAGTTACACCAAAACTTATGATTGATAAAATAAATGTAGTCAATGGTGATAAAGAGGTCAATAGGATTGAAGGAGCTAGGACATAATGTCAAAGCCAAAAAAAAAAAAAGAGAAGATTTGGGCATTCAAAACCAATGCTCTATTTGAAAACCACCATTAAGGTGGTCTTCAATATGGTATTATTGGCCAACATAGAAAATATAAGTATAAAGTAAGTAAAAGACTATACAAAGAAGTTGATATGTATTATATATATCATAGACAATCAAATGCTTTAATTAAAGGACTAGCTATGGAAGTTAATTATAACATTGCTTGAGAGGCAATCCAAGGTGTTTCTTTTTATTGCATAAGAAATAAATTTTCTTTTGTTTTTATTATATATTCATCATTCCTGGATAATTATACACAATAAACCGACCCCCTTGGGGGGTCACAAATTCAAACTTAGTTAGATCCTAACCAAATTAGACTTAATGCCACTACCATTAGCCACTACTATGACTTTTAAAAATTATTATAAAACACTCAATGACATGACATTGCATGTCAATTGAAACAGAGCCGCAAAAGGGAAAACCTCTAAAATCCCAAACATCACTATCCTTTCTATTCCACAATATCCAAGCTCCAACACCCTCAAAAATTCACCACAACCATGGAGGAATGCTCGCAATCAGAGTAATGATGGAAGATTGGTATTATAGAGATGAGTAGCAAGGAAAAAGGATAGAAACCATAATCCAGTGCCACTAAAGTTCTATAAAAAGCCACAGTATCCATGGTGACTTATATGTCATAAACTGATTAAAATAGATAGTTTCAGTTCTTACCAACAAATACTTTATATGAGAGTGAGGCTTCATGAAATTTATACTTCCTTTCTAATAGATTATTGAAAAAAATAATTAGAGCTTATTTTATGCCCAAGAGGTAAGGGAAATGCATCGATTGTTTGATAATTCTATGCTAATTATAATGATAATGGAAAAAAGAAATGGTACATGAGAGGAATTTGAATACGTTTTGAAATGGAATTATTAATGAATTACTTGGATTGTAAGGAAATAGGGATAATTCAAAGTAACTATGAATATATTGATGGATAGAAAAAAAGAATAAAGATTAATATCAAAAAATGCATATGAAATTGTGATGCATAGATTACTCATAGAAGTGAATAAAGTATAGATATATTTCAATTTATTCCCCCCCTCCTCTTTGTTTCTGATATATGGAAGTAAATAAAGCATAATTTCATTTGCATAGATTATTTTTGCAAATGAAATTCTACTTTGCCCTTTTGATTATTTGTAGATTTGATGTGAGAAAAATACTTGTGAAGTCTATTCTTAATTATCAAGAAGATAAATTTTCTAGCCTAAAAATACTTGTGATAATGAGAGATTAAAGAATTATAGGTAACATTCAATATCATGGGAACTAGTGGATAGTGAAATTGAGAAAATACATTATGAACTAGAAAAATTTATATTTCGCAATGACATCTTTTGAAGGTGTACTAAACTCCAATGGGAGAAGACAATAGATATTTTATGGTATTGTAGCAAAGATATTGAATTGGGAAGTAACCAACAAATGAGTTAGATCCTGAATGTAAGCCATACCATTGACATTACTTTCTTCATTGAAATATTTTCTTATTTTCATGGATATTGTAAGTATTATACTTTTATTAGATTGATGTGTTTGTGATGGAAGAAAAGTTGTAAAATTTTTTTACTTACATGAATAACTACTTTGGGGTGAGCAATCGATTTAGCATGAGAGTTTATTTGATATGCTAAATAATGAATAATACTAGTTATTATAATAATTATTCATGATGTGTTTGTATAGAAAAGGAATTCAAATCAAATAATTTTACTAAATTATAATTTTGATGAATTATGATGAATCATAATTAAATTAAGTGATTTTTGGGTAGAATATGAGACTCAATTGATTTATCGAGTATGAGACAAACAAAAAATCATGTAAAATTATAGTATTTTTTGTGTTATGACTTCGCAACACATCATTGACCTTATAGAATAGTTTATCATATATTCTTAGTTGAAACTCAATACAAATAGTCATAGCAATCTTCATACATCATGACTCTACAACCTCAATAACATAATTATCTACTATGCAATATATTATCTAACTATGAAACTTTCTTATATTCATAGTCACACTAACTTATAATATTTTGTATGGTTGTGACATTAATTTTATGTCTCAGCAACAAAGCACCTAACTTGTGCTAAAAACTACAACATCTTTAAGTACTATGATTTTTTCATTATAGAATTGCTAAGACTAAGACAAAAACCATGATGCTTCTCCAATACTAATATTTTTCGCTTCAAAGAGTTTTAGAGAATATTTACTCGAACTATGATTATTTATAGGGCATTGGTTTTTTGCTATTGGAAAATGACCAAAGTAGTGACTCATTCCTAATATCGTGACTTTGGGATATAGAGATGAAATGCACAAGCAATAATTATTCATAACACCACGACTTAGTGTCACATAGATGAAATATATAGCTATGATCATTCTAAGTATCACAACCATCTGATATAAGATAAAGACCAAAACTATAACTAATTCCTAGACTTTGTGCTATACTTATTGGATGTTAGTCATATAATAAAAAATGACCCATCATCAAAGAGTCAATCACATAAATTTAAATTATTTTCTTGATTGATAGAATAATTGTCTATTATATTTATATAACTAAGAGTGTATCTGAATAAATTAGTCCAAATTATTTAGTTCAAATTATCATTTATATAAAATAAAATGAAGGCCATATTTAGTGTTTAAATATTATGCTTAATATGAGGTTTGAAATATATTAAAATCTTAACAATCTTATTTTTGAAAATTTAAAAAATTTTATTTGATAAGTTTATAATAAACATAACAAAATGCACAAGTAATAATTTGTATATAAACATTAATTGCTATTGAATAGGTGAGATGTTGATATAGACTCAATATTCATGCTTAGAAAAAAAAATATTTCAAATATCAATAATAACATCAGAAAACTTAAAATTATTATCAACAAACACACAAAACGAAATTACAATTCCATGAAATAGAATTACATTCAAAAATGAGAAGAAAACATGTGTGGTTCACAATTTAGAGCCTTGTTATGAATTTCTTTTCTGGTTCCATTTTCCAGTGAGATATGGGTGGGAGGGTGGTCAAAGGCCACCCAATCTTGGGAGCCCAGTGGCTTCCAAAGTTTCGCTAAGGCTGCGTGAAAATGGTTCCTGATGGCAAATTACGCTCCATGGCCTCCTCTTTCTTCTATACAAAACCTGACTTCTCCCCTTGTGGTATTTGTTGTTACTTTTGTTGTTCTATTTCTCCCTTATTTCACAGAGTATGTAATTCAACATGCAGTATCACTGTGTAATGTCAATGATTTGAAGCGTAAAGTTAGTGATTTTCAATACTTCTCCCCTTGTTCTATTTCTGCAGGAGCAAACAAGATCGCGGAAGAAAAGAAGCGTAAAGTCAGTGATTCAAGCACATCGTTTTCTGACTTCCTTGATTTGAAGGTTCAGCGAACTGCCTCACAATCCAAAATTGCCAATGTAAAATCATAAGATCTATTATTTAAATATGTTATTTATGATTTAATTTATATTTTATCATATCCAAAATCTCTGAGAGAATATTTTTATTGATGTGATGAGTAATGCATGGTTTCATTGACATGGAGTAGATACTACCTAGTGCATAAGTCTATTGATTTAGTGTAAGGTATGCGAGAGGTTAATACCTTACATAATTACTCATGAAAGTTGGAAATACTATGTTTATTGAGTCTAGAGGTGTCTACCGGGCTGGGCTGGCCTAGTCCGGCACAAGGTACGGCACGATTCGGATGTGCCTGGGCCGGCACGGCACGATTCAGGCGTGCCTGGGCTGGCACGGCACGAGAATTTCTCATGCCCGTGCCTGTGCCGTGCTGGTCCATAGCGCCAACCATGTCGTGCCGGTCCATAGCACCAACTGTTCCGTGCCGTGCTGAGGTCAACTGGGCCTCGTGCCATGCCTGGCCCTGCACGGTACCGTGGCCCATTGGCACGGTACCTCGGCATGAGCTGAGTTTCCCCAATTTTTTTTTAAAATTAGGGTTTCGGCGTTGTGGCGGCACGATGCCGCATGTCGAAACCCTAATTTTTTTTTAAATTAGGGGTTCGGCTATGAGGCGGCGCGACGGCCCTTGCCGAAACCCTAATTTTTTTTAATTATGGGTTCAGCCTGATCGGGCCAAACCTGGCGGATTCGTGATGCGGGCTTATGCCGGGCTGACCTCTACAGAACCGTGCCGGGCTAGGCACGGCACGGTACAGTAATTGTGTCGTGCTTATCCCGGCACGAAAGCATGGTTGGGGCGGCTAAAAATGGGCCGGCCCGACCTGGCACGACATGTTTGACACCTCTAATTGATTCTTAAATCTGAGATTTGTTATTTTTAGAAGAAATTAATTGTCATCGTACTATGGTATATCTTCAATACATGCATGTAATGCAAGGATTTCTAAAACGCAATCTTATTGATATGATTTTGAGAAATTCATTCATTTGATGTCAATATGGATAAAATTGATCTCTCTAGACTTCTTCATCGGGAAGGATGTCCAAATTTTATTTGTGGAAGCCTACAACTGGTGCTTTTGTCTTCTTATAGATGATAAAGGTCTTATTTTTTCTATGTGGTGGTGAATTTTTTTTTCTATTCTCATTTTTAGTATTAAGGGTTTTGTACGGAAATAAGGTGTTTGAAAATAAAAAAGATAAAATCATTTCCTTGGAGAAAATATTGACCAAAGTAGTGCACAATGTCGGCATGAAGACGGCATCATTTGAATTAAATCAAATGTTATCGTCCACAACGGTGACATTTGGCTGAATTAAATTTGCACGTTAGGGTTTTTCTTTTCCTATTTTTCTCTTAGAATGGTCCTAAAGACAACAAAAGGAATACTAAAAGTTATAGTTTTTTTAATTCTATTAATGATTATCCAAAATGACACCATATTTCTAGGTATGTGAAGAGATTCTTCAAAAAATGTATTTACTTTTTAGGTAGTTTTTCACTTAATTTATTATATGCTTTATTACAGTAAGTTGGACTATTAAGTCTTTTTGTAGATGGAGCCCTTACAATGATATAATGCTTAGTTTTTATTTTTTTACTTTAAGAGAATAATTTAGTTAAAATATATTCTTTGAGCAATTTGTAAATAAAGACATAGATATAGTAAGAAATTAACAAACAATGACATGTCCTATATTTAATTATTTTCACATATTTGTTTGTAATGATGATTGAAATTAATGATGTTAGAAGATGATTTGTTTTTTTTATTTCTATTTTGGTTTATGTGTTATGAACTTTTCTCATTTTTGAAGGTCAGATATATTTGTGATGTTTGATTTTGTATTTTTTTTATCATTTCATATATATGTTTCTTAGTGTGGCTGATTTTAACAAACGAACAAAAATAAAATACTTATTTAAAAAAATTTATAAAAATAAATAATTGTGTTTTGGGTTGATAGTAATTAAATATTATTTTAATAAATTGTAAATGTTATCATACTTAGACAATTAATATTTAGAAAAATGTATAGATCCATGTATTTTATCTTATATACAATGAATATTCAAAAATCAATCAATTGAAATACAAGTAAAGAGAAATAAAAAAAATAAATTGAATGACCACTATCACTGTTGATATATGATCCTAAAATTTTGAAAGTCACTGACTTTATAGTGTAGTACACTAAATCCTATGGATAAGATGTAATTTTTTGAGGGCTAAAATTTTAAAAAATTATCAGCAGAGAAGATAAGAAATAATTGACTAAATAATCAATAGTGATATTATTATTATTATGGTTTTTTGTAATACTTAATGAGTTTTTAAATGTAGACATTTTTAAATTCTTTATGAGATTGACTTTTGATTTGTTTATTAAATACTAATGTCTTATCATGCCATGAAAAGAAGATTGAATACAATAAGTAATACATAAGTTGAATTTTTTTGAGTGATAAAATAATTGATTTAGCATATTATGGTTTTTCATTGTTATTATATTTGCTCAATGGGCCATAAAATCTACATTCTTAAGATGGTTTGCAAATTAATGGTTCGAATGTAGACATATTCAATGTCTCTAGTTATAAACTAAACTCAAATACTATATTAAATTATAAAATTTTCTAATATCTCAAACTCTAAGAAATTGGTTGTAATATGATTATTATTTATGAAGTTGGAAAATAAATATGTGCTAAAATGACAGAAAAAAACATATAGAAATATAAATATGAATAATAAAAATATGATAAAATGATTAAAATTGAGGACATTGATTATTTTTTTTATGATAAATTTGATTTGATATCAGGCTAATGATCTCTCTTATTATTTAATTTATATAGGATTATTTTATACAAGTCAAATATGTTTGTTTTAATAATCCACATGATATGTTATTATAATGGACAAATATAAAGGACTAAAATAGATGTCACATATGAGGGGAGAAAATTTATTATTATACCTATGAATACACCGGTTGGATTCATGTTTAAAGGTTTTATTGATATGTTATACTCAAAGATAAATATCGACAAAAAATGTTCAAATTAGTACTCAATTATAAGTACAGTAATCTTTTGCTTAAGTACGCATCCATTTAAGTTCATATCCCTGTTAATTATGCATTTTATGTCAAAAATTTTAGGGTTCAATATTTGTCAGTGGAACATGTTATAGATTATCATCTGGCACGACGCATGTTGTCAATCTAGATGCTAGGGCATCTAGATTTAAGCACGAAAGGGTTTCTCCTTGGTTTCTTCAGAGAGCAAAGCTGCTCACTCTAGAATTGACTCTTGTTTCTCCCAAACTTTTTGGATAGAGCATTCGCTAATATTGTACTCATGTGCTAGGGTGTGTTTGCTTGATGGGTTCATCTTACTGAGTTTTGAAATGATATCATAGCGTTGGGACTCATTTAGATGTTTGCCATTAGGTTTATTTGATATTGCAATGAAAAGCAAGTGATTTGAGAGTGGAGAGTCTAAAGTACGTACCTATTGGTAAAATACACACTAACATCTTAGGTTCAAGTTGCGTACTTAAGCGGGAGACTACTGTATCTCATTAGAAGTAAAAATAGGTTAACCTTTTTTAATATGAGATAATAGTAGTGTGTGCCAAATATTGAATATGGCTAACACAATAATTATTGAAGAAATTGAACTGTTTATTGAATTTGTTTGAGTCAAAACACAAATGAACCAATATGTGGGTGACCATGTATATTTATTTGTTCGCAATAATTATAATATTGCACAATTTGACTATGATTGTAGGCCTAGTATTAGTGCAGTATTGGATATTGAATCAAATGGAAATGATGAAGACAATTCAGATGAAGAAGGTAATGATGAGTATGATGAAGATATTAATAATGAATATGATAGAGATGATGAAGATATTAATGATGTATATGATAGAAATGATGAAAATATTAATGATGAATATGATAGAGTTGAAGAAGTTGACGTTGATGGGCATGTATCTTCCTTTCAGACTTTTAGCTAAGTTTTGAAGAATGAATAATGGATAAATATCTCAGCACAAGTATTCTCTTGTGATGTATTAAATCACCCAGATGATGAGATATTGGATGAGTCATTTCCTGTTAATTATCATTTATCACCATCTTAATTTTAACATGTTTAAAATATTAAATAATGTTGTTGCAAGTTGTTGGACTCTATCGGTGCAACGTACAACTGGTTATTTGAGTGGATATTTTGTTATTGGCCAGATTTTTAATTCAAAATTTGATTTGCAAGAGGTTGCAAAGATTTACTCAATTATAACACATTAAGAATATATTGTTATTACATCCTCAAAAAATTTGCTCGTTTTAAGATGTAATAAGGTGGAAGAATGTCACTATCAATGAAAACTTTGGGTAATGGTTGTAAAAGATACTTTGTTATTTCTTATCAACAAATATACTAGACCGTATACTTATGTCAATCCTTATTTGAACCAGGACAATCACTAACTAGACTAAAAATTAGTTGCTAGTCATATAAGACATTAATTAAGACAATTCATATCATTTATGATTGCTATTCAAGTAAGTGTGATGGAAAAATTAAGATATCAAATATCATACAATAAAGGTATTGGATGGAAAACATAAAGTAATTAGATAGTTATTTGGTGATTTCTTTCAGTCTTATACAGTTCTGTCACATTTGTTCTTAATCTTAGAGAAAATAAATCTTGGATGTATGATTATTTGAAAAATACGTGAAATTAATATGTCAAACATTGAGATATTCCAATGTGTATTTTGATCATTTAAATCATTTATTGAAGGGTTTGAATATTATTATATTATAATGAGTATTGATGATATACATTTATATGAGAAGTATAAAGGAAAATTATTGATTGCTATGAGATGTGATCGTAATGATTAGTTATTTTTATTGGCATTTGCAATTACAGAAGGCGGGAATATTGATAGTTGTGGATAACGTATGACATCTTAAGAAATACAGTGACTCAATGGTTGAGAATTTATATTATATCTGATCAACATCCATGTATCATAACAGTAATATTTGATCCTCATCTTGGTTGGGTTGTACCATCTGCTTATCATAGGATTTATATGTATTATTTTGTAAATAATTTCATGGCATGGTTCAAAGATAATATTTTGAAGAATTTGCTATGCAGAGCAGCTTTAGCGAGTACAAAACTTAAATTTATTAAACATATGAATATAATTAGGAGAATTAATTCTGAAGCACTATAATGATTAGAGACTATCCAATTTCAGTTATGAGTTTTTTTGCATAATGGAGGTCAAAGATATAAGTTAATAACAACTAATATTTCAGATGTATTTAATTGTGCCATAAATGGAGCTTGTAGCATATTAGTAACTGCATTAGTATAGTTAACATTTTTTCATCTCAACGGTTACTCTGATGCAAGAAGTGAATTAGGTACTAATAGATTGATATCTGCTGAGCAGTTCACTCCGTATGTTGATGCACAGAGTCAGGCTTGTGTTGTTAAGGTAGGTTCGATAGAAATTATATTTCTTGACCACGTACACGGCTTATTTCATGTCAAGTTAAGGAGATATTGAACTCATCGCCTAATCTTAATTGAAAAAAAATATATGTTGAAAGACACTGATATATGGATTCTCATGTAGTCATATGATGGCAGCATATAACCATCGCTATATTTATTTTTATTTGTTTTTAGAAGGTTATTATACTACTCAGTCATATTATAATACATGAACAAGTTTTTTTCATCCAATATTCAATAAAGATGAGTGATATTTTTATGGTGATCTCACGATTATACCACTTGATTCAATACAACACATAGGACGTGGATATCCTAGATCAATCCAGTTCCATAATGAGATGGATATTAGGGAGGGAAAATCCCGATCACATGTGGGTTGTATAAATAACTGGGTCACAATTATCATTCTTGTAAGAAGAGAAATTAAGTTTATGAATGTGTACGAATATATGAATATAGTTATTTTCATTATCTATGATTTGGTTTTTTTTGTTGTATTCAGCACCCACATTAAGTTAAAAAAAATGAAAGAGAGATATATATTTTTTGTCCTTATGAGACTTGATCTCACTTTCATTTTTTATGATTTTTTGATTTATTTATGAAATGATATGATAATGTTGCCGTAAAGGGTGTTAATTTTTTACAGTGAAAGTTTCATTCATTCCACATAGATTTATAATGATATTTTAGTTAATTCAAATACCTATCTATTTTTATATTTTTATTTACAAAAAGTTCAAATGATATGTTTTAACTATATTATTTTCTTATAGTAAAAGAATGAAAGATAAGTATTATATTATTGCAAGAGCTCTATCTACAAAAAGACTTAGTAGCTCAACTTAATATAATGAAGTGCATAATAAATTAAGTGGAAAACTACCTGAAAAGTAAATATATTTTTTCAAGAATCTTTTCACATGCTTAGCTAATATGATGTCATTTTGAGTATATATTTATAGAATAAAAAAAGATGCTTCTAACTTGTATTATTTTGTTGCCTTTAGGACAATCCTAAAAGGAAAATAGGAAAAGAAAAGTCAAAACGCACAAATTTAATTCAGTCAAATATCGTCGTTGTGGACGACAACATTTAAATTATATAAAATGCCGGCATCGTGGACGATATCATTTGATTTAATTCAAATACCATTGTCCTCTTTGCCAGCATTGTGCATTACTTTGGTCAATATTTTTTCTAGCGAATTAATTTTATCTTTTTTATTTTTAATCACTATATTTTCGTACAAAACTTGAGTATTAAATAAGAAGCGTGTTTGCCTGGCCCACACTGTGGGACTATATTGTTTAAGCTTGTCCTGAAAATTTGGGTTGCTTAGGTTGGCTTGGCATACCTGAGATGGGTCACACAGATTGGCATAATTAGATTGGAAAATACCTCCCCTAAACTGTGGTCAGTACCACCTGGAACTGTCTTTCAAATTAGCACCTGGTCTGGTCCTTATAGTAACAATGCTAGTATGCATTCCCGGACCAATTAGCACCTGGTCTAGCAGTGCAGCGTACTGCTGCAACTATGGGGTGCAGGTATGCCCAACTGGGCTGAGCTGGGTTATTGCTGCTTGTACCTGCATGGTCTTCACAAATTTTTACCTGGCCTAGCTTGGTCCACACTGACATAGCATGATGGCGGATGGCCTTACTTGACTATTTAACCTGAAAAAGTGGCATCTTTCCTTGTCTGGTTTTCTCACTTGGCAATTTTGCTTGACCCAAAGTGCCAATACTAGTTTTGACATGGCCCAAATGGCAGTAAGTTTGAGTCTTTGTAATCTTTTTGCTCATTTTTTTTGTGCAATTTTGACTAAGGGTTTCATGTCGTCATATGTGGCTTGGGCTTGATGGCAGATCTCTATTGAAATTAATGTTGAAAAATTAATATACTTACTTTCAAAACACAAACATATATATTTCAAGGGTTATCCTTAAATATTGAGCAATATGAATTGAGACAACTCATATATTGAATATTTTCATTCATAAATAATAATAAAATAAAATAAAAAATTTATAATTAAAAAATTAGATAAAACTACAAAACTCTTCATGCTGATGGATAATGATCTAAAATATAAAGTTTTAAGAAAATAAAAATTAAGTTGAGATATTTTTAAAATCTTAATGAAATATTTCTTATTTGATTTATTGTCTGAACATAAGTTATATTAATAATTTTATCATAGATCTTTTTTTAGAGGAGGAAATAATTTATTTTTATATATTTTATTCGTTAGGAAAATACTAGATTGGAAATTATATGTTTCACTATTTGATTGTCACGATAAAAAATAATTTAAGAAAAAAATTAATATCAGATATTCTTGAGATGGTATATAATTCAAAGTATCCGATAGATAATTATTGTTGTTATCTTGAATTTTGTTAATATACTTGATCTTGCTATAATTATTTATCTTTTATATTTTTTGAAGATAATTTTTTTTTTAAAAAAAATGTGAAACTTATAGTTGGTCTTCTCTCAGTAGAAGTCAACACTCAACTTAAAATTGAGTACTTGGCTAATCGTCAATGTTAATGATTTTTGAAAAGAGAATTAAAATACCAAAAATTTGTTATATACCTCAATATAAAAAGAGTTGTATCTAAATAAATATGCGGATAAAAATCTAAGAAATAATTAATTAAATTAATCACATAAGGTATATTTAGTTTGATGATGCTTAATTGGTTAAACTTTTCAATGATTTTTCTAAATATAATAGAGTCAATCGGATAAGTCACATCTGACAAAAAATCTATATCCAAGTCAATTTGACTAATTGTTGGATGTTGGAGTATTATCCAAAAGATTGATCTATATCAGAATATTAAATGTATATCTTTTTTATGATAAAATAATTTTAATTAGAGTATTATCAATATCATAAGAAAAATATGAGTATTTTAAGATTTTTTATTTTTAAATTATGACTAAAAGTGTTCATTGAATTGGGTTATTCTTAATTTGTTATTTTTTATAATCATAATATTATCTGTATACATAAAAAACAAAATTATTTAGCTTTCAAAATCTTTTTAGGGAAACAAGGAAAAATATGCAACATATTTTTGTAATTAAATGAGATAATTGCATATAAAAATTTTGTAAACTAAATTATTTATAATTGTTTCAAGTCATAAAATATCTTTCATAATTTATAAATTATGTATGGTTGTGTTACTTGAATTTTATGTGATTTTTTTATATACATTTCATTCTCAAGATTATTATTAATAAAGATATTTTTTATGTCTAATTAGTGTATTGTCTATTTATGAGATATTTTTAATGAAATAAGAAATCATAAGGTCTTATTGGTCACTAGAAAAAAAAATATTTTGATATTTTATATCAATTATGTGAGTGAATTTTTTCTTAACAAGTATTGTTTTAATTAGATTTATCTTTTCATCTTGATATGTCTTTGCTATGAATATTCATATGTGCTTAATAATAAATATTTTCAAATGTTGGAGTACTAGTTTTTAAGTCTTATTATAGTTGAGGATATTTATATCTTTTAACTTGACTCAATGTTATTTGGAGTAAGATAATACCTTAAAAGGAGATTTAAGTATCTTAGTATTGTCAAAAGGAGACATGAGTATGATAATATATATAAAATAAGATAACGAGTATAATTCATTTATCTCTTTTAGAAATTTATCAGAAGATAATGATTAGAATTAGAGATCAAATTATATGATCATTTAATTTCTTGAGAGATGCTCCTTTGTTTTGAATAGGTTTATATATTTTTTTAGTATAAACTTAAGTCAAGCATGTCTACCTCTTATAGTCTCTAATTTATTATGAATTAGAATTGGAGTAGACTCGTTTATTATTGTTTTGATTGGATTTGATTAAGATTTTTTCTTTTAAATTTTGTCTCTCCAAAGTCAATCCAATATATACTGGTTGGTATATATGATGTCTAATTGGAGTAGACTCGTTTATTATTGTGTTGTCTAGACTTGAAAAAGATTTCTCTTGTAAATTTTCAACTCTAGAGTTCATCCATTTTATATTGGTTGGTATATATGATGTGTCAATATGAATATCATTATAATGATAACTAATAAGTTTAAATATGGTTAATGAGCGTCTCTTATCATTTGTTGCTCAAGTGAGACTATATAAGAATAAAGAACAATAATGAGTCCATACATGTCTTTTGGACTCTTAATTTTATTTGACTCACTAAAAAATAAGTTCTACTAAAAAAATAATATTTATACTTATTATTGCTCAATTATACTATAATAAAAAATATCTGTATTCTTTTTGAGTACCAGAGTTACTAATAATGATATATCTCAACTTCTTAGGTAAGATCCTATTCTGTTTTAGAGAAAGATTATTAACAAAATAAACACTCTCAAAAATTATGAGAAACAAACTATGTAGTTTTTCTTCATGACCTAAGAATTGAATATAAAAAGATATTTGATGAGAAATGATAGAAGAAAATATTTGGTCAATGAGATAGTTTGTAGTTCATATTGTATTTTTTCAAAAATACTTCAGAATACTCATAACAAAGAGAATTGTCTGAGCTATATTAATTAAATATTTATTATTATTTTTGATAATCTTATTATGTGAGATATGTCAATGAAGTTTGATATAAAATTTCATTATTAGTGTATTAACTATTAAAGTTGTTTGATATATATTTTAATATAGTCATTTTTAAATTTTTTATGATTTTTTTAAATTAATTTTTTGTATTTTATAAGTGATTGAAAAATAAAAATGAGATTTAAAGAGAAAAGAAAATATTTATGTAAAATGTTCAAGATCATAAATAAAAGAAATTAAATATCTAAATTATCTTGAGTCTCATTCATACTAGTTTTTTATACTTATTTGTATATTAGATTAAATGACTCATTTTGTATACTATCCTGGTGAGTAAGGTAAATTTTGATATATTTTTATAACTGGCATGTATAATGCTAAAAGGTAATGACTTTTCTAAGATTAAAGTATAATATTATTAGCGTGACCAGTGATAAGTAATCAAGTTGATAATATATAAGTAATGAGTTATTCTTACTCAAATATCTAATAAGATATTTTATTGTAGAAATAATAATATATTATTTATCTTATTCTATCCTAAAAGAAAATTTCCTAAATTTTTTAATTATGCAAACAAATGATAATAGAAAAGAAAAAAAAAGTTTGAATTGAATTACCTGAAAAAATAACTTACTAAAAAACGACAAACATAATAATTATGAATAAATAAAATACGTGAAACTAGAAAGAAATAAAAAATTAAATCTAATGTTATCATAATCAATAGATTTTGAGGATTTGTCATTGATTACCATAATGCTTAATGAAAAATAATAATATAATAAAAAAAAGAATGATTTAAATAATGTGATTATTTATTTATCATTATGTTATCTAAAAGACTTAAGTAAAAAAATGTGTCATTAGACTAGTAATACTCAAAGAACATGAAATATCTGTTATTGTCTTAAAGAAGAGTTTTGTAATATAATTAATTATTTTTTTCTAGTGTCATGTTGATGAGCTCTATAAGGATGCTTGAATAGCTTTGCTAGTGAGTTTATCTCAATATTTTATAATATTTTTGGTTTTCTTTTTAGAAATAATTATTAACACCTATTTGAAATATACTTTTTTCACATAATATGTGTATCGAGGCTGCATATTGAGGTTGTATCATTGCTCTCTCTATTGGCACCAATAGTGGGCTGGTGTCACACATGATTTTGACACAAATCATAAGTTGGTGTCTCATTGTCTCTCACAAATATAACTCTAAAATTTTCCTCCCATTTTTTTTCTTTGTTTTTTCCTGTGCATTACCATGTGTGTGTTTATGTACACAGCTCATGCTTCCGTGCACAAAAAGTGTAGAAAATGGTGTGCCTAGGGTTTGGCGAGCATGTACATCACTGTACGTCACTTGCAATAGGTGTGCGATGTAGTAAGTTAAGGAGGGAGTTGGAGGGTGTCACCTTACCATGTTTTCTTTCTTCTATGCGCACACAATATACATTTTATTTGATATTCTGTGCACATTCTTCTTTGGGAAGGGGCAACACACACTCACACATGTGCATTGTGTTGTTATTGTTCACATGCTCTCTTTCTCTAGAAATTGTATGGTTTACATTTTCTTGAATTTTGTCTTTAATATTGTGCTATTAATAATGCTGAAAGATTAATATATGCAATATCAAAAGATAAACATATATGTTCAATTGGTGTTCTCATGTACTTGGTAATATGGATTGGGATAACCTACATGTCGGGTGCTCTCATCCATAAACAAAAAATAAAATAATATAAAAACTATAAACTAAAAGACAATCCAAAACTGCTACATTGAGGGTTTCACACCATCTTGTGTGGCTTAGGCTAGAAGGTGGACTTTATTGTTCATATTCTATGAAACGTTTACTTGGGTTTTGCTGGTTTCAAGCTTTCAACATGGTATTTTAATTAGGGAGAATTGTATTTTGGTGCATTAAATATAAAATATTTATATATTGATATACCAAAATTTTCATAATTAAAAAAAAATATACTAGATTTATAAAAATGATTAATTTTTAGTGTACCAAATTTTTTATAATTACAAATATACTAAATTTTAAAATAATTAAGTTTTGATGTAATAAAATTTA
Source organism: Sapria himalayana (assembly GCA_029783825.1). Lineage (NCBI taxonomy): Eukaryota > Viridiplantae > Streptophyta > Magnoliopsida > Malpighiales > Rafflesiaceae > Sapria > Sapria himalayana. The sequence continues at coordinate 11,802,741 of JAREIK010002838.1, read as the reverse complement.
TTAATTTGATTTTGTACTTTCAAATTTGGAAATAAAATAAAATTTAATTTAACAATTTGGTTAATTGGCATTGGAAAATATAAAATTATTTAATTTTATAGCAGGGGCAACATGGGATTTGAACCCACGTCATCTACTTGTCAAAACTAAGAAAACAATTCGATCACAAGTATATTATCATTATCAATTGACAAGCAAATTGAAATATTTATATATAAATAAAAAATATATGGAAATACATACATACATATATATAAACATATAAAAATCAAAAAAATATTTATAGACTTTGGACAGAATCTATATCCAGAGTTACAGTGATTTTGGACTGTTAAAATATAAAAAAAATTTAAAACTATTTTTAATAAATTCTATAAATAAGTTTTTGATATTTTTCATTTTTTTATATCATTTAAATATTTCTTTTTGTTTCTCTTGCATTGTAACTCTATTTCTAAAAAATATAAATATTTCTATTTATATTGCATATATATTATATTATTGTAGAAGATTATTTAAATAAAAATTAATAATTTGTAATTGGTATAAGAGGAATTTTGATCTAATGAACCATGATCTATGTTCATGAATTTGTGATAGCCAGTAGCGAGTTTATAAATTTATAAAATATATGTTTACCATGCCTATTGAGATAAAAAGAAGATATTTAAAATATTGAATTATTATTTTATTTATTTATTATATAACTGTCTCTATAGATATTAGAATTAAGGTCAAATGAGTAAAAAATATAATGACATACAAATCTAATTGCATAAACCAACCATAAGAACAAAATGATAGTCTATAAATAATTAAAAAATTTATTTAAATATAATAAAAATAAATATAATAATTTTAGTAAGATTGTGATTATGAAGATTAATATTATATTTGGGGATAATTTTTTGATTTAATTAGCTAGGAATAGATGATGAGTTGATCTATTAAATATGTATGAATTATCAAGATACTTAGATATCAATTAATATTTTATTCTGTTTTAGAGTGATATGAAAAATTTAAACACATTAATATGATATAAATCATATAAACTCATATTTTTTATGCTATTTAAAATAATATGTGATTTATTGACCCCTCAATTATTTTGTATAGTATTAATTATATTTTTTGTGTTTATGAATATTATTTCATATAGGAGCATTAGACTATAACCATATAATATAAAATTTTTGTTATATTTAAAAGATTAAGTAAACACGTGAATAATTCTTCATGATTAAATTTAAATGCTGCAACAAAAATACAAATAATGTTGTTCATGATGAAATTTGGAGATGTGAAAATCAGAATCAGTAAGATTAAAAGATGATCCTTTAATTTTTATCACTTTATAACTTTATCTTTGATATGTTTTGTTGTTTTAATTTAATTTTGAAAGATAACGTTATTATATTTTATTTTGTTAGTATTAGATTGAGTATGCTTATCATTTATGGTATTATAGAATTTTATTAAATATGTTTAATTTATATTTAAATCGTTGATTAAAGAATTTTTTTAATATCATTTAATTTTTTTTAAATTCATAATTTTAAAATGTAATATTTTTATAATTAATTATATTAATATATATATTTATATAAAATATTATATATATATATGTGTGTGTGTGTGTATTTAATATATAAATTAAAATATATGCAAGTGTAACTTGCAGTTGCAGCGTGCTGGTGGCTGGCACTGGCAGTGGCAGCCAGCCAGCCAGCAGGCCCAGCACTTGCAGACACAGCTGTTGACCAGCACCAGCCAGGCAACCCGCAGCCACAGCCAGGTTTTCTGGGGCCTGGCCAGAGCACCTGGTTCGCTTGATTCAGACCCAAGCTAACTGTGGCTGAACTGCACCACATCCACGCTAGCCTGGGTTAGCCACATGCAGCCCAGGCATGAAATGTGCCAACAGGCTGGGTTGTACTATTTTTTTTTTTGCAGAATAACCTGACCCAGCATGGTAGGTACTATCTGGTTTGTAATCAGGCCTACGTTTAGGGTTGGGCTCCATTAAAATTTAGCCATACCACTGTCACTACATTGTTATTCAATCTTGCCAAGCCTGTCATGACATGGTGGCATTTGGCATGGACTGGCCACCCAAAATTGGATCGTGTCAAGCTGGCATGACATTTATTATTTCTAATAAAATAAAAAGTTCTAATTGATAAAATAGTTTATAGTTAACATCGTAAATCTCAAGAATCTTTTGGACATATTCATCCTCTATGCAAATTTATTTTGAAGGAAAGTGCCAATATAGAAAATCTTATTTATAATCTTATAATTTATATATCAAGTCTTGAATTTATTTGACATATATTTTAATATATTATTATTTTTTATTTATTTAATATTTTTATATTTTTTTTTTATTTTGTTAAATAATAAAAAAATAAAAAAATGTGATATGACATGAAAATAAAGTTTCCATGTAAATTGTAAATAATTATGAATACAAGTAATTAAATACCTAAAATTTTATTTTGTTTTATTTTTATTACATTCTCATATGTATAAATTTATCAGATAGAATGAGTCATTACTCACACTAGTCTGCTAGATATAAAGGTGTCAAATGGGCAGTGTTGTCCCGGCGTGACTCATTTTTGCTAGGCACGACCGAGTGTAGGGATGTGCCAGATCATTATTGTTGAACCTGCTGCATTTTCATTCAATGGATAGCTGGCTTATGTGGCTGGTCATTTATAATTGGCCACATAAGTAAGATTCTACTTACATGAACGGATATTTGGGGTGGTCACATTGACCCATGATTCTTTGTTGATCCTAGGTTCCTAGGCAGGTGGATTGTGCCACCGGGCTAGGTACATGGGTCGTGCCTAGCCTGACACGAGGCATGATTCGTACAGACCCAACACAACATGGCCTAGTACTAGGCATGATTGAATTGGGCCATGTTGTGGGTAGTTCCCAAACTGCTCTGCTCAGTTGATATCTCTAGTTGGGTAGGATAAAATATCATCGCTATGATAGAAATGTAATTATCACTAGGATAAAATATTTTTAATTTGACTAATAATAAGTAATCAAGTTGTGAAATTTAAATAGACGATTTAATTCACTTAAATATTTATTAGGAGATGAAATTATAGAAGAGCATATATATTGTTTATCATGTTCGATCCAAAATAAAGTTTCTCATAGTCTTTTGAATCTGTAAATAAATATCAGAAAAATAAAAAATAAAATCAGAATTGAATTATTTGAAAAGATAATTCACAGAAAAAAAAAACAAAGAAGATTAACATGATTATGGAGAATACAAAACACAGAAAAAATAATTGGCTAAACTAAATATTGTGTAACTAATATTTTTTGAAATATTATTTTTGACTATCATAATATTTGATGAACGGACAAAGAATATAGTAAAAAGAGGATCACTTGACACGTGGATATTATTGAGGAACATATCAAAAGAGACGTAGTACATGTGGGTTGGGAAAGATTAGTTATTGTTTTTATGGTTTTTTTTAGGAAGACTCTTTGAGGTCTCCTGAATCTATTTGATAGTCAGTTTGTCTTTCTCAATTATCTGTAGTATTAATATTATTGCTCAGCTCTATTAAAATAATTATTTATTTTTTCAAAAAAATGACATGCAATTTATGTGTTGACCTGGGTTATGAGTATTATCTGATTTGGGAATGACCCATGCATGTTTTGTCACCCGAGATGATGAATTGGGTCGTGCTGTTCCTCATGGCAATTTGCACACGCGTAGAGGTGTCAAACGTGCCGGGCTGGCCCAGCCCTGCACGAGGCACGGCATGGTTCGGCCGTGCCTGGGCCGGCCCGGCACGGCACGCCGGCACGGGTCCATCCCGTGCCGGTTCACGCAGGCACGCGTGGCACTGGCGGCGTGCCACGCGTGCCGTGGCACTGGCGGCGTGCCACGCGTGCCGTGGCACTGGCGGCGTGCCACGCGTGCCGTGGCACTGGCGGCGTGCCACGCGTGCCGTGGCGTGAGTCGTGAGCCGTGACTCACGAGTCACGACTCACGGTCACGACTCACTGAGTCGTGACTCGTGACCCAACCGGGCCCCGCCACCGGTAAAAAGACCGCGGGTCGGGTCCAAACAGACCCGACCCGCCCCGCCCAGCCTGCCCAGCCTTGCCTTGCGCCCGTGCCGCCTGGCCAAGCCAAGCCATGCCCGAGTGGGCCGGCACGGCACGGCACGGCCTTGCCGTGCCCACGGGCCGTGCCGTGCCCGACTTTAAAAAACCGTGCCGTGCCGGGCACGGCACGGTAGCACGGCACGGTAGCACGGCACGGTAGCACGGCACGGTAGCACGGCACGGTAGCACGGCACGGTAGCACGGCTGGGCACGTGAAAAACGGGCCGTGCCGTGCTGGGCCGGCCCGTTTGACACCTCTACACACGCGCCTACTCTCCGTGATCAATCCCATGGGCCCTTAACTCTGCTGGTGAATTTTGCCCCCACACCAAATACACATTGTCATTGTAGTGGGCATCGATGCTCGTGATCAACAATGAGGTATAATACCCTAGGCTTGTATAATGCATCAATGCTCGGTTTGGCTACCTCTCCCGTAGAGGTGTCAAACGGGCCGGGCCGGGCCGACATGACCCATTTTTTTTAGGGCACGAACGTGCTACCGTGCGGGCCGGGCACGGCATTGTTCCTGTACCGTGTCGTGCCCGGCCCGGCACGATTTAAAAACAGCCGGGCCCGGCCTGTCCATACAGGCCGGGGCAGAGGCAGACCCAAGACTCGATTGGCAGAATTTTTATTTTAAAATTTTATATATTGTAATGCTTAACAGCTTAAGTGTACAGTACAGTATTAAATATAAATATTTTTAAAAATGTTAAAAATAAAAATTAAATAAAAAAACAAAGTTTAGAAATTTTTTTTTATTAAATTCAAATTAGTTTAACTTTTATTATATTTATTAATTATATATTAAAGTTATTAATTTTTAAAATAAAATTTAAATCGTAAAAAAAATAAATCAATATATTATGTTAGTAAAAATAAAAATTAAAAAAAAATTAAACAACACAAATGAAAAATTACCAATCATCCATTTGAAATCGATGGTCCGAACATAACAAGTATAAGTTTCAACACAACGTACAAACAAAGCGTACAAATACAATCAATAAAAAAACATCTAAAACAAAAAACAGCAGATCATCATCAATCATCAATCGGCATATCATGAGAATCATCAGCCGCAACATCAAGATCAGTATCATATGGATCATCATCATCGGTAATCAACTCCTCCGCCATCGTAGTGGATGTGGATGCGACTGCAATGTCTGTCCCAGTCCCAGCTCCAGCACGATCATGGATGCTAAACCTCGATTTATCTCAATCCTTCAAACATGCCAAGGTCTCAATCATATCTGGACGTAATCTCGATCTCCTATCCGAAATCACGTTTACTGCAACAGAAAAAACAGACTCCGATGCTACGCTCGACACCGTAGGAGTCAGTAGATCCCGTGCCATCCTAGATAACACGTGATAGGTGGACTCATATGATTTCCACCACTGTAATAAATCAAGATTCTTAGTATCAGAATGTGATAGGATTGAGCAGTAATCGGTATCTAAGTACCGAGACAGCTCGCTTCTATGTGATGGTCCACCCCTACGTTTCCCCCTCGCTAGCTGAATTGAATAATCGTCATCTCCGAACAAGGTATCAATGTCTGTAATCACAGTCTTACCACCACTACCACCATACCTAGTATCGTAGTATGTGAATATGTCTGTCAATTTCTCGTGAATGAACCCTTCAGGTTGCTTTTCCAGGTTCATGTACGAGGAAATGAAAGTCAGGGTATTTTTTACCCCTTCTACCTTAGCCCTAGGGTCTATGCATGCAGCTAGACAATAAAGAGATGGAACGGTAGACTAGTACTTCAAGTACTTGGTCTCCATCTCTGCAACCATATGGCTAAGCGTCGGGTCAGCTCGATACTTCCTAAACATGCTACTAATGTTGCATATGCACCGGAGTGCAATGCAAGTGGTGGGCGTATAAACCGACGAACACATGTTCGTCGTGTCATAAAATATCTTCAGGAATTTCATAAATGAAATTCCTGAAGCACAGTCAGTGTCATCAATAATAAGTTCGTCACTCTTATTATTGACGTAGTCGGATATCACGTGTTCGTATCCAACACATGATTCCAACATCAGGTATGTGTAATTCCAACGATGTCTCACATCCGATTAGAATTTCTTCTTCTTAAGATTCGCAGACAAACATAGAGTACCAAATTCTTGTTGTCTGCGAGGAGTGCGAATATACTTTAGTGCATTGCGTATATTTTCCAACGCGGAGGAACACACCTTAATACCCGCTTGAACAATCAGGTTAATCACGTGATACATGCATCTGACATGAAAGATCTCTCCTAATGGTGCGTCTCTAATATTCCTAACAAATATATTGATCGCTACTCTATTATTAGAAGCATTATCGAATGTGACACTAAAAATTTTATTTTGAATTTTATATTCCCTAAAGATTTTCATCATACACTCAAAAATGGCCGGGCCATCATGAGGATGAAGAATCTCAGTGAATCCTAAAATTTTTTTATTGATTGTCCAGTTAGAATCTACATAGTGACTCGTGAGACATGCATAAGAAGAATCATCGTGACTTGTCCATATATCGGACGTCACGGACACCACTCCACTATATGCCATAAATTTCTTAATAATTTTTTGTTTTTCTAACTTATATATCTTTAATATGTCATTCCTAGATGTGGACCTAAGAATCCTACGATAGGAATGTTGAAAATAAGTCTGCATGATGCGCACTACCCTTGGATCTTCCGAAAATCTGATTGGAAGACCCATCAATGTGATGAGCCTGGCCATGCCGTCCCTACCCAACTCGCTGGAGTATGCGAAGGGAGTAAACTTTGAGACGGAACTTGATCCAGTCTCAAAAAATGTAGTGTCAAGTTGGGTTGCCTAGGATCTAAGGGACCATATTTTTTGGTGCATAATTCGGTATGCCTCTTAAGGTGTCCAGTCCCAAATGAACTCTTGCATGTTAATAGTCCCATACAATATTTACACTGTGTCATTTCTTGTTCCTTACCCCTAATATTTTTTGTGTTATGATTTTAAAATGAGTTCAAACTATAGAAGTCCTCCTAGTTTTTTATTTTTTAAAACTTTGGGTTGAGATGACTGGAGAAACTAAAGTTTCAGCAGCCTCAGACCTCTGTGTAACATTTTCATTTTTCAAATTTAAATACGTGTCAGGTGTATTTGTCATTTTTTATGTTTTTTAATTTTTCCTAATTTTTTCTAGAGAGAGAAACTTTAGAGAGAGAAAGTGAAAAAAAACGTAAAATAAATTACCCGCTTAAAGCAATAAGGTCAGTCACGTGCAAGGTGCACCACAGCAAGCTCTGATGTTCAAAACTCAAGTCAAGTTTCACAAAAATCCAAGTCGAAAGCAAAATTCCGAGGCCCGAGAGAGAGATACACGGTTTATGTGAGAGAGAGAAAGTTTTGAGAGGATATATATTTTTGAAAAACATAAATGTTATAGGGAGGGGGTAGAATTTATAGATTAAAGATATTAATTTTTTATAAAAAAAGATATTTTTTTTATATTTTATTGAATTTTTAATATATATATTTAGGGGGCAGAATCACGAGGACCGTTGGATTCTGCCCCCTAGCTGTTGGAGGCGAATCCAACGGCTGAAAATCAATAACATTTGAATTTTTTTTTTCCCGTTGGGATTGGGTCGGGAGTCGAGACCGCGGGTCGGGTCCAGTCAGACCCGACCCGCGGTCTTTTTTTTGGGAGGGGCCGGGTCACACCCACGCATGCCCGCGTGAAACCAGCACGGGAAGAACCCGTGCCCGGCCATGCACTGCATGGCTCAGGCCAGGCAAGGCACGGCACGGGCCCGGTTTAAAAACGTGCCAGGCCCGCCCAGGCACGGCCGAACCGTGCCGTGCCTAGTGCCGGGCCGGCCCGGCCCGGCCTGGTTGACACCTCTACTCTCCTGTCAGATTATTGTGTATGTGTGTGCACTGAGCTGGTATAATGCTCCTTTTCTCTTGTACAAGCTTTTGAGTTTTTGCCTACTAGAATTTTGACTCTAATACTTACTCCCATAAGTTGGTGAGACTTTGTTCAATGGGTTCCAAACTCAAAATCTATCTTCCTTGTATGAATACATTGTAGTCACATTAAGAAATCACCTTTAATAGATACATCTAACACAAGGAATTTACATGTAATTAATCATCATAATATTATTCTTGCCCAAATATTAGAGGTGTCCAATGGGCTTAGGCCACTACGGTTTTTAGGCCCATTTGAGCCATTGTGACATTCTTTTGCGGTGTCACATGGGCCATGCCGGGCTGATATGACCAATTTTTTAAACCCAATCGGGCCACCATGCTGTGCTTGGCACAACCTTGCTTGTAGCATGGGATATGTTATACTGGAAAGGTTCCAAAGGGTGGCTGCCCATCACTTATCGTTGGCTTCTTAGGTCATGCTAGATAATGCTGGGATCGGTCATACTAAACCCAAGACAGTCGCATACCGTGCTGTGCCATGTTATTTTTTTTTGTTGCATGCGAGCCAAAAATCGTGGTCCGACACGACACAAGATGCAGCACTGGCTGGCGCAACACTATTTCAGGCATGATTCTAGTCATGCCGGGCCGTACCACAAACTACTTTTTGTGGGCTGTGCCGTGCCGTGCCCTGCCCTGCCATGGGCTTCCATCCCATTTGGACACCTTTATGTGCTAGGTATGATATTGTTTTTGGCATGATATGGCTGCCCTGCACGGTATGTTGGCTCGTCACCAGCCCCTGTGGTGCAGGATCGTGCCAAACCTCTTCATTCCTCACACTAGGCATTAGGCTAGCCTGGGTTCGTTCCATGCTAGCTTGAGTTTGTTCCATGTTATCCTAGGTAAGGTCTAGGCTAGACTGGTTTGACTAGCCAGGCCAAATCTGTCCTTCATGGACTTGTGTGATGGGCTGTGCCATGCCGTGGGCTGGATTTTGTGGGCTGTGTAATGGTCCATGTCTAGGCCACCTGGCCATTTAAATTTGAACCTGCTTGTCCTAACTCAGCACATCAAACCAAGGCTAGACTCTTCCTAGGAGCATGGTTGGGCTACATCTTGTTGAGCCAAGCTTTGTCAAGCTGATTTTGGATGGGAGTTGCTCTCCATGGGCTGCCTTGACCCCCGGCACAACCTACTTTTACAGCAATACCGAACCCAACCAATTTTGGTCTTCTCCAGGAGGGCACCATCAACAGGTGTACGTGACATCTTGACCATACATACATTTCTCTTTATAGAAGCAAATAAGTGGCATAGTAGAAAAATTTGAAAATCCTGAATAGAGTTTTGAATACTGGTATTTCCAAAAATTGTGAAACACCTGTTTAGCTATCTCATAAGTTCTTATTTTTTAGGAAAAAATTAAATGGAAGATTGGGATGCCTCTAATGCCTATGACAAATTTTAATGTTCTCTGTGACAATGACATTAATGCTGATGGCTATCAGGATAAATGGAAACGTTATCATTGCCGTTGTCTAGTCTTTCATATCATGGTGGTGTGTATGATAAAATGAAGCAAATTAGACATGTTGAACATCATTTTTACCTTGAACATTCCTATAATATATAGATGTTACAAAAAATTCATGTCTAACAACATGATTTGAAGCAAATCATTTTTTTTTTGGCATTAGAGGTGTCAAATGGTCCATTTCACCTTACGGTGCTGGGCATGGCATGGGAACCAGATTGGCGGCCTGACACTACACGCTACGGTTGGTTCGCAAAGTGCAGGGCCATGTTGGGCCTGGAGAGGGCTGTGCTGATTTGGGCCGGGTCGTGCCAGTTGTGCTAGGAACCAGGCATCCATTATAAATTTGTTCGGGCCCAAAGCCCATCACGTGAAAACATGATTGATGGGTTAGGGGAGCCCTGGTCATCCAATTGCGACAGGCCACGCAAGCGGTATTCGGTTTATGTGACTATTTTTTAAAAAATCATCCAATCTGGTGGTCACTCAATGGAATGGTGGACTATGCTATCGGGCTAGGCATGTGAGTTGTGCTTGGCTTGACATGAGGCACGACTCACACTAATCCAGCTTGACTGGTGTGAGTTGTGCTGGGCCAGGCGCAGCTGAATCGTGCCATGCCACGGGTCCTGCTTGGTCTATCCGCCCAGGCTAACACCTCTATTTGGTACAAAAGAGAATTGTTCTTGCATATTGTTGCATCAATAATACTACTAAATGTCATTGTTTTTAAGAATTATGATGATTCTGTCATATATATTTGAGGTGAACACATCAACAATGTAGCATTACTGAATGCAGAATGCATCCCTAAGACTAAGAGGATATTGAAGATTAAACTGTTTTATTTTGGATGTTCAAAATTAAGTTGTTTGTGGTTTCTCTTATTATCTACCAAACAAGTGTCTCTTGTTTGGATACGTGATTGAGTCGCTTTGATTCATTTTGATTTGATTACTTAATGAAAGAATGCTCTCTTGACAGGGCATATTCAGGTGCTATGAGTCGCCTGTGTCTTCTAGAGATGGAGAATTCACCAATCTTCGTATCGGGATCAAAAAGGAAGGGCAAGAAAGAAGATCTTTCCTGAATGGAAATATTTTTGAGCAGTTTAAACCCACAGCTGCCCAACAAACTGATATTGTGCAATGCGATGATCACAAAGTGCCAACTTCGAGCACACTCTCTCAACTGGATTCATGTAATGGTGTTTTAAGAGCTAATTCGTTGAGTAGAAGAGCATCACAAAGAAGGAAGAACCTTGCGGCTGGTATCCTATTTGCTATTTTCCTTGCATTTAGTACACTACTTAGACCTCTTTAATTCTTATATGATTTATCTCTAGATAAAAAAAAAAAAAATTTCCAACATTTTCTTCATTAACTATTTTTATTCATTTTTATTGTTTTTTTTTTGATTTTATGTATGATATTGATCTTGTATTTTTTTTTTATTTTTTTTCAATCAACCACATGCAATGCCTGACCTATTGGATATAAATGATATGTAAAAAAATTATAAAATTAAAAAATGCTAAAAAGCAAAAAACATTACAATATTGTTATGAAACAATAAAACAAAAAACATTAATTCATTAATCACAAGTTTACAATGCAAGACTAAACGTGAGCCTTGCCTTTGGAGCACCCAAATACTATGGATACTCCACCACATAGGCTAAAAATAAGCTTGAAGTACATAAATTTATCAAAAAAATAAATAAATAAAATAAAGAATAATATACTTTTCAAAATTTTCCTTCAAGCTGATGCACATATGTATCTCATATGAAATTTAAAAGAAAAGCAATAAAATTATGATTTATGAATGGTCATCAATAAGATATATGTAGTCTAATCTATAGTAAGAATATATGCAATAATTATTTATTTATATTGTATCTTCTATCTAATATAATAAGTCACTTATATATATATTTTTTACCCATGAAATATTGAAAATAATGTCTGTATGTTAGTCATGAAGTACATGAATGAAAAGTAAAACAAAGCTTACTTAACAAGTATCTGATACAAAGAAATGCCCCAATCTGATGTGATTATGACCTGATACTATATCTGGGAGAATTTAAATTTTATTAAGTATATATGTCTGTTAGCACAGTATAATATTTAATAAGAATTTAAAAAAAATAATTAGTTACATATGACTCTCTTTGTACATTTTTAGCTTGATTCTTTTTTTTTCAAATAGATGGATCAAATAAATATAGTGGTATACTATTCTACCATTATGTTTCAAAGCATTAGAATTGCATTTAATATTGTAGCAAATGATCTTGTTGGAGTTAATAATATTTTTTGGAACATCATTGCTTCATCTTTGATGGACAAGAAAGAAAAGAAAAGACTCTTAGTGACAAGTTTTTGTGAGATGATTATATCCATGTTATTACTTTATTTGTCGTTAACATGGAATGACTTGTCTTTATTAGTGCTGGCATGATGCATGTTCTCTTAATAGATACATTTTTCCTAATTTTGCTAGGGGGAAGTATTTTGTTCTAATTTTTGTTCTCTTATTTTTTCTAATTCGGCTAATGGAAGATTTTTTGTTGTCTTTTGATTGTTGTCTTTTATCCTTTTTTCTAATTTGTTAAATGAAAAGTATTTCGTTTGTATTTTATTTTGCTGTATTTTATTTTTCTTTCCAATTCTGGTGAATAGATCACTAGTAAGTTTGTATTAGTTAAAATTGGCTAATGATTATGATTTAATTTTAGTTTAAACTAATTTAAAATTTTTTTGATTCATGGTTTGGCTATAATTAAAATTGACTTATGATTATAGTTTTGTTCTAATTAAAATTGATTAATAGTTCAATTACTTTATGGTCGTGTTCTAATTTAAACTTACTTATCGTTAAGGTTTGGTTTGGTTCAAATTGATTTGTGAATATATTTGGATTTTATACTTCTACATTATGGGGAGTGTTGAATTTTTATCTTAACACGTGTTAATGTTTATAAGTTTTCTCTCGTTATATTTTTATTTTACTTTATATTTTGATGCGAGCACCTAACTTGTGGGGTGTTCTAATCAATTTGTTTTCTATACAAGGATCACTTGAAATCATTTGTACTAAGTCTTAATTAATTAAAAATATATTAAATTAACTAAGTCCTCGCTAGTTCTTGCACCTTTTTCAATGAGGAAAGTGAACCTTGCATGAGATATCCCAATTCCTAGTTCACAAGACCTTTGTGTATAAAAATCTAGTTTTTTGTTGCCCCAACTACTTGAGGATGACTATATGAATGATGTTATATTATTTTATTCTATTGAAAATAATATTAATTCTTCATCATTTAATTGTTAAATTTTTATATATAATTTTTACCTAATTTCTCATAGGTATATCATAAGTTTTTTTTCTCTATTTGGATTAACTCATTATTCATAATAAATATCTTAGGAGGTATATGTTGGAAATTAGAGGTGTCAAACGGGCCGGCCCAGCACGGCACGGCACGGCCCGTGGGCACGGCAAGGCCGTGCCGTGCCGTGCCCGGCCCGCTAGGGCACGACTTGGCTTGGCCAGGCGGCACGGGCGCACGGCAGGGGCAGGGTAGGCGGGGCGGGGCGGGAGCCGCAACGCGGGAGCGGCTCAACCGGGGTCCGGGTCCCGGGAGCCAAGCACGAGCACGGGCTGAAAATGCCAAAATGGCAGATTAGAAAATTTTTTTTTTTTTTAAAAAAAAATTTTTATTAAGATTCTGTATAGACTTTAGAGTATTAGTAATAATTAAAAAATATAATTTTTTGTAAAAATTATTACATTTAAAATTAAATAAAACAAACAAATATTAGAAAATTTTTTTTTTTTTTCAATTAAGTTTAGCTTTTATTATTATTATAATTTATTAATTATATATTGAAATTTAAAGTTATTAAATTTTAAAATAAAATTTAAATCGTAAAATAATAAATAAATACATTAAGTTAGTAAAAATTTTAATTAAAAAAAAATTAAACAACACAAATGAAAAATTACCATTCATGCTTTTGAAACCAATAGTCCGAACAAAATAAGTATAAGTTTCAACACAACGTATGGTACAAAGTACAAACAAAGTGTATAAATAAAATAAATAAAAAAACATCGAAAAAAAAGAGCACATGAGCATCAATAGTCAAGCGGCATATCATGAGAATCATCAGCCGCAACATCAAGATCAGTATCATATGGATCATCATCATCGGCAATCACCTCCTCCGCCATTGTAGTGGATGTGGATGCGACTGCAGTGTCTGTCACAGTCCCAGCTTCAGCACGATCACTGATGCTAAATCTCGATTCCTCCCAATCCTTCAAACATGCCAAGGCCTCAACCATATCTGGACGTAATCTCGATCTCCTATCCGAAATTACGTTCACTGCAACATAAAAAGCAGACTCCGATGCTACGCTCGACGCCGGAGGAGTCAGTAGATTCCGTGCCATCCTAGATAGCACGGGATAGGCGGACTCATATGATTTCCACTACTGTAATAAATCAAGATTCTTATTGTCAGAAGATGATAGGATTGAGCAGTAATCGGTATCTAAGTACCGAGACAGCTCGCTCCTATGTGAAGGTCCACCCCTACGTTTCCCCCTCGCTAGGTTAATGGAATAATCGTCATCTCCGAACAAGGTATCAGTGTCCGTACTCACAGTCTCACCACCACCACCACCATACCTAGTATCGTAGAATGTGAACAGGTCTGTCAACTTCTCGTAAATGAACCCTTCAGGTGGCTCTTCCAGGTTCATGCACGAGGAAATGAAAGTCATGGTGTTTTCAACCCCTTCCACCTTAGCCCTAGGGTCCATGCATGCTGCGAGGCAATAAAGAGATGGAATGGTGGACCAGTACTTCAGGTACTTGGTCTCCATCTCTGCAACCATATGGCTAAGCGTCGGGTCCGCTCGATACTTCCTAAACATGCTACTAATGTTGCATATGCAACGGAGTGCAATGCAAGTGGTGGGCGTATAAACCGACGAACACATGTTCGTCGTGTCATAAAATATCTTCAGGAATTTCATAAATGAAATTCCTGAAACCTAGTAAGTGTCGTCAATAATAAGTTCGCCACTCTTACTATTGACGTAGTCGGATATCACGTGTTCGTATCCAACACATGATTCCAACATCAGGTACGTGTAATTCCAACGATGTCTCACATTCGATTGGAATTTCTTATTCTTAAGATTCGCAGACAAACAGAGATTACCAAACTCTTGTAGTCTGCGAGGAGTGCGAATATACTTGAGTGCATTGCGTATATTTTTCAACGCGGGGGAACAGACCTTCATACCCGCTTGAACTATCAGGTTAATAACATGACATATGCATCTGACATGAAATATCTCTCCTAATGGTGCGTCTCTAATATTCCTAACAAACATATTGATCGCTACTCCATTACTCGCAGCATTATCGAAAGTGACATTAAAAATTTTATTTTGAATTTTATATTCCCTAAATATTTTCATCATACACTCAAAAATGGCCGGGCCATTATGAGGATGAATAATCTCAGTGAATCCTAATATTTTTTTATTGATTGTCCAGTTAGAATCTACATAATGACTCGTGAGACATGCATAAGAAGAATCATCGTGACATGTCCATATATCGGACGTCACGGACACCACTCCACTAAATGCCAAAAATTCCTTAATTAATTTTTGTTTTTCTAACTTATATATCTTTAGTATGTCACTTCTAGATGTGGACCTAGGAATCCTACGATAGGATGACTGAAAATAAGTCTGCATGATGCGCACTACCCTTGGATCTTCCGAAAATCTGATCGGAAGACCCATCAATGTGATGTTCCTGGCCATGCCGTCCCTACCCAACTCGCTGGAGTATACGAAGGGAGTAAACTTTGAGACTGAACTCGATCCAGTCTCAAAAAATGTAGTGCCAAGTTGGGTTTGCCTAGGATCTAACGGTCCATGTTTTTTGGAGCATATTTCAGCATGTCTCTTGAGGTGCCCAGTCCCACATGTACTCTTGCATGTTAAAAGTCTCATACAATATTTGCACTGTGCCATTTCATATTCCTCACCCCTAACATCTACTTGTGTTATGATTTTAAAATGTGTCCAAACTATAGAAGTCCTCCTAGTTTTTTGTTTTTTAGAACTTTGGGCTGAGACGACAGGAGAAACCAAAGTTTCAGGAGCCACAGACATCTGTGTAATACTAACATTTTCATTTTCCAAATTTAAATACATGTTAGGTGTATTTGTCATTTTTTATTTTTCGTAAGTTTTTCTAGAGAGAGAAGCTTTAGAGAGAGAAAGTACAAAAAAACGTAAAATATATTATCCTGTAAAAGCAATGAGGTCAGTCACGTGCAAGGTGCACCGCAGGAAGCTCTGATGTTCAAAACTCAAGTTGAGTTTCACGAAAATCGAAGCCGAAATCAAAATCACGAGGCCCGAGAGAGAGATGTACGGTTTATGTAAGAGAGAGAAAGTATTGAGAGGTTTTATGTTTTTGAAAAACATAAGTGTCATAGGGAGGGGGGTAGAATTTATAGGCTAAAGATTGTTTTTTTTTTTTAAAAAGATATTTTTTTATTAATTTTTTGAATTTTTTTATGATTTTTAAGGGGCAGAATCACGAGGACCGTTGGATTTTGCCCCCTAGCCGTTGGAGATGAATCCAAGGGCTGAAAATCGCTCAAGTTTGAATTTTTTTTTTTTGCCGTTGGAATTGATCGGATCGGGTCTATGGGCGTCGGGAATCGAGTTTCGGTAGAAAAGACCACGGGTCGGGTCTGTTTGGACCCGACCCGCGGTCTTTTTACCGGGGGGGCCAGGGGACGGCCCGATGGGTCACATGGCGTGACACGTGAGTCGTGACTCACGACTCACGCCACGGCACGCGTGACACGCCGCCAGTGCCACGCGTGCCTGCGTGAATCGGCACAGGATGGACTCGTGCCGGCGTGCCGGGCCAGGCACGCACGGCACGAGATTATCTTAACCTGGGCACGGCACGGGCCCGGGCACGGTTTAAGAACGTGCCGGGCCGGGCCGGCCCGGCACGTTTGACACCTCTATTGGAAATGATTAGTTTATTGTCTACCTAGATGATTTTTTTATCTTATTAGTTTTATAAGCTATTCCAATGTTGTTTCAATTAATTATATCCATCATCAAATCCAAAATAAAATAAAATAATACGTCACAATATAAAAATCATCAATCATAATCATGTAAGCTTAATCTCGATATCAATTGGTGTAAGCTCGCAATTGATCATCATTGCATAATTATCTAATGATATCACTAACTGTGAGCTTAATATCATTAAACTCTCATTAGTTATCATCTGTCAGTAACTTATCCACTCTTGTTCCAACATGATTTTAGATGTTTAATTTTGAATTTTTCTTATCTTTCATGCATGTTAGTGTCTCAATAATATCTAACTATAGTCTTGATATCTATTCGAAATGATATTGACTGTAATAGAAAAAGTAAAATTTGATACTATACTCGATACTAGAAGACTCAGTAGAATATATATCATTTTAGGCAATGCGAGATAGGTAGATTCATATGATTTTCATCGTTATAAAATAGTAAGGTTCTTGGTATTATTATGTGATACGATTAAACTGTAATCAGTATATAAGTATCGAGATAACTCATTCTTATTCGATGGTCTATCTCATTGTTTTTTCCCCGCTAATTAAATCGAGAAGTCATCTTCTCAAAATATGTTGTCTATACTCAGACCTGACTACAACTACTATATTCAGATATGACTACAACTACTACCATACCTAGTGTTGTAATATGTAAATAACTCTATTAATATTTTGTGAATAAATCTTTCAGGGTGGTATTTTTGGTTCATGCACGTGGATATGTATCAAAATAATTTTCACTTCTTTCATTTCAACTCTAAGATTTATGCAGGCAGTCCGATAATAAAGAGATAGAATAGTGAATTATTATTTTAAATCCTTAGTTTTCATCTTAACAGCCATGTCATTAAATATAAGTTATCTCTAAATTTTCTAAACATGTCATTAATATTGCATATGCATTTGAGTGTAATGTATCTGGTGGGAGTGTAAATATATGAACACATATTTGTCGTGTCATAAAAATTTTTTAGAAATTTCATAAATGAAAATTTTCTAACTCAATTTTTGTTGTCAATAATAAGTTCGTCACTCTTACTATTAATATAGTCGGTTATCACATATTTATATGCAATAAATGACTCCAATATCAGGTAAATATAATTTCAACAGTGTTTCATATTTGTTTAAAATTTTTTCTTTAGATCCGTATACAAAAAGAAATTATCAAATTTTTGTTGTCTGCTTTACATCCGAGATATTTTATTGGGCTACATATTTTTTCTAAAATATTAGAAATAATTTTCATCTTCGCTTGTACTATTAGGTTAATGATGTGATATATATATTTAACATAAAATTTTTTTTTTACAAACTCATTTTAAATAGTTATAATAAATATATTAATTGCTACTTTATTGTTAGACGTGTTATCAAATATGTTATAAATATTTTATTTTTATTATGATAATCTTTAAAAATTTTTATCTTGTACTCATATATGATAGGGCCATTTTGAGGATAAATAATCTCTAAAAATTCTAAGATTTTTTTTATTAATTAATTATTTAGAATCTATATAGTGGACGGTGAGGTATACAAAGATGTATCGTCTGACTAGTCTAGATATCAGACGTTTCAAATACGATGCCGTTATATTGTCTAAATTTATTAGTTATTATTTATTTTAATAAAATATATAATATTTTAGCATGTCGTTCATACATGTAGAATATATAGGAAGGTAGCGAGTAGGATGAAAAAAGGATGAAAAAGAGGGTGTCAACATGGGATCGAGTTGAGGGGAAGCGCCCATGCGCACCTGGGTCGTGCCATGCGGACGTGCTCCGCCAACAATGTGGCGGGTTAATAAAAAAACCTATTATGTGTACTAGTTGGGGTGAGTGCGGTTCTATCCGGTTCGAGGTCTTGGGTCACGATACATGTGCCACTCGACCTTGTCAGTGGACCAGCTACCTGGGTCATGCCTGATTCGACACGAGGCCCTATACCTCCAGGCCCAGCATGACATGAGCTGTGCCTCGGGCCGGCATGACTAAGGTTCGACCACAGTTTTGGACCGTTCTGTGCCGGGCCACTTGCCACTTCTATCACTCATGTTAACTACAAAGTTATTATTTTTATTATTATTAAACTCATTTGTTAGACATTCATTCTTGATATGATAAAATTTAAATCCTTTGGACCCAAATGTTGTCCTCTGCACTTCTTGTTTGCTACATAATCTCTTTTCCATCTAGAGATGGAAAATGACTCAAGTGCCACCCTTGGCTTGTGTCACAACCCAATTTCAATGGCCTAGGCATGACATGTGATGCTTGGACCCCATTATTGGTAGAGGTGTGGACCAGCTTGCCACATAGCTTTTGCCATGTCAGGCTTGTTGTTTAGGGCCGTCACACGATGACTTTAGCTGGCTGAACCCACTTCAGTTCCAAATAAGCATGTGTAGCCCACATGCCTAAATTTTCAAATTCCCAAATCAGGGGCACACGTGTTTGATGTGTTCCTAATTTTAATTAAAATTGATAATGAATCAGTTTGGATCAATGTCAAATTGATTTGATTTAATAAATTCAAAAATATTTTTAATAAAAATATGTGCAATAGCTACTGAGCCATGGGATGCTGCCCACTTACCACGTGAAGTGGTTCACGTGAGTTATCACATGCATGCATGCATGTGACAAACCATTTTTTTTAAACAGCCCCATGACACGGCGTTTTGGTCATTGGATTTTTATTCCAATAATCATGGATAATATCCTACAAATTAAAAGGATTTTGTTCAATTAAAATAAAAAAAAACTAATTTTTTGTAAACTTTAAAAAATTCTATAAATTGGTAACTTATATTTTTCATTCTGCTCTTCAACTAAAATTGTCTATTATCCTCTCTATCTTTAATTTTTTTTTCTCTCTCTTGCTATATCTAAAAGTTTTCTTAATTTTTCTCTCTAAGTTTTTTGTGCATTAGATTATATTATTATAGTATAGTTTTTTTTTTCATATATAATTATATTTTATAATTGGTGACAAAGGGTATTCAATCACGAAAATCATGATCCACTTCCATATAAATGTAATTGCAAGTTTATAAATTCACATGGCCTTTATGTATTGCTCATTTTTTTATTTATAAATATTTACTAATTTAAAATGTTTTTTTCTATTTATAATTCTAAAAAATAGTAGTTATTGATTATAATGAAATTAAAATTAATATTATATATGTTTGATATTAAATAATGATAATCCAATCGAAAGATATGAAATTAGGTTATCTTCCTAGTCATATGTTGGCTTAGACACTTAAAAATATAAGTTATAAATAGATATCTCATGTTTGAAATAATTTTAATATAATTAAAAATAAAAATATGAGAATAATCAAATATAATTTGGCCCATTGTAAGTATTATTAAAAAATGTATCGCTACAAAATTAGTGGTGAGACTATATATTTTTGTAGATATGCTGTTTAATATATCAAAAAATATAGTACATTAGATCTTAGGTAAATTTATCTTAGTAGTGAGATTGTTGAATTTAAATATTTTTTTTGGTTTAATGATCTTGTTTATACATCATCATGAATTTGTTAGAAAAGATATTACTAAGTTAATTGCTAGTATGATTCTTTTATTTTAATTTGTGGTAAATCAAAGATTAATTTATTCTATGTATAAATATGCCTAGTTTGCTTATAGCAAGACCTCTAGGCTGACTCGTAACTATAAAATTATTATAATAAAAAATTATAAATTTAAAAAATAATTAATAATTATATAACTTAGAAGACATATTAAAGTAATATTTGTGATGTTTGATATGTGAAATAGTCAAGATGATATTTATTTTACATGTAGCATCTTTCATTATGTTGATTTTAATTGAGAACTAAATAAAAATTTATTAGAGTTTTGAAGATATCTCAATTTCATGATGATCATGTTATATATAAGAGTACGATGAAAATCTTTAGAGAATATGAAATATAAAATAAAATATGTAGTATAATATTTAGAGAACATGAAATAAAAAATAAAAAATATAGTATTATATTTGATAATATAATATTTAATTGGGTGTATGTATTCCTGAGGCCAAGAGAGTATCTTAGGGATCAAAAAGGATTAATCCTGGGATCATAAAAGAGTGTTTCATGGTTGAGATTTTCTATGATAGAAGTTAGATATGTGTGTTACATGATAAAGTTAATACAATAAAAAAGCTTAAATAATTTCATACTCATTAGAACTAATTCTAATTATATTAGTATCATAGTTGTAAATCAAGATTCGAATTGATAATCGGAATGCTTGAATAGTGAATCGAGAATCAAATTAAATTATAAAATTTTTGTTACATTTGTAATAATAGTTAAAGTATATGTAATTTTATATAATTAATAAATTGTAATCTATTTAAATATATTTAAATAATAAACTTATATTACATAACTTCTAGGTTTTTTTCTCTTTTTTTATTATTCTTCAATATTTCTTTTTTTTTTCATTTTTTTATTTCTTATCATAAATTATGTATACTTATACTAAATTATTGGTGTTTTTCTCTTTTTTTTTGTTTCTTTTCATAAATTCATAATATCAAATGTCGAAGTTATTTTTTTACATGTTTATTAATTCATACAGTTTGTAATTTTTTTTTGATAGTTTAGTTTTTATTTTTGATTTTTTGAGGATTTTGATTTCTTGAGAATCGATATTAAAGTGATACATTTGAATTGATTCGTGATTCAACGATTCAGTTTTTGATTTATGTATATTTATGATTTTTTAAAGAGCTAGATCGTTTATCCCCTGAATCTTGAATCGAATTGTGAATTAATTCATGAATCGTATGATTTTGATATCCGTTATTAATATATATTAGGATATCTAGTAAACAATAAGAATTTTAGTTTATGTAAGTCATTAGTTCTAAAAAAATTATTGCAAGATGTTAGGCATTATTGAAATTTAGCATACATGATATTGAATTTATAGTGATTATTAATATGTTTTATTTAACTTTGTTAATTAATAAAACATGTAAAACAATACTTAATAAATTAGATTGAGATATAATATTTTTTTTTTAAATTCATAAAATTTTTTACAATATGATAAATTTATGTTCATATGTATATATTTTCTTTTTTGACATTGTGATTAGGTTCATATTCAATATAAATAGTGTCTAACTAATATAAACAATATTCAAATTTTGATAAATTTATATGATTTCAACTAATTTAATGTCTACTTTTTTTTATCACTTTGTATAAAGAAAAAGAAGTAATTTATATTTTAATAACTCATATCTATTTGATGAACTCTTTAATTATTTTTTTATATCTAATTGAATATAAAGTTATTATTTCTGAATATAATATTAATTTTTATGTCGGTATGACTTGGCATATTTGTTATTTTAACTTCAATCTTATCAACTAACATTATATCATTTTCAAATGACATAAACAAAGAGATGTTTTATTTTTTTTGTTAATTTAATCATAATTAGAGCGAAAAAAATAAGGGCTAGGTATTGATCCTTGTTGTAATGCTACCACTGTTTGAAACTAGTGAGTGACACATTGAATTAATCTAATAAAAAAAAAGTACTAACTCATGCATATACTTGATTATCTCATTATATATATTTGTCCAATTCTTGTATAAAATCATATAAAAAATTATTGGAATTATGTTATAAGCTTTATTTAAATTGTTAAAGGCTTTTGAAATCTAAACTTCTAATAAAATGAGATGCATATCACTCAATAATTAAATCATCATATATTTTGCTCATGTATAATGTAGAGGTGTCAAATGGGCAGTGTCTTGTTGACATGACTCAATTTTTTAGGCTTTTCTAGGCTAGCATGGTGTGCTCGGCACAACACACTTTTTAGCATCGGTCGGTGCCGTATTGGCATAACTTTAAAAATGGGCAGCTTTGCACTGTCCGTTGGCATGTATTTTTCCTTGATCGTGTCTGGTCATGTTGAGTTGTGCCAAGCTGGGTTAGGCCTATCCAGGCTAGTTCGGGTTCGCTCTAAGTTATTTTGGATCAGCTCCAGGCTAGCTCAGGTTAGGACTAGGCTAGTCTGTTTGCCCAGTCGGGTTGAAACTTATCCAAGTGGGCCATGATGTTGGGCCGCGTTATGCCATGCCTTTCGTGCTAGGAACTTTGGCATGACACTGCCTGAGTCATTTTTGTGTGCTGGGCCTATGGCATATCTAGACATGACTTTGAACTGGGTTGTATCATTCTAAGCATGATTTAATCATGTTATGCCTCGTGTCATGCTCGAGCTACCCAGACCAATTGTCACCTCTAACATAAAAGATGAAAATAATTGAAACAATCCACAAGTCACGAGTTGAATGCTCTGATAAAACATATAGGTATCAAACAGACCGTGACAGACTATGTTGCACGGACACAGATACGGACACGGAGATACGACACGGCAGAATACAGGGACACGACAAATTCTAAAAAACTAGGATACGGATATGACTAGGATACGTCATGATAAAAAAAATAAAAATAAAAATAAAAATTATTCATTATAAATATTAGGTATTTTAAAATAATTTAAAATTCTTTATTTTAAAATAATGTAAAAAAAATTTAAACCCTCTAACACCCCCCCCCCCCCCCCCCCCCCCACCACTACCCTCCCTTTACAGTTTCGATTTTCGAACTCTCCTCCCTCCCGATACAGATTTTAAAACCCCCCATTCCCTTTATAGAATTAGGTTACCTTAGGTATTGTCGGCGTCTCGGCGGTGTGCTCCTCCCCTCCCCGTTTGACGCAATGACAATTGACAACTATTTCTTGCAATCGGCTTGTCGGCAACTAACTGTCGGCGGTGTGCTCCTCAATTTGTTGGAGATGTAGGAGTAATAGTTAATATATAGTGTATTTCCGACGCGTTAGAATCGTAAAAATTTGTCAGTTGGTAAACAACGCGTCTGTTGTTAACGACGACTGTTTCCGAACAACGCGTCGGATATGTCTCTGACGCGTATCCGATACGCCACATGGCATATTGGACGCGTATCCGACCCGTGTCCACGTGTCCGACCCGTGGACACGGCGACACGGGTCGGACACTGCGACACGGCAGTTCCTAGGCGTATCCGTGCAACATAGATGATAGACTTGCATGGCTCATTCTTTTCAAGCTTGTATGGGCTCGCGTGCTGTGCTAGGTACAACATGCTATAATAACCGTGTCGTGCCAGACACAACATGGTTTCCTGGAGGGTAGGCTCGGCATTGCTCATCGCTCCCAAGTCAGCCTGATTTCGGGCCAGTTTGTGTTGGGATTTGTGGATACGGGCATCCCCAAAGTTGAGCTGGCACTCCTGCTGACCTGCTTGGCTCGTCGCGTCACCTGTTTGGCATTGCGTTATCGGTCGTCTCACTGTCGCCACATTGTGGAATTGGGTCAGGTGTGGTCCTGAATCCCGACCAGATTGGTGGATCCCCGGGGCATGTGTCAGGTCATGCCCCATGTCATGCCCACGTGCTAGGCACCTGGGTTGTGCATGGCACGGCACGTGAGCTTATTTTTCTCGGCACGACACGACATGAGTCGTGCCGAGAGTCTGCTCGGCATTGCCCAAACATGGTCCTAGATCGTGCCGTGCTGGGCCAGACATGACTGAACCAGACCCAGTCTGGGCCGTCCTGCCCATTTGACACCCTTAATCAAAAAACATAAACTATAATATTTACTTTCAAGCTTATTTGTCAATGTTTTGAACACCAAGCTTTGAGAAGTGAAAATTAAGTTGATACCTTTTCAAATTTTTTGTTAAAATATTTGTTAAATATTTTATTGTTTAAATATATGCTATAAATATAATAATAATTATATTTTGAATTTTCTTTGAGAAAAAATTATTTTACTTATATGTATTTTGTCATCTCATAAAATATTAATTATAAGTTATATAAGTTTGTCATCATTGATCTGAATTCTATCTTATTACTAGATTTCAAATAATTATTCATCTCTTGTTTTTTTATGTGGTAAGCTTTCCTATAAGAAAAGTTAAAATCTTGATGGAGACAACTTGTTGTATATTATTGCCCAACTCGAATATGAATACTCGACTAACTAAAAATATTTATTATCATTGAAAAAAAATATAGGTCCTTGAATTTTTTTTTTCATATCTAAGTATGTAAATAGTTATGGGAAGGTAAACTTATTGTAGAGAATTTAGAAAATAATTAATTATATTAATACTATATATTTATTTGATATGATAATTTTCAAATAATTCATTTTACCTAAGATTTATTCATAATTTAGAAAGTGAACTTATAGTGGATAATATTTCTATGTTAAGAAAGTATATGAGTCAACCAATGTCTGTCGTTTAGTTGCATTTAAACTATTGCTAATATATTGGATCTCATAATAATTTTAAAGTTATATGTTTAGTCGCGATCACTAATGAGATAATTGATTAGTATGATTGTGTATCATATGCATCTACTTAGGGGTATGTAAGGAGGGATTGTGGAAGGGTGCAATTTTTTTAAAAAAAAAAAATTAATGTTTGTCATCTAGAATTATGATTGAAGATATTTTTTGAATTGAATGATTTTAAATTCATTTCCGTATATAGAATCCTACTCACATTTATAATCTGTAAAATTATCTTACTATTAGGGCTCATCTGAAAAAAATAAAAATAAATCTATAATATATTCGTGTAATCAAATATGATTGTTTGTGAAAATCTTGTAATTCAAATTTTCAATTATTATTTTAAGTCGTACGATATATTTTGTAATCTGTAAATTATGTTTGACTATGCTGCTGACATATAAGTGACTGTTTTATATGCATATTTTTTTAAAGATTATCATCAAGAAATATATTTTTTACATCCAACAGGTGTATTCTTTATATGTGAGATATTATCAATAAAATTAGAGTCTATAATAAAGTTGTTTTAGGAACTGGAAAAAAAGTATCATGATGATTCACACCATGTATTTGAATGAATGCTTTTGTAATAAGTTTAGCTTTATCGCGATGTGCATTTTTATTAGTTTCTAAGTTTCATTGGAGTAGAGAATATATATTTTATTTATCATCTCCTTATATTATTATGAATGAGATAATATTTTAAAAATAGATTTAAGTTTGTATTTTTAAGCAAAATAATAAAGAAAAGAAAAGAAGGAATAGGACGAGTGTATGTCAATCTCGGTAAGTTAATCTTTGGTATGAGCAGATTGGGCACCTTTCTTTTATTATAAATTGTAGATCTTGGGTAGTAAAGTCTTTTAGTTTTTAGCTTAACTTGAGCTAGTCTTGGAGAAGACTTGTGATTACCGTGTCATCTGAACTTAAATGAGATTTTCTTTTATAGGAAATCTCACTCTCTTCATGATGAATATTTTGTACATGTTAGTAGATATGAGAATATTATGACAGTAATATCATATTGTGAACTAATAATTTTAGATGTAGATGATGAGTTACTCTCTCTACTACTTGGTGGTAAGGGTAGGACTTTAGGTGAAAAAGGAAAAATAATGTGTTCATGTGTAATTGTTGGACTCACATATTTCTTAGACTCGTTATAAAAAACTTAATTCTCAAAAAAGATAGATAAGTATTCTTAAAAATGTTATTAGTCTTTGGTGAATACTATTAATATCATCTTTAGATAATGCAATATCCAAGGAATATCTTAGTCCATGAGTGCTAACTTGTTCTTTCTTTGGGACTCACATATTTCTTAGACTCATTAAAAAAAGGTAACATAAGTATTCATAAAAAAATATATTAGTCTCTGGTAAAAAATATTAATATCATCTTTAGATAATGAAATGTCAAAATAATATCTCAAGACCATAATTGTCAACTTATTCTTTCTTAGGGAGATTTTAAATAAATAAATTATTTCAAAAAAATTCTGGGAGATGGGCTAAATAATTTTTCTTTAATATGCAAAGTTTGAAATGTCATATGCTGATAAATTGTAGAAGAAGATATCATGTTGATAAGTTAAATTGTGATGAAAATTTTATTTTCTCAAAAATATTTTGAAATACTTCATCAAATGTCAATTTTTCTTTGAAAAATCTCATTATGTTGAAGTGTGTTGACATAGAAAGTTTTATATGTAATCTCATGATTCATATATTAAATATTAAATTAGATTAATATATTTTGTAATATATTATTTTTTTTTATTTTTTTATCATATTATTTTTTTGTTATTTTATAAAATTTTTGAAAAAATAGAAGAAATGTGATTTGTCATAAAAAAAGTTGTATTCGTGTATGAAATATCGTGAGCAATCATTAATAAAAAAAATAATTATAAAGAATTCTTTTGGATCATATTTTTTTAGGTTGTCATACGTTTGATTGTATCTGATTGAATTTGTCTTTAATCATACTCGAT
The DNA here is from genome assembly GCA_029783825.1 of Sapria himalayana. Classification (NCBI taxonomy): domain Eukaryota; kingdom Viridiplantae; phylum Streptophyta; class Magnoliopsida; order Malpighiales; family Rafflesiaceae; genus Sapria; species Sapria himalayana. The sequence goes on along the minus strand of JAREIK010002838.1, from coordinate 11,775,516 downwards.
AAATTTGTTGAATTAAAAGTTTTAGTTATTTTTTTTTGACTAATATGCCTCATACTATTAGTAAATAATAAGTGTTCAAATTAAGAATGCATAACTAATAATTTAGCATGCTCAAATATTTAGAAATCGTATAAAATGTTAGGAGATGAAAATTAAAATTATTGAAAATTAAAATTATTTAAAATCGTATAAAATGCATAACTAAGTAGTTTTTTTTCTTAGGGGTTATTTGATAAAGTACTTAAAATGTTCAAATTATTAAAAATTAAAATTATTAATGGTTTGAAATTTTAACTTTGTTTGATAAAAAAATGTTAGGAGCTGAAAATTTAAAATTTTAAGTGAAAAATATTGAACAAATAAATTTGAAAATTATCAATAAATTTTTTTTTTTATAAAATTATCATTTTATCTTTTTTTTTTCTTTTTTTTCTCATTCACCCTAAAGTTCAATTTGTAAAATAGTATTCTATTCTTTTTTTTTATCATTTTGCTATTTGAGAGAGAGAATAGCAAATCAATTAGGTGTTCATTAATTTTTATTTTATATTAAAAATTTGGATAGTTTTAAAGAGTTTAAATTTTATTGGTTATTTTTTAAATATTTTTATTTCTTTTTTAGATTTATGATTTATTTATGAATATGTTTTTAGGAATTTTATTTTTATTAATAATTAATAATTATAATAAAAAAAAATTTTATTAGAAATTCTATTTATACTAGATAATATGTAATGCAATAATAATAAAAATAAATATGTAAAATATATTATTTTTAGTATTCAATATTTACAGTTATCAAATAATATATTTATATTTAGTATTTAATTAACAATAATTTATCAAACAGTTTTTCAATACAAATTCAAGACTTATAAAATTCAGCATTAATTTTTTAGGACTTATTTTTTAATATTTAATTTTTTTCATTTTTATCAAACGTGTTATTAATCATTCGATGATGTAAATAAATATTAATAAAAGTAAAAAAAAAATAAGAAATAAGTTGTTTGAAAGACAACATAGAAATCGAACTAATATGATAATCACGAATAGATTTAACATGATAAAGTAATAAAAAATCATCTCGAATATTATCATATTTAATGATTTTAAATAATTTGTCATTGATTATATTAAAAAATATATATAGTGAATAACACATGATTATCAATAATATGAATGTCGACTAACGTGTAAATATATTAATGATCATGATTCATGAAAAAAATACCAAGTTTTGAAATTTTTTTTACATGCATAAGTATGTTAACTATATTTATCTGTATAAATATATTTTGGAAAATTCAAAAAATAATTTATTATTTGACTATTTTGATATCAGATTTTACTTATTCAGTTTGATGTTTGAATAACTAGTTATTTCATAGATTCATGAGTGAACAGAGTTTATATGCCAACAAGAAGATTCAACAAGATGTGATCTTTGTTATAATTTATATTCAGACAGAAGAGAAATTAGTGGGCATATTCAGGAGGACTTTAAAGAGGCTTTAGTTTAAGATTTTTGTTTTCAAGCTTAGTATTCTAAGTCTCAACGCATTAGTTTGTGTTGAAGACTCTAGGTTGTCAATTTTTTATTTTATTTTATTTTATTTTATTTTATTCTGATGAGAGCACCTATCATATGAGATGAAGGCTGTAGTTTGTCAGTTTAAACTTCACTAATAAAAAATAAATAAATTGTCACGGAATAAGCAACATGGCTATATTGTTGATGAGAATTTAGTTGTTCATTATTATAATTTGTTATTTTCTATTCGATTGTTGATGAACTCATCTAGTATGCGGGTTGTTCCAATCTATTGTTCCATTATATAAATACGTAACTTGTGTGTGTGTGTGTGTGTGTGTGTCATCAACTAAGCCTTGTCTCAACTACTGAAGGTGAGCTGACTTTTAGATGTATAAAAGAAATCATTTTCAATAAAAAATCTTATTTTTGTATCAGTAATCATTCTAATCTTATTGTTTTAAAAAATGAAAATTATTATATATATAAAGTTAAATAAGAAAATTATTTTATTTATAAAGTTGAATACATGCAGCTAGATAAAAAAAATTCAATTAATTTTGATAGTAATTAATTTATTTTAAAATATGCTGCTGCTGTTGCTGATGATGATGATGTGTCCCAGTCGAACGCTGGCACCACTCTCCCAGGAAGCATTTGCTGGTGCTAGGGGATAATCCAATTTCAAGTGGGAAAACAAGCAAGGAGGAGTTGGGTCTCAACAAGAACGTGGGAGGCCACTATGATCATTGTGAGCGTGCATGTCTTGTCGGCTCATGAAGGCCAATTTTCCTTTTTTTTTTTCTTTTTTTAATTACGTTCCGCCTGATAAATTTATTTGAGTATGTTTTCATTGAGAGCGTGGGTTGTTTGCCGCCCGACAGATGCCACTGGGTCTGGTTGGTGGGGCTTCGATATGGAAGGGCTGGATGCAGAGGAGGTCGGGTCGAGTGAAATATGGGAAGGAGTTGGCTCCACTACTTTTGGAGGAATTTAGGGTTCCTCATCTCGTTTGGTTTGCTTCTCTTTCATCTCGCTCCCTGCTATATTCTGATGTTATATATATTTATATATACACATGTATATATATACTTGACAAAATTGTAGATATATTTATATTTATATCTACAATGTTGTGTATATATATATATATAATTTTTGTAAATATGATTTTTTCACAATGTATAATTTTTGTTTTTGAAATGCATGCCTGTGCGTGCGTGTTTATATATATATATATATATATATATATATATAATATGTATATTTGAAATGTATTTACACAACATATATTCATAACTTATATATATATGTATAGCATATCTAATTTTTTTTTAAATATCAGTGTAGACTTGTATATTCATGATATATGCATAACATATATATACACATCATGTGTATATATTATTTTAAAATATATTGTAAATTTTCTTGAAAAATATTACTTTTTTGAGTTTTTGTTTTGATGTGGCTTGATGACATTGATGGGGTTTAAGGATAGAGATGAGTATTATGTTTTTTAATTAACTAAAAATTAAATATTGTTGGTTTTTCATATTTAATATTTCATTATGACTTTTGAATTATTATTTAATAATAATAATTATTATGTATTAGTATGCTTGAACTGATATAATTGGAGATTCATTTTATTTAAAATTCATGCTATATATGTATTTTAGAAAAACAAAATTTAATTAAATATGTTTATATTAAAAAAATAGATAGCTAGTTTTTTTATACATAAAAAAAACTAACCGCTGGTGGGCAGGACAATATGCATATGCCTGGTAGGGCAGGGCGACCAGATAATTCCATGGCTCACCAGGGGACCGAGGCCTCTGAGCCCCGAGGGTATTACATAAAAAATTGGATTAGTAATATTTTAGTATTTTCTAATATCAATTCAAGATAATGTGCATTAATGGGGGTCTAGTACATTTGTAATATTTTTTAATTTTGATTAATTTTCATATGTGAAATATGCATATTAAATTTATTTAAAAAAAAGTAAAAAGTAAATATTTATTTTCATTCCACTCTTCAAAATGATTTTTCTTTGGATATTTAGTAACAATAATTTTTTTAAGGACATTTGAGTATTCCAATTAAAAATTTTTTAATAATTTTCAACTACAAATTTGTTATTTATAATTTGTAATATTAAATCAAAAAATATTTATATTTTAGTATGCTAAAATAAATCAGCCCGATTTTATCATTATCATGCCACGTGAACTTAATTGGTCAAATCCTTATCCGATTCAAACCACATTCTTTTAAAATAATAAAAAATGACCTTGGGTCACATTACGCATGGATTTGACCCTTAGTTTTTAATATTATTTTTATATGTTATGGTTTTTATTTATTTATTTTTTGTATTATTGATGAACATACCTAATTCGTTGGTTGTCTCGATTATATCTGATCATTATATAAGTGAGTGTTTTGTATATTTTAATTATTTAGTGTTATTATTTTATATTTATTAAATCTAACATAATATCTATCAGAACCGAATCATATATTTGGGTAGTGGTTTACAAATCCTAAAAGAGCACATGCATACAATTTGTAAATAAAAAACACTGGTTTTTCAGGTGTGCACACAAAATAGGCATGCACATAGTGCACGCACGCACAAGGGGAGGACTGAAGTCCACTGTGCACGTGCTGAGAAAATTTGACTAGACTGGCCGGTCAGATCGGACCGACCATCAATCTGTCATTGGATCAGCTCCATTGAACTGGGATGAAATCGGTATAGCAATAATCAAATCAATATAATCAAATCAATATAACCAATGGGAATCAAACCCTTAACCTGAGGGTTACAAAACAACTCAATTATCACTCGAACAATAGCCTTTTTTTTTTATTTTTTTGCATATTAATTTTTTAAAATTATATTTTAATAAATTATTTAATTCTAATTATTTTATGTTATATCTTATTTAATTAATTGCTAAAATATATAAACTTTCATTATAATATTTCAAACAAAATTTTTATATTATTTATATGATAATTATATATCAAAAATATAAATATTTAAAAATTATTTATATATAAATATTTTATTTATTTTATATTATTGAATATATAAAATTAAATAAATTTTATGTCAAATTTACTTATAAAATATTTTTATTTTATTTTATTTTATAATTTTTTTTATGTTTTTTCCAGTATTTTTATAAATTTGAATATTTTTGTATATATCCATAAAATTCAAATGCTATATATATATATATATATATATATATATATATATATATATATATATATGAGTGAGTGTGTGTGTTTTTGTTTTTTTTTAAATATAATTTTTAATTTTATAATTTATAAAATATATTTAGGATATCATATGCTTGATAGTTTTTTGATGGCGGTTCAACTGCCAACCAGATCAATGAATCATGAATCAATATCTTTTCTAGTTTTGTTATTGATCTAGTTAGCAAGTATGGTGGTGTGTGTGTGGTGCGTGAGTATGGTGGTGTACATGGTAGCGTACGGTAGAAATCCTAACTATGTCCCTAGCATTTCATTGTTACATAAGTAAAAAAAATATAGGCATTTACCTTAAATTTTTTTTTTGTTTGATAGAAGTATTAAAAAATGAGAGATTAAGCTCTAATTTACTTTGATAAAAATTAGAATTTGATCCAATTTTATTTTTTAGTGCAATCATTAAGAGGTAAATAAAGGAGAGTTTCATTTCAATATACTTATTATAGAAGTATAGATGATTCCAAAAATATTTATTGAATATTATATTCAGAGAATAAGTTGAGAGTTTTATGGGGTAGTAAAAGAGATATGCTCACAGTCGAAGTCATCAAGAAGTTCTTATATAGTTCATCCACCATTATGCTTACTCGAGAAACATATACAAAATTATTCTTTATGATATTAATAAATTCTTCTTTTCATTTATGTATCACTAGTTATTACACTTGTATTCTTACTTTTGACTCTTGGATTATTGACAAACGAGTTAACATTTATATCATTGATAATCATATCATATTCTTGATATTCTTTTCTTATTCTAAAAATATTATTATAATTAATGACAAATACTCGAAATTTATTGGATATAAAACTATTCAAATTGAATCTTTATTATTATAATAAACTAAGATGTATGAGGACCTAATAAAAATGTTATAAAAAAGAAATTTATGTATATGATCACTTATAGGTGTCAAAGGGGTCATTTCTAGTTAAGACCTACATTGATTAGACTAATAGCTAAATGTTGACATGTCATGAGTTAAGACACACTTAGATCAAGTGAGTAAGGAAAGGAACTAAAGTTACTCCTCAACTCGAACACAGAGGGGTAGACTAACTATCATGGAGGGTGCAAGAAGATGACTCTTTTTTTCAGTGAATAGCTTTTACCTTTCAAGTCTCCTATTGATTGAGCAATTTCTTGCTCTATTTGTCTTGGTTCAATTAGGAATGTATCTTGACTCAATTTGATTTGCCTCGCATTAACCTCTTTATCTCTTTATCATATATTATCCTGTCACAGCTTTCCTAGTGATAAAAACTTGAGTTTTATGTTTTACTATTTATTTAACTCTAATTTATTTAATTTGAGCAATTTTATGTTTTAGGGTTTGAATGAAGTAAATCCTAATTTCAGCTACCGTATGGTCTGAGATTATCATAGTAGAAGTTGATGGAGGAGAGTCTTAGTTTAATGTATACATTATAGAAGGATGGGCAACACTTAGATATGTCAACTTGGCCGGGTGACTCGACCCCAGCCGAGGCATGATACATCATTTTCCATAGTCATGCTTGGACCTACCTTGTGCTACCCCATGATGGCATTGGCATATCTATTATTCTGCCGGGCTTGCAGGGATTGGCTTGATGCAATTGCTAGGCACGACATGTAAGACTTTAGCATGAACATGCATGGCGGGTGCCTAACTCTCAAGTCACGCTTACCATGTTGGTGCTCTTATAAAATAGGTTTGCGTACTCATGTGCTCCAATTTAAATTTACAGGCCATTGCACAAAATTACAATGGCTCATACCCATTGCAAAGATATGCTGCCTTCTGATAGCTATCATTATTGTTGTTGGAAAATCTAATAAAATATAAAAAATATATTCTTTTTTAATTCTCATCCATTAGATTTCTATCCAAAAAAAATTAATTTTTTTAAATATTAAAAAGTTTCTATAAATAAGATGTTAGCATTTATAATTTTTCCCACTAAAATTATAATTTTTTCTATCTATTTCTCTCAAAATATCACAATATCTTGTAATAAAGAGCTTTAATTTTTTTTTTAATTTTTTTATATTATATAAATCATGAACACTATGAGTAAATAAATATTGGAGGGTGAGTGTTCCGGTTGGTGATTACGAACTTGTTACTTAACTTTAGATTTCATTGTCAAAATTTTTGTAAGATTGAAGTTACTCACATTTTTTTGGGTTAATATTTTTGCTAGTATAATATAAATAAAATAAAGTTCTCTCAATTTCAGAACTCTTAAAACTAAAAAAAAATAAAAATCATGAATATTATGAAAATAAAGAAGATTTAGACATTGATAATGATAATCTAATTGAAATGTACAAGATTGGGTTATTTTAGGAGTAGCCAAAATTATGAAAAAATAGACAAATATTTGTAATATGAATTTACTTTAAGATAATTTAAAATAATATGAATTTACTTTAAGTTAATTTATAATAATTTAATATAGACATATATTTGTAATATGAATTTACTTTAAGATAATTTAAAATAAAAAATTTAGGGGCTTTAAAGAAGATTTAACATTATTTATATATTATGAAAAAAATATATATTTATAAGAGTATTGGTGACACTAGATATTTTAGGAGTTATATTTTTATAATCAAAACTCATACTTATTTTGATTATCCTTTTGATTTACACCATGTGAGTTATATTTTTATAAAATTCAACTTTAATTTTATTTTTATGTTAGTTTTCTAATTAATTATATGATCTCTTAAATATTTGAGTATGTTTAATACTTCAAGCCAATATTTAATAGAAGTAGCCAAAATTATTGATTTTCTGATCAATTAGTTATCATCAACTACAATTGACTTGAAACACTAATGAAAATTAGACTAAAAAATTAGTTAATTATTCCCACTTATATTTATTTGGAAAATATTTGTATGTTATGTAAAATAGCCAAGAAATATCAAAATTAGATTCAAAATCTAAAAAAAAAAAGTATTCATGGGTTATGTTGATGGAGTAAAAAGATATTGTTCGTTGGATCCAATTGTTCATAAATTTATAATCAACATAATTTGTAATATTTGGAGAAGACATGTAACAAAAAGGAAAAAGAAATATCATATAAATTATAAATTTCATTGGAAACAAATAGTCAGAACGTTAATGACTAGAGTATAATGAACTAATATCAAATGAATACGAGGTATTTGAGGTACGACGATCAATTCATAAAATGAGAGAATTAAATTGACACTCATAGTATATTATGAAAGGAAATAAACATATATTGCCTATTAACAACGAATGAAGAGATATTAACTTTTCATGAGATTATAAAAAGCTAAAAAACTTCTCTATGTATGACAATAATACAAGAAGTTGAAGCTTTATGTAAAATTAAGATAGATGTTGTTCCACTATCACAAGGAAGAAATATCTTAGCAAACACATGAGTTTATCATTTGAAGAGTAATAGTAATGATCAAGTATAGTAATATCATGCACGATTAGTAATCAAATGATATGTCTAGATAGAAAATGTCAACTTTAGTGAAATAATTTGTTGGAGTAATTATACATGAAATTATACATAGTCCTAGTGATGTGTCTTGCATGTGATTTATAATTGGAGTAATTATACATTAAAATTATATTTATTCATTAAGTTCTTGAAGAAGAAATATATACAATGCAATCATAAAGTTTTGAAGAAAAAAAAAAAGATTGGTCTGTCGATTGAATAAATTTTTATATAGTCTCAAACATCTACTAACATGCTTTCATAAGATATTTGATTCTTTCAAAATAAATCTTAGATATAATAGATTTAATTTGGCTCCTTATGCATATTACAAAAGATTTAGTAATAGTGTACATTATCCTAATATTGTATGTGAATGACATATTGATATCAGGCTCTAATAAAGATAATGCTTAAGAGTTGAAGGTATATTTATTGAGATAATTGAATATGAAGGATCTTGGATTGGTAACTAAGTTACTAGGGATATAAATTTATTGAGATCGAAATAATTGAATGATTTGAATTTCATAAAAAAATTATATCAAGAAAGTCTTGTGATGCTTTAATATGAAAATTTCTATTAATTATTCTATTAATTTTCCTATAAATTCCAAGTTGTCTATAAGTATGAGTCATATTAATAAAATAAATAATATAGAAATGTTTTTTGTATCATATATATAAGTCGTGGCAAGATTAATGTTCACTATGATATATACAAGATCAGATATTGCTCAAGCAGTATAAATAGCTAGTTGATACATGTTGAATCTTGATAAAAATTATTAGAGTGCTATAATGAAGATTTTGAGATGTGTCAAGAATACCTTAAATGCTATATTGTATTATACAAAATTCAACTTTATTAGTAGATGCTATGTTGATTTTGAGTATGTGAGAGATATTAATATAATCAAATTCATTATTGGTTGTGTTTACTCTTGTTGAAAGAGTTGTAAGTTGAATTTTAAAAATTATAGTTTATCATGACTACTTATGTGACAGACATAATATGTCGTAACCACACATACTAGTAAAAATGTAATCTATTTGTTAATACTATTAGAAAAACATGGTCATAAACAAAAAAAAAAGATTTATTTATTATGTGATAGGCAGAATATTTTGTTATTAGTAAAGAATTCAACATATTACTTGAAGATAATATATATTAATAGATTATCATTTTGTATGAGAAAAGATAGAAAAATAAAGTGTGGATATATAAAAATTCAGATAGAGAGTAACCAAGCATATATACTAACAAAGCTATTATAAAGAGGCAAGTTCATATGATATTAATTTTTTATTAACCTAGTAGAAATATAAGTAAAGGTGGAAGATGAATTTAAGTGAGAGAATGTGGCAGCAGAAAAAGAAATGTGCTCACATCACACATTTCTTTTTGGTTCACACGTCTATAAAATGAAATTTCTCATTCTATTGTGCTCATCCCAATCCTAAGTGATAATGGTTTGTATTTTTTAATGGGGGAATTATGTTTCTGAATGTTTCCCCAGAAATTTTTAACATTTAGAAACTACATTTTTGATATTTTTTTAAAAGTCACAAAACTAAAAATAAATTAAAAATAAGTGCACCCAAATTCATAAGTCCTAAACTACCTTCTCCCCTGCTCCTCGCCATCGCCCCTCGCCCTCATACCCGCTCATCTTCTCCCGCCCCTCTCTCTCCACCCCTCACCCTTGCCCGTCTCCACGAGCTCCTTTGTGGAGCTCTGTCGAGCTCCAACGAGCTTAACGTGGAGCTTTGTCGAGCTCGACATGGAGCTCCAGCGAGCTCATTGGAGCTTGACAAGCTCCCTCGTGGAGTTTATGGAGCTCCACAATGGAGCTCCACCGAGCTCATTGGAGCTTGACGAGCTCCCTCGTGGAGTTTATGGAGCTCCACAATGGAGCTCCACCGAGCTCCACGAAGGAGCTCCTGGAGCTCGATCATGGAGCTCATTGGAGCTCTTTTGTGGAGCTCCTGCGAGCTCGAAGTGGAGCTTGAAGGAGTTCTAAGAGCTCCATGAAAGAGCTCGTGGAACTCCAATGAGCTCCACGTTCGAGCTCACTAGAGCTTGAGGAACTCCTTCATGGAGCTTAACGAGCTCCGTCGAGCTACTGCGAGCTTGGAGTGGAGCTCACTGGGACTCGACGAACTCCTTCGTGGAGCTAGTGGAGCTCTGTCGAGCTCCATGAAGGAGCTCATTGGAGTACCTCGAGCTCCATCGTGGAGATCGACGGATCTCAACGAGCTCCACAAATGAGCTCCATCGAGCTTGCTAAAGCTCGATGGTGCTCTTTCATGGAGTTCCGTTGAGCTCCACAATGGAGCTCCACTTCGAGCTCGCTGGAGCTGCACGAATTAAGGAGCTTGTGGAGACGGGCGGGGAGAGAGGGGTGGGGAGAGGGGCTAGAGGTGAGTGCAGATGGGTGAGGGGAGACGGGCGAGGGTGAGGGTAGTTTAGGATTTATGATATTGGGTGCACTTATTTTTAATTTACTTTTAGTTTTGTAACTTTTTTAAAAATATCAAAAGTTTAGTTTCTAAATGTTAAAAATTTTTGGGGAAACACCCCAAAACATAATTTCCCTTTTTTTAATTGTCTATTTTATTGCGTTATTAATTTAAAATTTCCTATTTGAAATTACTATTTTATGTTTTATTTTTATAACAAGAAAAAGAAATAAAAATAACAAATATGAGAATGTATAGTAAATATTTTTATATTTAGAAAATTAAAAATTGGAAAAAACTAAAACTCTCTCTAACTAAAGTATGCATGTTATTTAAATTTTCATATGAATATTTAATAATTTGAAGAATCTCATATGTTTGCTAATTTGAAAGATAAATAAAAGTGAGTCTAGAATTATATCATAATATTTTTATTTAAAACACAAAATAAATAAATAAATAAATAAATGATAAAATACTACATACAACATTCACAAAATTTTATGCTTCCTTTTTTTTTCTTTTAAAAGTTCTCTACAATTTGTAAAATTTATTTGTTTTTTTAATTTTTGATATTATACGTATGATGATGTATTTCATAATTGAGCAAATTGATGCCTAAAAATATAGCACCTCCCCCACACTATGGAGAGGCTAAGATATTATTAGAAAAATTTACCTATTGCCCTAACAACTAGCTAATGCAACGTGTGTGTGTGTGCATGTGCGTGTGTCTACCCACACAGACACTCACATTCAGACACTCACATTCAGACACACATAAACACATACTCACACATAAACACACACGCAAACACACACATAGTGACACAAACACACACACGCACAGACACACATATGCACACACACACACATATGCATGTATGTGTGCATGTGTGAAGAATATTAATAACAAAATGTCTACATTCAAACCCCTTGGGGTCTATAGATGCGTTTAAACCATTACTAATATACTAGATCTCATAAAAATTTTAAAGTTAAACATGGTTGGTCGCGATCACTACTGAGATGATTAATCAGTGTGAAAATCTATCTTATGCATCGACCCTGGGGTTGGTAAGGGGGATTGGGGGGAGGATGAAATAAAAAAAAAAACTTTTAGGGTCTATAAAATAGCATTTGATTATCCATATGTTATACTTTACAACCTTAATTGCATACATACTCAACCATAGAAATGCATTGTCATTGCTGGTTGATCTCTATGTTGCCCTTATGTCTATAACATCATGCGTAAGCTCTCCTCCTATAATACTCTACCATGTGTCACATAGCTTCCAACAATGCAATAGTATCATCAACAAGAGCAACAATACCAGTAACAACAAGAAAAATAGCAGAACATTCACTTGTGTATCTAACTATAAATTTTCATAAAAGAACAGATCCAAATTCTCAGCTAAGAATAAAGGATTTACACAGTTAATGTGAAGAATCTAAAAAATAATTAACTAAATTGATAAAATAAAAAATATTTGGTATATTGATAGTTAGAAAGTTTAAACATTCTTATAATTTTCTCAAAATATTTCATAGAATTAACTAAAGAAATAGAATAATAATAATAATAATAATAATAATAATTATCATAATGTTGTTGATATACAAAAGAAATAGAATAATGTTGTTTAATATGTCTGCTATTTGTTCTTCATACATGCATAATTATAAATTAATTTCATTACTCTCAATAGTATCCTTAATAAAATCAAACTTAATGTCCTATATGTTTAGTTCTATTATGCAATACAACATCATTTGCTATATTAATGGTGGATTGATTATCACACAAAATAACATAAGGCTCATTTACTGTTTCATTCAAGTCTATTAATAATTCTCTTAACCATAAAACACAAGAGGTTGCCACTGAAGCGAACATATGTTTTGCTTCAGTAGTGGACAGAGCAATAGTGGGTTGCTTTTTGGAAACTATAAAATTGTAGTAGTGCCTAAGGAAATTGCATATCCATATGTGTTCTTATAATCTTCTGGATACCCTCCCCAATCACTATCACAATACCCTATTAATTTAGTGTGTTCGATTCTATAATATTTCAGTCCAAGATTTAGAGTACCTTTGAAATATCTTAATATCTTTTTTTGTAGCAACAAGGTGTAGATAATTTGATGAATACCTAAATCTAGATAGTAAGTTCACAACATAGACTATATCGGGTCGTGAAGCTGAAGCATACATCAAACTCCTTATGAGACTCCTATAGGAGTTCTCTTTAATTGGTCAATATTAGGTAGTTGTCAACTTCTAATTTGTTATAAGAAGCTTGCTGCCATCTCATATATGGTCATGAAGTATGTATTGGTTTATAGTTTTCTAGTCCATACTTTTTTAAAATGGACAATATGTTCTTCGAATGGTTTACTGCCACTCCAGCAATGTCTTGGAATATTTCTAATCCCAAATACGATTTCTCACATATTTCTATCATAACTTTCTTAAATGAATCTATTAAGTTAGATTTATTACTTGTAAATATAATATTATCTACATAAATTGAGACAATTATTATTCTAGAGTTATGTATTTTTTTAATATAGAATGTGGGCTCATTCATGTTTCTGTTTAATCCTTGGTTCAATAGATATGAGCTGATTTGTTTATACCAAGCATGAAGTGTTTGTTTCAACTCATAAAGTACTTTGTTTAATTTATAAACACAATGTTCAATTCCTTTTTTTAACAAAACAATAGGGTTGGTCTATTAAGGTCCAAGTATTATCCTTGTCTATGATATTTGTTTTTGTATTCATGGTTTTGACTCATACTTGATGCTTAACTGCCTCTTCAAAGTTGAGTAACTCAACTAAAGAGAAGTTAATATTTTTAGGATATATCATCTAATGTTCTATTTTTAATAGGACTATTGACATCATTCATTCCATTCATATTACTATCAGATTCTATTTCAGATTTAGAAGAGGTCGATGCATACATTTGTTGATTAGCATTATCGGTGTTTTCAACTGATGTCTTCTGTTGAGGCTCTTCTATGTAAGAGTTTTGTTTACTTGCAGTTTGCTTATAGTTTTCCCATTTTGCTTCCGCATCAAACAACACATCTCTACATACCACAATGGTATGCTTCTTTCCACATTTGGAAATTGATGAAGATTGTTTTAAAATGTATATAGTTTCCTAAAGTTACCCAAGTTACTTTGGTTATATGCAATCGTTAGACTTAATATTTAGCAATACATAGTCTTAGAGACTTAGACACAATGTACTAGAAGTGATCTCATCTTATTCATGTCTTCCCATCATTCATCTAAGATTTTATAACATTCTTTTTTTATCCTCATAAAGCCTTGTATATTTTTTTTGGATGAGTTCTTTCATTCTTGCCAAAGAAATTATTGTAACGGGTGAACTTTTAAACTTCATATTTTTGACTAGTCATGTCAGATGCAAGAACAACATTATCTACTATATCAACATTTGTATGTATATTTATATGTTTCCTTGCTCCATCTTTGATAATCTAGTAGGCTTTGTGATTGATTTTCGGAATCATTTTCAGTAAGTGGGGCAACTGGCAGAAACATAGAAATCATATGTAGTGTTGCACATACATACAATACTATACTACAATATACATGTATGTACTTGTATATATCTAAATCATTATAGATGCTTATATATACTGATATCCTCATCTCTATAAATGGATAGGTGTGCACATGTATTATGTATTTAATATATTTGTATATATTGTACTTTATATATACATCTATTTACACACACACACAATCACACACACACACACAAAACAATAAATAAATCATTTAGAAATGTAAAATATAAACGCCCAAATCCGTTTCAAAAATTAGGAATGGATTTGAAATGAATTAGAAATGAAATAAACAAAACCAGGAAAAAATTGATCCACCGAGTGAGAAGTGGATATGTTTGCGTGGAATTTAGGGATGGAAATATTTACATCCATTTATAATCAGAAATGGAAATCATATCCATTTCTATTATTGTGATGGATATTTAGTCCATCGTTATATAAATTTAAATGATTATGTGACAGAAAATCATTTCGTCGCTAAAATACAATAAATAATTTTGGAAGATCACTTTGAAACTTTGAAGTATTCTTAGGTTTTGGGGATTTTTTTGGTTTGGTTGTGATTTCATTCGATTCGTGTTTGGATTGCCTATCATCCATATATTGTTCAATGTGAATTTCATCCATAATTGAGGTATGCAATTATGATTTCTATTATATTCCATATGTATTATATTCGAGAATAGTCGAATAGCTACATTTGTGCATTTTCATGTTACGTGTATTATTTTTTCATTTTTAACATTTATATTGGATTTTATCTGATTATTTTGCTGAATTATTATAAATATAATTGATAAATTATATATTGTTCACATTTTTTTACATTTTTTCCTCATACTTTTATATGTAATTTTTTTTGTAACCTAATTGATTTATGATAGCTTTGTGTATTTTGCTATTGACCTATAGTTAATATCACCAAAATTATATTACATTTTGTTTTCTTACTAGAATTAAATGATATTTAATAATTTCAAAATTGAATAACTCATATTAATGGCATAATCTTAACAATATATAATTTATAATTATTAAAATAATTACTAGATGTTCATTTGTGATAATAATAATAATAATAATAATAATAATAATAATAATAATAATAATAATGGAAAAGAATATAAGTAGGGTATGCAATTATAATATTGAAATGTAACGAAAAATTGTAAAAATTTAAAAAATTAGAAGCTGATTTAAAAAAATATATAGTTGCTTGATCTATATTTTACTAAAACTATAATAAAATAAATAATACCCACCTTTATTTAATATTAAAAAATTTTATATTACATGTCACATGTGGTACATGCCTATGTATACTACATTCTTCATATAAATTAGAAAAATTTCCCATTCATTTAATAATATTCTCTATTGATAGTTGATTTATTTTGTATGTTTTTTCATTGATAAATTTTAATATATTGACATTGGTAATTTATTTATTATTTATATTATATATAATTTGTTTATATAACTATTTAGTACTAAATATATAATATTTTTAGTACTTATTATTAATATAGAAATTAAAAAATTATGATATTGAAAATTTTTCATTTTTTATTTTATAATATAATTTCATTCAATATAGATAAATATTAAATTTTTAGTTTTATGTAAATAACAAAATTATATTGGAACGACATGCATTTTCTAATTTTAATCCAAAATTATCTAATAATTATTTTAAGACAACTTATTTGTTTGATTTATGCAATTTCATAAAAATGTCACTACATCTTTATTATAAAAAAATATCTTTATATATATTATTATAATTCCAAAAATATTAATATTATGTGTTACAGGAAAAAAAAATATTAAATAACATGATCATCAATAGATAAATGTAAGACTTAAAGATGGAGTTTTAACTAATGAATTTGTAAATGGGATTGAGGAATTTATTGCCATTGCTGAAAAACAACTTGAATTTATGGATGAAATAAAAATAAGATGTACATGTAATACTCTTAAATATCAAAATTAGAGTTTTTATGATGTGGACACAATGCTATATCATTTTGTAAAAAATAGATTTGTTAGCAACTATTATATTTGGTATGAACAAGAGGAAATAGTTGTGCCACAAATAATTAAGCATTATGTGCATAAAAATGTTGATTCAACTATTGCAATAAAATTTACTAATCCCAACAATACATGTGAAATAATTTTGAAGAATATTATTGGTCATTTATTAAATCTGTATGTCGCTAACGATATCCTAATATCATCAGTAAAATAATTTTTTGAAATGCTAAAAGTTTTAGAACAAGAGTTTTAGGAAGGTAATCCGTATGACCACTCCAAGTTATCTATGGTGGCAAGTTAATGAATTTAAAGGTAAAACATCATTTTTAAAAAATGTGTTAGATGAAATATGCTAGTGGTTATCTAAATTGTTACAAAAGAATAACATCATAACAGATAGTTTTTAAGGCACAGAGAAGTTTATGCGAGGTTTGGGTTTGCTGGCAGAAAAAATAAATTGCTGCATTAATTGCTGCATGATATGTTGGGGCATAGACACTGAAGCAATTATATGTAATTTTTCTAACTATCCTTGGTATAAAAGACATACAGTATCTAAAAGGAAAATAACAAAAATTATTTCTATAACTATCTTTAGTACAAGATGTATTATTTCTCATTGACTCCTCATCTGCAAAGATATTTGCATCTGATGCTACTGTTAATGGTATGAGTTGGTACAATGATGATGTTATTGAAGATGGCATGATACGACATTGTTAGAATTCTTATTCTTGGAAATATTTCAGCCATTTGGACAAATAGGGTAATTATTTTTTATGGCCGGTTATTATTATACCTTATAATTTACCTCCATGAATGTGCATGAAAGATTAATACATATTTTTGTGTGTTATCATGTCTGGTCCGAGAAATCCAAAAGACAAATTGGATATATTTCTATAGCCCCTTATAGTAGAGCTCAAAAAATTGTGAAGGATGGTGTTAAAACATATAATATATCTAAAAAATAGAGCTTTAAAATGCGAGTAGTGCTAATGTGGACTATAAGTGACATTCATGCATATTCAATGTTGTCCGGGCAGAGTACTACAAGTAAATTAGCTTGTCCTTATACATTGGAGACTCAGATGTATTTTATCTGAGCAAAGGAGTAAAGACTTCTTGGTTTGATAATCCTCATAAATGTTTACATGTGGAATATCCATTTTGGATGAATATTGATGTATTTAAGATAGATCATAAAGTCATTAAAAGTGCATCACCTTTGATGTAATGTGATGAAATATTAAAAGTAATTGAAAGATATGGGTTCGAAAAATATTATGGATGTTGTTGCAAATTGCCTCAATACACAAATTTCAAATATTTATCATAGTGGTTAGAAGGAAAAAAGTATCTATTGGGATTTCTCATATTAGAAAATAAATCTTATTAGCCACAACTTAGATAAGATGCATATTGAGAAAAACTTTTTTGATAATATTTTTAATACTATAATGAATGTGGAGGAAAAAATAAAAGATAATGCCAAATCAAGAGAGGATTTGAAAGTATTGTGTTTACGTCTAGAGTTACATAGGGACTAATCAATGAAAAAATTTTCTATGACTTGTTATAGTCTTGAAAAGGATGCAAAGGAAGCTTTGTGAAAATAACTAATAGAGCTCAGGTATCCTAATGGATATGCAATTAACATGGGAATATGCATTGATATTAAAAAGCATAAGTTATTTGGAATGAAAAGTCATGACTGTCATGTGTTCATGCAGAGACTAATATACATAGCATTCCGTGACATCCCCATAAAATATTTGAGAAGTATTGATTGAAATAAGTATTTTCTTTAAGAATCTCACTTACAATATCATAAGAAATGAATAAATGGAGCAATTACAAAATAATATCCCCATAATTTTATGCAAACTTGAGCATATTTTCCCTCCTACCTTCTTTGATTCCATTGAACATTTCCTATTCCACTTGCCTTACGAATCCATGATTACAGGTCATGTGCAGATATAGATTGATGAATTCATTTGAGAGGTAATATATTTTCTATTTGTTAACTACTACTTTTTTTTCTAATATATATCAATTTCAGATATCTTAGAAAATTAAAAAACAATGTTCGAAATAAAGTCAAAGTCGAATGATTGATATGTAATGCCAACTTGATTGAAGAGGCTTCAGCATTTTGTATGCACTACTTTTGGTCACAATTATATAATTGGCATAAAATATTTTTACCAAAGAATGTATATGGTATGAGGGATGAATTAGATGAAAATGATATGCTTTCTATTTTCATACAAGGGGATAGATAATATGGTAAAGCAACATCAAGATATTTATTGTATGACTTAAAGTATCATATTGCGCACACATACATTTTGTTGAACTGTGAGGAAGTTACACCTTATATTGAGTAAGATTTATAATAATTTCATATTCTCATTTTTATGTCATTGTATGTAATACAACATTTTAATTAATCAAAATATCTTCAATTTTATTTTTGAAAATATTTGCTTAGGAATTAAGACAAAAAGAACCTCATATTGATGACAAATCAATTGATGCAAACCTTGAAAAGGATTTTGCAAATTAGTCTGAAAAATATATCAGTATATAACTTATCATTCATGGTTCTAAACAATTACATGCAATATATATATGTATGAAATTGTCCTTTATCATTTTGTAGGTACAATTTGTTAATCAAATATATGTAATAAATAAATAAAGGATCTTGCAAAAGGACCATTATGAAGTTTATATACGTATCCCATAAATTATGTTAATTGATACAAATTTCACATTTTGAAACATAGTTCAAATAGATTTGCAATGAAAAATGGTATTTGCATCAAGTGGTCTAACTATATTGCACGTACTACTGATTTTCATTATTGACTAATTGAAATTCTACACGTGGAGTATCATGCTTTACCAATCAAAAGGATTGTTCTATTTAAGTGTGAATGATTTGATCCTATTCCAAATATAGGTTCTAAAATTCATAATTAATAAAATCTTGTTGATGTGCACACTAATAAATTTTATCATAAGTACGAGCTATTTATTCTTGTGGTACAAGTCGAACAAGTGTGTTACACAACTTGTCCAACCACAAGAAGGAATTTGTGTCACTGGTAGGCAAATTGTAAAATAAAACATAGATCAGCTATTGAAGATATTGAAAAAGGTGTTATGGTCACTCCATCACTGTATCAGTATTTCAAGAGAATAAAGTAGAACTTCATTCAATCATTCGTGGGGCAATTAATGGCCTTCAAACTTTACAAATTGAAGATGGAATTTTATTTGGACAATGATGATGACAATATTGAAGAAAATAATGAGGAAAAACTAATTGCAGAATCAAATGATGATGAATATATAGATAGAGATGATTTATTATAAATTTCTAATGATAACTAGAAATTCATTGACTACCTTATTATTTTCTCATTCTTATTTTATAATTGTTAAAAAGTGGATGTTAAATTAAAATATTTTAATTGCTTTTTCTAATGTCAATATGTTTATCATTAAGTTTTGTTATTATGATATTTCATATAATGATATTTGCCTCTATATATTTCGATATTTATGTAACTTGATTTAAGTATGAGAGATGATCATTCAAGTGGTCGAGGTTCTCAAAGTATGGAGAGGGGCAGAGGAAATCAACAAATAGTTCATGGAGGAAGAAATATTCATTTATTAAATGATGAGAACATTACAAATATTTTTTTGCATTCTCCTACACGTACGAAGGAAACTTTGGCATCATCTTATCAAACATACATAGATTTATTATCACAGATATTTCATCTCCATCTCCATCTCATTTTTCACCAGAAGATACTAATAATTTCGATCAACCTATCTTAGGAGGCCCAAGCAATGATATTGAATCAATGACACCCATAAGATATTCACAATTCTTAATTTGCTTGCCAATTAATGAGAAAATTTTTATTCGGCTCACAATTGATAATAAACAATATGTTGCATTCTTAAATTTACTACATTCATTTTTTATCATTTTTATTTTTTTTTCATTTAAATTAAATATAAAATGATATGTGAATGAAAATAATAAATATATCACAACTTTAAATTTATGTATTTTACAATAATAACAACGTATTATATTGCTCTAATCGAACATTATCATTAATAATATTAAAAGTAAATTTTAACTTAGTAGCACAAAAAATATGTATTCTATTTATATGTATATGTATATGATTTTAAATTACTTACAAGTTTATTCTTTCTGTTTCTCATACAATCGGGAAGATATTTAAGGACAAACTAATTACGAAGAGTATGATAAAAATTTTTAAAATTAATGCATTACAATGTATTATTGTTTTATTTGGTTTTTGCAGAAAAAAATATAAATGGAATATTACTTTGGTAGTATCCGTGAAGGATACATGGAAATATGTGACAAGTGTGAGATACAATGACAAGCTTGGAAATGGAGAAAAAAATATGGTAAAGATGCAAAACCTAATAGTGTCACCATTGATATTTGGATAAAGTGATGAGATTACTGGAATAGTGAGGAGTTCAATGCCTTGTCCCAGGTGACCTCACACAATTATCCATCATAAAAATTAGGTGAAGGACCAAGACTTTCAAAACATATTGGAGATTCAAAAGTGACATACCAACATGATGAACATGAATGGAGTTACCCCTGACACATTAAGATTATGCTTATTTTTTTTTTCATTAAGTGGAAAGGCAAATAGTTAGTTTCAATATTTATCACAAGACTCTATTGAGATCTAAGATAAATTTGTGATAATAATTCCCACTAAATTCTTCCTACCTCAATTTATATCTCAACTTTAGAGAGAGATAAGTCAATTTCGATAAAAAAAAACATGACAATTTATATGACTTTTTGTACCATTTTAAGGAATTGTTGAGAAGATGCCCTCAACTTAGATTTGAGTTATGATTCCAAGCTCAAAACTTTTTCAACGAGTTCAACTATATGACAAGGGGTATGAGTGATGGGCCCGCCAGAGGATCAATAACTATCAAGCTAAATAAAGTATCCATTTAAAAGAAAACAAGTTACAATGTTTGAGTAGGATTCGTTCACCGCCATTGAAGTAAAGATGAAATTTTTTTTCAAGAAGCTTGATACCCAAGAAGAAAAGAGAAGAATATCAAGAAAAATTGATGCTTTACATCTACATGAATTAGTGGAGTCAGATTCTATTTATCGAATGAAAGATGTCAACCTATAAAGCAAATGGTACATGTTTAGACCCAACAAAAATATCCTAATGTATTACCATATGAATGTGAGGAATTATGAGAATGTTTCTAATGAATGATATGGGAGTGAGCTATAGCATATCAGGAAATCATCTAAAAACATCGAGAAACATATGGTGAGCTACACTAATCAAGGAGGCTCAATTTTTAATTGCCAACTATCATAAAGAGAGGAGAAGCCAGGTTTTGATGAAGGGATACAATCTATCCTAGTAGAATTGAGGAAAAAGAATGATACCAAAGAAAATTGGATGGAGAAACTTAAAGTAAAAATGAATGAAATAAGTTGGGTGATGAGGCATATAGTTCATCAACTTGGTCAATTAGCATTATCAATGAAGGGAAGAAGAGTAAATGAACTGCTAAGTTATATGGAAGTAAATCAAAAGAATTGCTCCTTAATATTGCTTAGAAGTATGAAGGAGCCATCGAGGTATTCTGAATGAAAGGATTCTAGAAATTTTGTGGGGGATAGTACAATGACTTTCCAATTCATGGTTTTAGAGCTACACAAGTATTTTGAACAAGATTTTAAAGTTTTTAAGGGTTACAAGAACATGACTTTCTCAAAAACTATGACTTGGTCTAAAATTCTCCAAGAAGTCATGACCTTGATTAAATAGGGCTTGAATTATGATAGATATGATGCCACCACACCTGACAAGGCTACCACTCCAAAAGAAGTGTAAACTCAAGTTTTACCCAAAGTTGCGAAGAAGAGAAATGGGAAAACAAAGGGGCAAATTGAGCTTACCTAAAGCCATGGAGAAAAAGAAAAGAATTTGAATGAATCCAATGATACATTTTTTATAAATCTTTCATTTTCTCAATGAATTAGGATTAGATGGGAAAATTGGATGAGTAATTCGAAAAGTTTCTCAATATATCTTAGAAGTTAGAAGTAAATATATTGTTTGCTAAAATTCTAGCCCAAATACTTAACTATGTTAAATATATAAAGACATAATGAGTAGTAAGAGGAAGTTGAAGATATATGAAACTGTAAATATGGCTGAAAAGTATAGTGTGATCTTTCAAATAAAACTTTCGAGGAAATTGAAAGACCCCAAAATTTATATTATATCATGTATTATTGGAGATCAAACCTTTCAGAAGTCATTGTATGACTTGGGATCAAGTGTCAACTTGATGCTCCTTTCAATTAGATGAATATCAAATATTGACATAATTACTCAAATATATTTTTCACTCCAAATGATAAATTGGACTATAAAGCACCCTAATGTAATCATTGGAGATGTATTAGATAGCCTGTATATCTTTATTTTTCTAGCACATATTATTGTATTAGATATGTAGGAAAACAATCATACATCATTAATAATTAGATGATCATTTTTGGCCATGTCACAAGCCCTTATCAACATCAAGAATGGGGAGTTCACTCTTCATGTCAGTGAGGAAAAAGTAAAGTTTAATCTGTACAAAGGCTTACATGATTTAAACAATGATGAAACAAGGTGTTGGAGAATTGATAATCTCTTCCAAACCACAATTCAAGAAAAAATGGATTTCCATTTGAAATATTTTGTAGAAGATTGTTGGTCGGATGAAGATGAAGAATATGAAATAAAAGAATAACTTTGGAGTTGTGATAGTTATAAAGACTAAGAATATAAAGAATTTTATTGGAGTTGTGACACTTAGGAAATTGAAGAATATGATTGTAATGAGGTCATAGTATTTTTCAAAGTTGTTACCTTTGAGGAGTGTTATGTTGACATCTATGAGGAAGATGAGGCATTCATGGAGAAGGATATGGTTGAGATAGAAATTATGGAGGAGCAAAACATTATAAAGCCACTACTATACCTAGCACCATGACTTTGACGATGTAAGATGAACTAGTCTATCAAAAACATAATGACGAGGATGTGGCTATGCATAGTACCATGACTTTGGAGATACAAAAAGAAAAGGGCAAGGAATAACTTCAAGACAAATTCATGACTTTAATTATAGCCATGATTTTGGAGATACAAAAATAAAATAATAAGTAAAAGCACTACTTTAATTATAGTCACAATTTTGGAGTTACAAGAAGAAAAGGTGAAGGAAAGGCTAAATGAAAAAGCCTTGGTAGTATTTAGTGCCTTGACTTTGGAGGTCCATAATGAAAAGGAACAATACAATAGAGAAAAATAAGCCATGACATTCACTAAATTCATAGCATCAAAAACAAAAATAGCCTAAGAAACAAGTATAACTTAAGTAAAACTAAAGAAAGAAACTAACAAGAATGAGGTAATATAGTATATTCAGAAGATAACATGAATATTAAAAATCTTCGAGGGAGTAAAAAAGGTTTTATAGTCTAGCTACTAATGATAAGCATAGCATTTTTTGGGAGGCAACCCAAATATTTTTTTCCACACATGTGATGTTATAAACACCTATATCCATCATATATACAATGTACACATCTAATGACATATAAGTATAATCATAGAACTCAATCCTAATCATGACTATCAAAATATTTACGTGAACCTGTTCTACTATTTGTAAACTCTATGATACTCAAATATAGTCTATAAATTTATAGTGATGATGAATTTTTTTGAGGAAAAAGTTATTGCTTGATGATGAATAATTATTTTAGTGAGTGAATTTGTTCATTGTTCAAACTATCAAACATTCTTTTGTATTTTGGTGATTTATTAGTATGTGTAGATATGGAAATGTTAATAATATGGGTTGGTTTCATGACTTGGAATTTTGTGAGTTTTGATGAATGGTCATTAAATCAATAAGTTTTTAGAGATATTTAGTAGAGGAACTAGAACATCGAGTCTCAGATAATTTTGACATCTATTTATGGCCAAAACTCTACCTAATTAATCAAGGTAATTCTTGTATATCATAATCCTACCAACTCATCAGTGCAATCCTTTTATTGTGTGACAAATTCTTAGTGGCTATAATTTTATCATAGAGTCACAACCATACATAGCTTGGGAAATTTAAATGGTTATGAAATTAATTTTATATCATAACAATCAAATACCATACTAGTGCTCAAGGTCACAACCAAGTTCAAGCATCATGACTTTATTTTGAATATGACTTAGTAGAATAAAGCAGAGTCATGACCTCTTTACTAAGACATGATTTTTGAGCTTTAGAAAATTAATGAGCCACAAGTACTCAAGCCAAAACCATGAAAATTATTCAATGTCATGACTTCTAGGAGATTTAATAATACAAAATATTTATTCGAGTACAACTATTTCTAAAACCATAATCCTCGTCCTCAAAGAAAGGCATAACCATGACTTGTACACTTAAGCTAATTGCTAGTAGAGTTGTCAAATGATTTGTACACTCAAAGAAGGCCTATCCAAGTCACAAGGTCATATCAGGCATGACATGATATTTATCATGGACAGTTGCCATGATGGCATAGTTCTAGATAGGAGCAATCCGGAATGGCCCATTGACATGCCTTTTGGTTGGGTTATGCCATGTTGTACCAAGCTAGGTTTGACCTAGCCAAACCAACCTAGTTCATTATAGTGTAAATTAGGTTTAGTCTAGGCTAGCATAGTTCATTCTTGGCTAGCTAGGGTCAGGCCAGTCTAGCCTGCATTAGGACTAGGCTATCCTATTTGGCTAAGCGGGCCAAAACTAGCCTGCATGGTCTATCATGCTGGGTCATGGCATACCATACTTCTCATGCTAGAATCTTTGGCTTAGAATGGCCTGAGTGGCTGAGACGTGCCGTTGTCTAGCCCGCGGCACATCCAAGCATGAATCCAAACTAAGCTATGTCTCATGCCATGCCTAGACCATCCATCCAAATTGAAACCTCTAATTGTCAATATCACATCATCCTCATAGTATATCAACAATATGATGTATGAGACCAATGATGTCTTTGTCCTAGTGGCTAAGGCGGAGGAACTCCAGGGGAGAGGACTTGGGTTCAAATCCTTACTCTGCGTATGTGGAACTATGCCTCCCAAAAAGACCTCTCAAGGGGCTAGACTAATTGAGGATTTTCTGGGGTATGAGGCCACGCAAGCGGTGGGGCCAGTCACTATAAAAAGCTTACCCGAGCCTTAGTTTTACCAATAATGTCTTTGTCTTAGTGGCTAAGGTGGAGGTACTCTAGGGGAGAGGACTTGGGTTCAAATCATTACTCTGCATATGTGGAACTGTGCCTCCCAAAAAATCCTATCAAGGGGCTAGGCCAATTGAGGGTTTTTTAGGGTATGGGGCGGCGCAAGCGGTGGGGCCGGTCACTATAAAAAGCTTAGCCAAACCTTAGTTTTAGCATCACCACCCATATAATCTAGAAAGAGCTCTCAATCTTTGATTGCTCCCTCGAAAACCTCTCGTGCCTGCTTCCGAAACCCTCAAATTCCCCTCTAACAAATCCAGCCTTGTTTAGCTAGGATATTGTAATGGAAATTGGTTCCCACACTTATGAGTTATTTATCCTCGATAAAATGAGTTTATTGGGACCAAGTTTGATATACCAGAGTGTCAGAGGGGATAATGCCGTGGTTTTCCCCAATACTACCCCAAACTTTGCGCAGAACCGTTGCCCTCCCGAATGCTCTTTTAAATGCCCACAAAGACGACTAGTGTTGTGCTCCGCGAGCAACTCAAATGCGACAGCGGTTGTTATTGAAGATGGAGGTTCTCAAAGAATAGTATACGGTAAGATTTCGAATGAGTTAAATGCTTCTCCTCATCTTAATCCAAACTCTTCGGGTTGTAATTTCGATAAACTGTGTTACCGAGAACTTGGATAATGGTTCTAAAGGTGAAATCGAGAATTCGGGACAGTTAAAATGCTCCACGATTTTGAATTTGAACAAAATAAATACTGATGCAAGCTCCTTAAATGATGCTTTGAACAACTCGAACGAATGGAACGAAGACTTTTCCAGTAGTTCTAATAATAGTTCAAGTAGAAACCCTATGGTTTCGAACACTAGCGAGACTCCATGACTCGGGGCTAAATGAGCATTCTCTTTTGCCTAAAAGCCCCAATGATACATTGAAACCAATTCTTTAGACCCTGTAAACTATAACTACGATATCTAGGATTTTTCGTTGGACAATATGAAACTGTTGAAGGCTGGTCTTCCTTCCTCCAGCCTCCCCCACAACTCCAACAACTTGGCTTCTGAGCCAAATGGATTGTCCCTCTGCCATGTAAGCTCGAACAATAATGATGACCATGGTCGAGAGGAGGGCAAGGGCATGTTTCAACACATTAATTCTGCTCAGACTAAACCTACTATGCCTAGCAATATAGAGAGAAGGGCTCCACCGAAAACCTTTGGTAAGAGTAAAGCTCCATGGAGCAGTCTCTTCTCTGGCAACAGGACATTAGCTAATACCTTGAAACTTTCTTTTATTCCCCCAAAACTGACTGGTAATACTGTATTCGAGGAAAGTGATCTCCTCCAGGGCAACGAATATTGGAAACACTGCCTTGTTGGTAACTTTGTAACCAAAAGTCCTGGATATTCCCTCCTAAGGAAATTCATGGAAGATCAATGGAAAGTCTTGCCACAAGTCATACAGCACCCTAGCGGATGGCTGGTTTTTAAATTTGGGAATGCAGAGGAAATGGACTATGTTCTGAATGCTGGACCTTACCTGGTCTATGGTCACCCATTGTATGTCAAGCCTCTCCCAATATGCTTCCATTACGGAATGAAAGAGATGGCCAAAATCCCTATTTGGATAAAGCTTTTGTTTTCGAGCTTCCCCCTTCATTTGTGGAACCCCCTAGGCTTAAGCAAAGCCACAAGTTGTATCAGAAGACCTCTGCACATGGATAAATTAATGGCAAATATCTCTAAAATTGCATTTGCTCGAGTTCTTGACTCTTGTGTAAATTGATTTGGGCAGCAAATTAATAAAGGGATTGTCCTAGAATTCCCCGATGGGTCAAAGATCAACCAATCGGTCATCTATGAAAGCCTGCCCGTATTTTGTAAGTATTGCTCGATTTTTGGACATTTGTTAGATGATTGTCGTGTAACAAAGCAAAAGCATGAAGAAGAGGCAAAGTTTCAGCCGACTGCTTCCCAAAGCCCATCCAGCCCAAAAATAAATGAAGAAAGGAACTCTCCTTTGGAGGAGAGACATTCACTCGGTACTGAGCTCCTCAAGGATGATGGGTTAAACATCCTAGCTGAAAAAGATTCCCCTCCTGGCCTAGAAGAGGAGGAAAATGGAGAATTTACAGTGGTTAAAGCCCGTAGAAAAAGGAAGGAGTCCAACATCAGAGAAGGCCCATTCTTGAATCTGAGGAACAAAGGGAAAGGCAAAGCTTCAACAGTGAAGGGCTCTGCCCCTTATGGCACAGGATAAGATGGAAAAAGGGGAACTCAACCCCTCCAAAAATGAGATGGAGAAACTGGTTTTTACAGTTTATTTTATTTGTGTTTTTTGGCGGCGGCATTTTTGGAGCTTTGGAGGTTGGAAAGGGAGGGGTAAAAATTGGCCCCTCCAAACACTTTTATCAAGGGATTTTTGGGGAGAGGAGAGGGCGCCTCTAGGTATGCATGCGCATGCATATGTGTTTATGGTATCTTCTAATGATAGGCGTGAATCCAAGCAGAACATCCTATGGTTATATGGGCATCCAGGAAGCATTGGTTTGGCTTGTTTCTATGAGATAATTATTATGAATGAATGGGCTGCTTGTCTTGAAATCGAGCCTATTTTAAGACCTCTAACGTTATTTGAACCTGTTAAAATAATCGGGGAACTTGTGGTATTTCACTCACGCTGGCGTGTTGGATTGGGTACGTATGGTATGCAGACTAGCTTGTAAATCTTGTAAAATGGACAGTAAAGTTGTGTTGTAATGTAAGAATTAATGTGTTGTGGCCCTGCGAGGCTTGGGCAATATGTAATCCTAGAGATGTAAGGAAATATGATGTACTTCTATTTCGATGTTCTGGGAGGGTGAAATATTGTAAGGGATCCTTCCCCAGCAAATTTGGGCACACTAAGGGCAATCTGGTTCACCACAATATTAAATTGAAACGGGTGAAAATGCTTTCCCTTGCCTGCTTCTGGATTGTGGGGTGAGAAAGTCTTCGGATATAAAGTTGGGTATGCCTCCAAAAAAGGGTCCTAACCCGAGTACAAATGAAGCAATGATATGCAAGCATGGGCCTGCCACGGTCTACACTTACATGAATAGAATTATAAATTAGGCTGCTCAAATGTTCTTAAAAATAATCGGGGCTTTTGTGGGTTTTCAATCACGCTGGCACGAGGGATTAATCTGGAACTGGCCTATCTGGGTTGTATTGTTAAATGTAAAAAGTAACGTGAATCAGCCTTGCATTCAGGGGCAAGATTCCCCCATTATGTAAACAATGCTTATTGTACGAGGTTGGTGGGTTATGGTAAGGGGTCCTCCTCCAGCAAAACCGAGCACGATAGGGGCACACAGTACATCTTATATGGTGAACTTGGAACATGGTCTTCTTGGTTTTCGGATATAATGGTGGTTATAAGGGCTCTCTCTTCTAAACACATCACCGGAAAAATTAAACTGGATTATCTTAAAACAACTAAGCTAAAAGAGAGGCTCTCATGCCATGGTAATGCATTTTCTGAGTAATCCTTATATGAAGGTTGCCTTCTGAAACATGATGAGATTTAATTTCCCTTTTAAGCATAAAGAAGTCCTCAAACTAATTAATGTTTATTCAATAGATATATTTGCTATTGTGAAGGCTAAGCTTAGCTGTGAAAAGCTATCCTGGCTAATGAAGTCAAAGTTTAAAAGAATAAATGTGTATCACAACATTTCTTGTTATAATTATGGGAGACTACTTGTCTTCTAGGATGGCCGAACCGTATCTCTAAGCTCTTCTTTCTGCTCATCCCAGCATATCTCCTTCCAAGCAGTTGACTTAGAGAAAGGCATAACTTTCAATCTTTCCATTATTTATGTGCTGCACTCCACAGTCAACAGAAGGAGCCTCTGGAAAAGTTTATCCGAGGAGGGAGAGGCTAGATCTGAGCCCTAATTTCTTATAAAAGATTTCAACACTCCACTATCAGGATTAGATAGAGTAGGAGACAGAATAGTTACCAATTATGAATGCCAAGATGTCTTAGATTGTATTTCGTGCCTTGGCATGGGGGATTTTCCCTCATCAGAGAGTTTTTTCACTTAGACAAATAGCAGGGTCTCTAGTAAACTCGATAGAGCAATGGCTAATAGAGAGTGGGACAACCTTCACCTTGATTTCCATGTAAAAACATTTCCTCCCGGAACCTTTTCTGACCATTGCCTCTTGCTTCTATCCACCGAACGTGCAGAAAAAAGAAGGTTAATCTCCTTCAAATTTTGCAACAAGTGGATTACGCACAATGATTTCATTCCACTCTTGCTCAATGCATGGGAAGTTAATATTTTTGGCTCCTTGATGTTTCAATTCATCTCTAAATTAAAGCTACTAAAGGAGCCGCTCAAAAAGCTTAATGAAAGACACTTTGGGCATATTAGTACCAGAGTAGCTTTAGCCAAGAAGGCTCTAAGATCTCTCCAATCCAAAATGCTCAAGTGTCCTAGTCCTAGCCTAAAGGAGGAAGAAGTGCAGCATAAAATAAATATGAGAAGGCTTGAAGAATGTGAGCTCTCCTTCCTTAGGCAAAAGGCCAAGATCAAATACCTAAAAGATGGCGACAAATGTACCAAATTTTTCCATGCATTAACAAGCTCAAGATTACAAAAATGCAAGATAGTGTCGGTAGTCAAAGAGGATGGGAACTATTCATCATCAATTAATGAGGTAGTAGGATCTTTCATCTCATACTTCAAAGGGCTATTGGGCTCATCAAATCCCAGTTGCAATATTGATGAAAGAATTATATCAAAAGGGCCAATTGTTAATCTTGATAAGCACAATTCTCTTTCTTTATCTTTTTCTTCGGATGAGCACAAATCTCTTAGCATTCTTTGGGAAGAATGCTAATGCAAATCAATCATGCCTACATTGTGCTAATTCCCAAGTCCTCTCATGCTTCCACAGTTAAAGATTATCGGCCAATCTCGTGCTGCAATGTGATTTATAAAATTATCTCCAAGCTTATCGCCTCCCGTTTGAAGCTTGTTCTCAATCACATAATTAGCCCCTCCCAAGGGGCTTTTATCAAAGGGCATTTGATATCGAATAACTTCTTCCTTGCCCAATGTTTAATTCGTAAATATGCAAGGAAAGGAATTTTCCCGCGGTGTTTTTTCAAAGTCGACATACAAAAAGCATTCGACACCGTGGAATGAAGTATTTTAATGAAAGTATTAGATGCCTTAAATTTTTCCATTAGTACAACTTCATACATAGTGGCTATAAATGGGCAATTCCATGAGTTTTTCAAGGGCAAAAGAGGTCTTAGGCAAGGAGATCCTATCTCCCCCTACCTCTTCGCCATATGCATGGAATATTTTTCTAGATAACTTCTTGAGGCGTCCTCCTTAGATAAATTCTCTTTTCATCCTGGTTGTGCTCCTTTCAAATTATCCCACTTGATGTACATGGATGACCTGATTATTTTTTTCAAAAGGAAATATATCTTCATCTTCCATTATCTTAAACACACTTCGAACTTTTTCTGTAGTTTCTGGGTTGAATGTAAACTCATCCAAATCGAACATCTTCTTTGGAGGAGTAAACAATGAAACTAAAAAAGAGATTCTTGAATTATCGGGATATGAAGAAGGCACGCTACCATTTGTTTTTCTTGGGGTCCCGCTCTCATTCAGTAGATTAATCTCCTCCCACTCCTCTGTACTGCTGGCAAAAATTACCTCGGCGATCCATCAATGGGCCGGGAAAATTTTATTGATGGCCGACAGACTTGAGCTTCTCCATACATTAGTTCAAGGAATTGAGGATTATTGGTTCTCGGTCTTCATTCTTCCCTCATATGTTATTAATTCAATAGAAGGAGCATGTAGACGATTTTTATGGGGCAATCCAGCAACAGGCATATATAAGCCCAAGGTCTCTTGGGATAAGCATGTAGATGATTTTATTGGTTTAGGAATAATGTGCCCAAGCACGCCTTAAATTTATGGATTGCCAAACATAGAAAACTCAGAATAAAAGATAAAGCATTCACTACGTCGGATAAGTCTAGCTGTGAATTCTGCAGTATTTTGGAAACTTTTAACCATCTGTTTTTTGAATGCCGGTTCTCTAGGTACGTGATAGAGGAGATCAAAGCATGGACAAATTTCGATGGTTCTACGGGCTCAATTTCTTTAGTTTTTTAATCAATAAAGCTGAATTATGCAGTAGGAACTCCAATGAATAACATACAAAAAGTAGCATTTGCAGCCGCGGTGTACCACATTTGGCGGGAGAGAAATAGAAGATTGTACGAGAAGAAATCCCAAAGTGCACAGTTCCTAGTTAGTAAGATTAAAATAGAAATTTATATTGTTTTCTCAAAGGAATGTAATAGTTGAATCTTCTTTAGGTTGTAAAGAATTTTAATAGTGATTTTTTACTTATCAAAAAAAAAACCATATGATGTATGAGAGAATAATAAATTAGTGATGCAACCACCCATAGTACTACATATCATTGAGAGATAAGAAAAGAAAATTATGTGTTGCTATAATTATTTAGTGACATAGCCATGATAAACACATGAGATACATTTTCAGTGCTATGACTATTTCTCAATGCCATGTACATATAAAACTCAAGAAACATCATTGCCAATATTATAGCTTCTACATAACATTGTGACTATATATATATATATAATTAGAATATAGTCATAATACTATCATTTCCAATATATAAGACAACTTCCTAGCATAATGGCCTCTTATGGATGACAACAGGACAAAGACATAAAACCTTGACCATTTAATAGTGTCATGACTTTGTGTTATAAAGATATTAGGCCCAAGTAATAGTCATTAATAGTATTATGACTTTGTGTTACATAAATTAAAAAATGCAAATTAGAGTCATTACCATTTTCTAGAGTCATGACCATTTTCTAGAGTCTTGATCTTTAGTTGAAGAGATAAAGACTAAAGTTACAACATTTTCTTGAAAGTCATGACTCCATTCTTAGAGTAATACAAGGTCACCCAAGTATAAAAGTAAAAGATAAAAAAAAATTTATGAAATATCTTATTTTCCTTTTCTTCTCTCTCACACAACAAACAAAATAATGGTAACTACCAAATCTTAGAGGTAAATTTCACACACCTCAAAGGTTCCACAAGCAAGCAAATGATATAAGATTAAAAATAATCATAAGAGTTGGGGGGCATGACTCTCATAGCCCTTTTCTCACGGGTTAGATTCATAAGTTTATACCAAACTAGCTTGGGTCCATAGTTTGTGTAAATTGAGTTATGTGACATGAATTTTTCTTTTATTTAATGAAAGAATTTGTTTGATTTATTTTATGTTATGGATAGTGATGGATGAAGATTAAATAAAACTTAAACTATAGTTTCTATAATTGATAGGTCTATGTGAGATTTTCATGGTGGATAGTAATAAGTAAATCATGAGGCTCACTCATGCATATGGTATGAAATAGGTGATAGCTCATTTGATTATAATTATGAGAAAACCCTATATGTTGAAACTTAAACTTGGGTATGCTAATCATCATGATATGGTACTTATGAAGCTACAAGTATGAATGTTTTTATATGTCAATCTATTATAGATATCTTAGAAGAATTATTTGTTGATTGGGATGAATGTTATATGGGGTGTTCTCCCAATGGGTTCACCATTAGTGTGAGAGTCACATCAATACTGAAAAGGATGATGATAGATAATCCTCAAGATATGCATATGTATGTTGTGACTCATAAGATTGAGACAACCCTCGTGAATTACTTTTACTTGTATGGTTCCCATCAATAAAACTTATGAAGAAAATATGTTTATTATGCGAATATGGTGATTATGAAGCTAAATATGTAAATGCTTACAAACTATATCTATATTTGATTCTTATGATGTTTGAGGTTAGATAATAAGAGTGTATACAAAGTAATAATTCAGGGTAGTTGATGAATTTACCTAAAAGGTATGAGATAAAAAATAACTCTCGAGTAGAGATGCATTATTATTTTGGTGGTGATGTACTGAGAGGAAAATTATGAAGGGAAACCATTGGGATGGGCTCAATGGTGACAACCAGTTTGTATGCCATTATGGCAATGAGTCATTGCATAATATCCCAACCTATATTCTATGTCCAACATAATATAAATCAAGAAACTTAAATATTATCACTTATATTAAATAAATAAACTATAGACCTAAGGTTGTCAAACAATCGAAATATCAATTTTACTAAAAATGTATTGTCTCATTATTGAATAATCAAGCTATTGATACAAATACTCATGGGATCAAATTCTAAATGAAATCTCAATTTACTACTTATAAGACCCATAAACTTATAGATCTCAGTTGATGAGTTACACTAATTAATGAACTTTAGGACATCATTTAACTACTAAAATTAGGTAGCTTAACAAAATCACAATATATCCTAGCCATTTTTTTATGTCCAAACATAATATAATTCAAGCTAATTTGAACAAATATTACTTATATTAGATAAATATGCATGTAGATCTAAGATTAATCCATACTCTAAATATATATATTACTAGAAATAAGTTGTCTTAATATTAAAATAAGTTAACTATTAAAATAAACCTTGTGTGATCAATATCTAGATACAAGTAAAAATATTCTTTACTACTTTTATGACCCTTACACTTATGGATTTGTACTTATTAGTTACTTTTGTCATTGAATTTTTTGGATATCACCTAACTAGAGGTGTCAAATGGGCTGGCTGGCTTGGGCACGGCCCAGGCATGACACGGCCTTGCCTGGCCCCACATGGCACTGTTTAGAATAGTGCTACAGGCTTGGCCAGGTTAAACATTGGCAT
Source organism: Sapria himalayana (assembly GCA_029783825.1). Lineage (NCBI taxonomy): Eukaryota > Viridiplantae > Streptophyta > Magnoliopsida > Malpighiales > Rafflesiaceae > Sapria > Sapria himalayana. Next base: position 11,740,845 of record JAREIK010002838.1, on the reverse strand, counting down.
GGTTCATGCCATGCCATACAGGCATGATCCATGCCTCATGCCATGCCAGACAGGCATGATCCATGCCTCATGCCAGGCCATGAATGGCTCATGTGCTTGGCCCAATAGCATGGTAACTTGGCCTAGGGACCCACCTAGATTTTTTTAAATTTTAGTTGGAAAATCTGGGCATAACCTAGCCCAACCCGGCAAGTCTAGGCACGACCCTACATGAGTCGGGCTAGCGGGCCATGCCAGGCCAGTAGTTCTCAAGCCGTTCCATGCATGGTATAGCATGGTTGCTATACCGGGTCATGTCAGGGCATGGCATGGTGGCCTGACTATGCCACCAACAAATGGGCTTGGCCAAATCAGCCTAGCCCATTTGATACCTCTATACCTAACCAAAAAAATTCAATGATGTATCAAAGTCACGATAATTTTTTGGTGCTATTGCCAAAGATTATTTTGTTTGGTAGTCAATGTGAATTAATATAATTATCTTTTTAAAATAATATTTTGTAATAGTTTAGATAGCATAGAGTTGGATAAATTTTCTCAAATCTAAATGCTTGTTTGTCAAGTAGAATATTATATTTTAAATTTTGCATGTAACTTTTTTTTTCCTTTTTTAGCCACCAACCTATAAATCAAAATGTTTAGTCAATCTTTCCATAAATACATATTGAATTTTTTTAAGGAGCTATGCGATAAGAATGAATAGACAAACTTTACTAATATTCACCGAATTACCGACCATTTATTTGGTTACTAATTCTGTGTTTTTTGGTTGGTATACAAATTTGCGACCATACTTTGACCAAAATAATTGGTCGTAATTTTGCTCGTCGTTAATTTTTTTACCAACGAAAAATCAGTCGGTCGGTAAAGTACCGACCATTTACCGATCCTCTGCCGATAAACATTTATCGAGTAAATTCCAATATTTTTCTGACCAAAATAATTAGGTCGATAAATGGTCTCTAAATGGTCGGTAATTAATGATCATTTGTAGACCATCCACCGACAAAATAATTATCGACTATATTCCAACCATTTTCCAACCAAAAAATTAGGTCGGTAAACGGTCACAAAATGGTGGATAATAACCGAAAGAATTACAAAAAAAAATCAACCAAAATCTTTTAAAATTATTGGTCGGTAATTGATCTCCAAAAGTAATACCGACCATTTGGTGACCTTTTACCGACCATTGATATTAAAAAATTTTGGTCGGTTTGGTTGCAATTCGATCAGTAATTACCGACCAAATTTTTTTAGTAGCTTTTCTATAGTTTCTGCAGAAACTATAGCACATACCACAAAAAATACTTCTAATTCACTTCTGTAGTTTTAATGCAGTTGTTGCATAAATATTTACAAATAACACAACAAAAAAAATCTAATTAACTCAGGCAAACAACTATATATACTACATATATATATTAATAACATCAAGAGAAAATAAAATAATTAAATCCAAAATCAAAGTTTATGACATTGAAAAAAAATGTGTAATACACTCAATCGTCCAACCTAGTTTCATAATCATTATACTATGACATTTTTGGTCCACACGGTGAGATGTCGGGTACTAGGGCAGAGCTATCTGCTGCTGCTAGTCCTGATGCAGTTGCTACAGGTGCTACTGTAGGTGATGGCGTAGATGCTGTAGCTGGAGCATTACACCGAAAAATTCGAGGTAGATCATTAGGGCTGAACTGCTATCCTCCTTTCGAAACTTCTTTATAAGCCAGTCAAAATGCAAATGCAACTCATCTCTATCATCCTCATAATCGATCATGTGTCGCTCGGTATCGGCCAATTGAAACTGTATTGAATTTCGCATCACATCCTGAAATTCCTCCATCTTCGAGAACAAATTCAATATTAGTCCTGGAAATTCAGCTTCATAGTCTGGTCATCTTTGCAAGTAGAATGATAATGTCGAAGAACTGACGCCATAGATGAGCATCTTCTCCTTGCCGTCAATAGCCACATACCAAATCTGATTCGTATCAATTGGTGGAGCGGATGAATGAGAACTACTTGTTGCACCATCAAATGAACCTGAAGTAGACTGGGAATACGCTTGAGTCGCAGCAGCTAACATTTCCTTATATGTTGCTTAATAAAAATGTATGAAAAGTATTTCAATTTATATACAAACAAAAAGAAAAGAAAAGTTAATTTTTTTAATTTAAACTTATATTTGCTGCACGAGATCTCTGATCAACGTAAGTCTGATCATCATGAGCCTTCATGTGCGTGTATCTGAATAAGTGAGGAGCACTGTGGTTCTTACCCTCCTTGCATGTCTATAATTACACACAATACATACGCTAATAAAATTGAAAAAAAATTCCTTATGATAAATGAAATTTAGGCATAATTGAACACATTTCACAAAGTAATAAAAATTAAAAGTATAAATTAGAAATAATACCAATGCTCATTCGTGCTCACGCATAGAGCGAGATCCACAAATATGTGTAGACATGCCACTGCCCTCTCCAGTCTACTATGAGCGATAATTGCTGCTCTGTTTATGACACCTCTTCCTATAATCCGGATCTTTCCTTCTGCTCCACCACTCCTTGAAAACATGATCCGGGACACTCGAATCTTTTTCTTTCTTCTTCAATCATTTATTTTTGATCATGTACATGGTGTCTTTATACAGACTGGCAACATGTTTGTAGAACACAGTTTTGACCGCCTCCTTTGGCTGTGTCCACCTGTAAACTATCTGCAATTATAAAGAAATAATTTTTAATCAGTGAACAAATAAATACATAAAAGATGTAAAAATTTTTAGGTAGTAATTTTTACCTTAAATTCTCTCCAAATCATCAATTGGTCGCTATGTGCGAGTGACTTCCAATTATGTCCATTAGGTTTAAAGAACTTCCTGAAAATTATCCTCAAAATCCTAGAAATGGAACTAGAGGGTTCTAACTTCGTCCTATAATCAAAAATTTATTAGCATGTAAGAAATAAAATAATAAATTGATAAATCATTTGTTAAGTTTTATATCTTACTGATTATCAATTGTCAGATCAAACTGAGCAATAGGGAGATTCTTGTCTATAGGGCACTCTAAGGAAGACTCTCCAACATCTCCATCCTCTCCCTTCTCTCCCTCCCCCGTCTCTTGATTATTTATCAAAATCTCAGGACCATTATGTTTATCAGTTAGTTGATGCTGCTACTGCGGTACATTCACAACCATCTCTGTCTGTTGTTGCATCTTATCCATCAATGACCCTATACCAGTTTTGGACATACCTGAGGCCATGCTACCTATACCATAGCTCGTACAACCTTGTAATGTGCTACCTCTACCTCATCCACGTGCCATATCTATAAAAAATACATAAGGAAATGAAAATAAACAAAAATAATTAACAATTAAAATAACATAAAACTCACTGTCTACTCATTTAAATCAGAATCATCAAAATCTAGTTCGTCTTCTTCTTTAGATATAGTAACATCATTTTCAAACTCTCGTTCATCACTCATTTCCTCCTCATTATCAATTAAATTTTCATCAACATCTACATCCTCACTTGTATCCATCTCAAAAGATACGACTAAAAGGATGTCTTGGTCCCCCACCACAACTTCGATTATAACATCATTGTCATCATTTTGAAAAGCTGGTTTTATGAAATCAGTACTTAGTGATGCGAGGATGTCAATTTGAGCCCTTGCTTTTATCTTGCACATAGCTTTCCAATCCTTTCTAGGACCGGTTCGACCTGAATATTCACAATAATAAATTTGTTATGCTTGTACTGCTAAGATAAAAGGTTCATACTTATTGAATCATTTTTTATCGTGCAATCGATAAGTTTATATTGAGGATGGATAACAGTACCAACATTTGGTATTGGGTCGAACCATTCACATTTGAATAAAATAGTTTTTATAACCAGGAGGGCTTCAAATTCTAACTCGATCACTTTGACCAGAGTCCTGTAATAGTCATATTTGGTTTCATTGTATATGAATCCTTTAATGCATACCCACGTATAATCTATTTCCCGGTAGCTACCATACAATTTAGTGTGAAATTTAAAACCATTCACACATTAACCATTATATGTTTTAACCTCTCTCAGGAGAACTCGTGCTATACTTCGAAGATAATAATTGGAAATTTCATTTGCATGATTATGAACCTATAATCAAAATTAAGTAGATTGTTTAGAGTACAATTATACATTTTTATTAGAATAATACAATTATTTTGTGATTTTCATTATAAGTAAATATACGTATTTTACAAAAAATGATGGAAATTCTTGCTCCGTCACGGCATTGATAGCTTCTTCATCTATGTTTGGATATTGTTTAGAGTACAATTATACATTTTTATTAGAATAATACAATTATTTTGTGATTTTCATTATAAGTAAACATACGTATTTTATAAAAAATGATGGAAATTCTTGCTCCGTCACGGCATTGATAGCTTCTTCATCTATGTTTGGAAACTCTTTACATTTATTTGTGACAAAATCACTAAAAAAGAAATTAAAAAATATTGATAAATTGATTGGAAATACTAAATTACAATGCTTAATAGATGTATTTTGACTATTAGAAAATACTTACTCAATGAATGGTTGAACCTCTGGATAATTCATTAGGACATATAGATGAGCAACAGTATATTCATAGTCTACTAGATACCTTTTCAACACCAATTACTTTACTCGGAGGCTTGCAAATTTCAAACATATCATTATCCACATTGTCATTAAGATAAACCTCATTCTACTTTTCTTTAAGTGGAAGAGTTGGATCTCCTTCTTTGAAATAGAATGATGCAAATTTTGCAGTCTCATCCATAATATTGCCTATTGATATAGAATCCTCCACCTGAGCCTTATTCGTTATTGTATGCTTTATTTTCCTTAAGTATCTACAAAAAAAGTATTACAAATTACAAATCATTTTTGTGTATATATAAATATATATATATAGGAAAAATATTGATTGAGTGAATTAATATTACCTTTCTGAAGGATACATCCAATAATAATGGACAGGACCAACAATCCTAGCTTCATAAGCCAAGTGCATTAGAAGATATTCCATTGAGTCGAAAAAACTAGGAGGAAATATTTTCTAAAGATTGCGTAAGATAACATGAATTTGTTCATCCAGATTCCTCAACTCTTCATCAGTCAATGAAGATGAAGTCAGTTGCTTGAAGAATAAAGAAATCTCAGTTATCGGCTCCCATATTCTATTAGACAAAAATTCTTGAAGAGTAATTGGTAACAACCTTTGCATGAATACATGACAATCATGACTCTTCATGCCAAACATCTTAAGTTTTTTTGCATCCTCACATCTCCCCAGATTTGAAACATACCAATCTAGAAATCTTAGTTTTTTTTAACTAATCCAACACAACATTCTTCTGTGATTTATTAAGAACAAATGGTACATTAGGGTATTTATTGGTGACAAGATTTTTTATAAATTGAGGACGATGATAATATCTATTCAACTTGTCTCTTGACTTGAAAGTATCTTTAGTTTTCCTTGGAATGTTAAATACTATTTTGAAAATATTATCAAACACATTCTTCTCGATATGCATAACATCAAAATTGTGTCTGAGCAAGTGTTCACGCAGTAGGGAAAATCCAAGAAAATACTTCTATTATTCCACCCACTAGTCTTAGATATAGCTGTATTCACGACATCAACATCAATAATTATCACCTTCCTCATGCCTCTATTATTCAATTCTTACAAAATATCATCTCCAGATCTAACCCCAGGGAATTGTTTAGTAACCTTTCTATTCTTAATGAAGTCTTTGGTGTTATGTTGATACGGATGATTAATGAGAAAAAACTTCCGATGGTTGTTGAACCACGACCTTTTTCCGCTCTTAATTAATCTTAAAGCATTAGATTCTTCCATACAATATGGACATGTCAACATACCAGTTGTACTCCATCCATACATCATAGAACATGCTGGAAAGTCATTTATGGTTCACATGAGGGCAATGCACATCTAAAAATTTTGCTGTTTCGAAATATCATAAGTTTGAACCCCAACACCCCAGAGACTTTTCAACTCCGCTATCAATGGCTGCAAGAAAACATCTATCTTCCCATTTGGATTAGTAGGCTCGGGCACTAACACAGTCAAAAACATAATTTCCTCCTTCATACATAAGTATGGAGGTAAATTATATGGGGTTACCACCACAGGCCACAAAGAATATTGCTATTCAGATTGACCAAATAACTGAAAACCATCAGCAAATAAACATTGCCTAACATTTCAAACTTCATAAGAAAAATCAAGAAAATCAACGAAAGATCTTTGATCTCACCTGGGAACAACTCCAACAAACTCCCTACAAAATGCTATCTATCCCTGCCTACTTCTTCCATTCGCTGAGCTCTGAGCTCCTCTGGCAAATCATGATGTGCGCATGCTGGCTACTCAGCTTTAGTAGTCCACTACTGATTAAGGATAAGGATTTGATACTAACACCTGTCTTACTAACTATAAGCCTTTTGAAATCAATATAATAGGGGTTTACAACTTTATCAAAGACTCAGTGACTTGGGAAGTGAAGTCCCGAGACCGGAGTCAAGGAATCGTCCACTCGAGAACAAAGGCGTCAAGCAAAAGGCAACGTGTGGAGTGATTGGTTTTTTATAAAGATGTGTTTTTTTTACCTTCTTTTCTAATAATCAATAGTATAGTGCTCGCTTTGAGAATCAGTATACCCTTCTGACATCACCTTGTAAGAGTTAAGAGTATATACCAATAGGAGACCTCAGGGCAACGTGTTTTATATCTTCCGTCCATCAAAATGTTTCTAAGTAGGGGCATCAAGAGGGTGACATATCTTACCACCCTCCATATGATACTCTGAATGCCACCTCATTTCATTAGCAGTTGCGGTTGATGCATACAATCTCTACAACCTGGGTGTTATTGGAAAATATTTCATCTTCTTATATGGCATCTTCAACTTGTGTATATACAATCTATTTCCAAAATCCCTAACCTTTTTCTTGTATCGAGCAAGCCCACATATTTTACAACTATTTAAGTCACTGTCATCACCCAAGTATGTCATGCAGTTATTCACATAGTAATGAATGACCTGTATGGGTAATCCCAAGCCTCTAACTAACTTCTTCGTGCTGTAGAAATTCAATAGCATCAGATTATTTTTTGGCAACAAATCTCAAATGAATTTAGACATATCATCAAACCATGCCTGTGAACACCTATGTCTACCCTTTATTTCTAACATCTTCATGGCTGTAGAAAGTTGAGTATACTTAGAATTTCCCTCTTATACAGGTTTGTCTCTAGTTCGAATCATGTCATAGAAATTCCTTGCCTCGACATTGGGTTCCTCATTCGGGTTGAATTCAGGATTCGCAGCATCAACAACTATTTTATGGTATGTAGTGTAATCTAATATTATCTGATACCATCTGATCAGTTTCACTTACTAACACCCATACTAAACTTGAATACCTTTGGTGAACTTGCTTCTCACCATGATATATCCAAACATAGTAATCTGCCATAAAATCATTTCTATACAAATGCATCTTCACAGTCTCAAAATTCAAAAATTTTTTATTCTGACATTTAACTAAAGTGCAAGGACACCTTATATCTGTGCCACCATTCACACACTTAGGATGTCTCAGAGCAAACTCAACAAATTCATCAACTTTATCCCCCCATTCACTATAGAATATTTCATTCACTATTCGACCATTATACATCCATTTACGATCGTCTTCCATAACTAGTTAAAAAAACAACAAATATTTTGATTTAATAATATGAATAAATATATCTATATATAGTTACCAATATAGTTATATATAATTATACATATAGACATTTATTTAGTTATACAAATATTTATATATAGTAATACACATATAGTTAACATAATTTTGTGTGTTGTTATACATGTAATTAAAAATATTGTTCCATGTGGTTATGCATATAGTTATACATATAGTTAAACATATATATATACAAGTAGGTATATATATTTGTTCATTTAATTTTATATATTTATACATATAGTAATGTATAGGTATAGATATAGTAAAAAACTATTTTATATATTACTATATATGAGTATATATTAAATATAAGCTGTAAATTTAATATTTATATATAATTATGCATAAAACTTTTATAATTATGCATATATTATGTGTATATACATTTTCAAAAAAAACATATACACAAAAAGTGAATATTGTGTATATATGTTTTAGGTCTTTTCGACGTCTGTAGTTTTAGGTCTTTTCGACGAATCTTAAAAAAAATTTGATATCATTGGAAAGATATAGATGTTATTGAAATTTTGTCACTAGTTTTAGGTCTTTTCAATGTCTATAGAGAAAGATATGAGCAAAATACTAACTGAAATGTAATCTGAAAAAAAAAACTCAAGTTAAGCGATTAAATAGAAATGGGTAAACAGCTTAATTGAGTAATGAATAACAAAGTATGGCTCGTTATGATTTTGATATTATCTTTATATTTCTTTTTCTTGCATGAATATTTATATAACAAATGAAGTTGGGGAATACTCACACGTTCAGGATGAATAGCCTAGCTGAGCCTGGATTATTAGGGAGGTGAGTAAATTTATATCATCGTACTTGTACCTTTGAAATGTATATCAGTGTTTTCATTATTTAACTTGATCATAGTAATTAACTATGATTAAGACCCTTATTCTTGAGTATTCATTGAATTGAATTTGTCATATGCCACAAATCATGTGTCCCGATGAATATTTATGATGAGCACGGTCAGCTAACTCTTATTGTATTTGGTGTTATCTCTTGTTGCATGCTGAGTACGGTCAGTATAACTTGTAATCATTATTATCATTTGTTGGTATGAATTATAGAAAGCCTAACTAATGGGGAGGTCATCAGGCTATGTGCACATGGTACCCTCTGGTGCGGAAAAAGCTAGTGCCTTCCCAGAGTAGTGGTAAAACTCTAGGCATAGAACCCGACCCATTCTACTGATATTTAGTTGGAATGTATAGATTTTAGTATAAAGGTAAAAAGGAATGTACTTATTCCTGAATGGTAAATTATATTTCTGTGTTTCAAACCTCTAAATCTCATTTGATATTTATGTTCGTATTGCCACTATTTGTTGCATAACTTATGTACGGTGATTGATTGATTGAGCATAACCATCCTTATGAGATGGCCTTGAGTATCTAGCCTCACATATATGGTGATATATTTTTACTCACGGAGTTATCTCACTCCCGTTGATTTCTTTTTTTTCAGGATAGATAGAGAAAGGAGAACCTAGACATTTTTAGACCACTTGGATTTTATTTGAAAAATGTAATGGATTATTATTTTGTTTATTTGGTGAATAAGAGTCTAAGTTTCTAGAAGGCTCCATGGTGAATTAACTTAGTTATTGGGTTAATTATTTGGTTAAATCGAATAATTTTGAATAGTGGAGTGGGATAAATTTTACTTTTGATGAAACCTTACTTGATATTTTTGATGAGACCGTTGAGGTTGTTTTTGTTAGTGGAGACCATGGAGGTCAATAGGATTTATCATTTATTATAGAAATGAATATGTCATGCTAAAATTATTGGTAGAAATTATGAGACTTAGGCTTGCTACGAGTTTTGGTGACCTTAAGCCCACCCATTCTCTAGCACCGGTCACAGCCTATAAAAGTGGGATGTGACCAAGTTGGTATCAGAGGTAGTTTTTAAAGGGACTTTGGGGGTTTTATTTGAGTAAATGATAAGTGTGACACCATGGAGCATTGAATTTCAAATTGTTAATTTCTAAGTATCCTATATATGAAAAGTTTATGTACTCTTGATATGTATTGTGAATCTAAGTATCATTTGTTTTCTTGTTTGTCAGAATGCCACCAAGAAGACAACAAGGCGTACCCTCGAGACATGGACCACCTCGCTAAAGGTGAATGGAGATCTATGATCTAATAGATGTTGGGATGCCAGATGTGGAGTCGGTGCATCAAGATCGGACTGAGATGGAGATAAATTCACCCCCTAGATTGAGGCAGAGACTACAGAGTGAGGCTGAGAATGTTCCACCACTGCCTCCATTTGATATGGATGATTTGAGATTTTTGAGGCAAGAAATACAGAAATTAAGAACAGAGAATAGAACCTTTAGGCGGGAAGTAGACCAGGTGAGACAGCAAGTTCCATTTCCAGTTCCACCTGCTCTAGCTCCACCACAACCTTATGCACAGGTGCCTAGGAGGGTAGCTAGGCAAATGCTTGATGAGGAAGGTCTATATTTACAAGAGTTCTTGAGTTTTAAGACTCAATAATATCATGGTGAAGAAGGAGATGACCCACAATATTTCTTGGAACAGATAGAAAAAGTAGTGAGGAGATTATCATGCTCAGATACTAGAGTAATTGAGCTGGTAAGAATGAAGATGAAGAATAATGCATGGGATTGGTTCCAAAGGCACATTGAGGATCAGTTATATGGAGGGAACCCTCCCACTTGGGAGATGTTTAGAGAGGTTGTATGTATGAGTTTATATCCCCATCAGAGAGACTAAACAGGACTTATCAGTTTGAGAAGCTGAAACAGACTTATCTAATGAGTGTATCTGAGTATGCTAAAGAGTTCATTCATCTGAGTAAGTATGCTCCCAGACTGGTACCTAATGAAGTAGCTTGTGTTGAAATATTTCGAGCTGGAAGATGCCACCTCTTTACAATGCACTATTGTCTGGAGATTTTTCCACATTGACAAAGATTATTGATAGAGCTAAATTGTGGGAGACCAAGAATAAAGAGGCATAGGCTGAGAGGGATAGAAAAAGGAAAATGAGGAGTGGCCAGAGTAGTAAAGGAAAGAGTGAAGGAGCCAGTGTTCAGGTCACCTCTCATAACCAAAATAGAAGGGGCCAAAGAAGAAGATAGTCAAAAGTTACCTCAGTGCAATCAACACCTGCAGCAACACAAGGTTCAGTGAAACTTGTGTGTAAAGTGTGTGGAAAAGGGCATAGTGATCAATGTAGATATGCCTCCATAGTTTGCTACTAGTGTGGGCAAGCAAGGCATATATCCAAGAATTACCCTTAGAAGGGTGCTCAGCAGCCTGTAGCCCCAGCACCCCAGCTTACAGTATAGGTAGAGAGACATGCTGAGAGAGGTATGGGTAGAGGGAGAGCACGGGGACAAGCTCATGCACAAGCACATGCCCAAGCCCCTGCACTAGTTGGTAGAGGCCAACTTAGAGTTTTTGTAGTTAACCAACAGGAGGCCCAGACTACCAACACTAATGTGATAAGTGTATCCTGAATTTAACATGTTTCTTTGGTAAGAAAAAGTTTAAATGCTTTTAATTTATTCATATGTATAATACATGTACAAAACCAATAAGCCAAAGTGTTATTTGATCCGGGAGCCACTCACTCATTTGCATCCCTATCTTATGCTAAGAAATTGAACAAGGATAAAATGATAATGAAAAATTTCTTAGCTATTTGCACACCATTTGGAGAAATAGTTGAGTTGAACTATATGCATAGATCATGTGAGATAATGATAGGGGATAGTAGATTATATGCTGATTTGATTAAATTGCCTATACTGGAGTTTGGTGTTAACTTAGGTATGTAATGGTTGCATCTAACTATGTAACCAAAGATTGTTATAAAAAGAAGATAACGTTCCAACCATTAGGAGTACCTGAGTTTGTTTTCCAGAAAGATCATAATGGAAGCCCTAGTACCTTGATTTCAGCTATAGTAGCTAGAAGGTTACTTAAGAAGGGTTGTCAGGGGTATTTAGCCCATGTGAGAGATGCTAGAATTCCCTCTACTAATTTGGGAGATATACTTGTTGTGAGGGATTACACAGATATCTTTCCTGATGATTTATCAAGATTAGCACCAGATAGGAAAATTGAGTTTAATATTGACATGTTACTTGGTACTAATCCTATATCTATTGCACACCGTATGGCACCCACTAAATTGAAAGAGTTGAAAGAGCAGTTGCAAGAATTGTTGGATAAAGGTTTTATTAAACCAAGAAGTTCATCGTGGGGTGCATCGATGTTATTTGTGAAGAAAAAGGATGGGATTATGAGGATGTGCATTGATTATCTACAGTTGAATAAGGTAACAATCAAGAATATGTATCAACTTCCTAGAATAGATGATTTGTTTGACCAGTTACAGGGGGCCAGGCATTTTTCAAAGATTGACATTCAATCTGGTTACCATCAATTAAAGATAAAGAGGTAAGATATACCCAAGACTACATTTAAGACTCCGTATATTTATTATGAGTTCCTGGTATTACCGTTTGGGTTGATTAACACACCAGCCATGTTTATAAATTTGATGAAATGGGGTTTCAAATTCTATCTAGATAAATTTGTGGTGGTATTTATAGATGATATCTTGATTTATTCGAATAATCATGTGGAACATAAGGAACACCTTGGATTGTACAGCAGACCCTTAGAACACATCTCAATTTTATGCAAAACTGTATAAATGTGAGTTTATGCTTAACAGTGTGAGTTTCTTGGGGCATGTGATAAGCAAAAAGGGTGTTCAGGTGGATCCGAAGAAGGTAGAAGTAGTGTCTAACTAGCCTAGACCCACCAATGTGACTGAGATACCTAGTTTTCTGGGCATGGCTAGATATTACAGAAGATTTGTGAAAGATTTTTCTAGAATATTTGCTCCACTGACACGGCTAATCAGGAAGCAAGTAAAATTTGAGTGGGATGACATTTGTGAACAAAGTTTCTAGAAACTTAAGGATTGTTAAACTACTGCTCTAATGTTAGCATTACCCACAAATCGGGAAGGTATGACAGTGTATTGTGATGCCTCTAGAGCAAGATTGGGTTGTGTTTTGATGTAGAATGGGAAGGTAATAGCATATGCATCCAGACAGTTGTGGAGACATGAGTTGAATTATCCTACACATGACATGGAGATGGCGGCATTGATTTTTGCACTAAAGATATGGAGGCACTATATATATGGTGAGAACTGTAAGATTTACACGGATCACAAAAGCCTTCAATATATTCAGCAGCAGAGAGATTTGAATCTCAGGCAGAGGAGATGGGTAGAGTTACTAAAAGACTATGATTGCTAGATTTTATATCATCCTGGGAAAGCCAATGTGATGACTGATGCTTTAAGTAGGAAGTCCATGGGTATTCTAGCACATATTTCAGTGCATAAGAGGAGTAAAGTGAAGGAGTTGAGGGATCTATTTAATATGGGAGTACTGTTTGAAGTTACAGAGTCCTAGAGATTGGTTGCACAGTTTCAGGTGAGGGCCTTATTGATTGATGAGATCAAGGTCAATCAAGACAAGGATCTTTTATTAAATTGAGAAAGACAGTACAATCAGGACAGACATCTGGATTTGAAATTAGGGATGAAGTACTGAGACAAAGAAATAGAATGTGTGTGCCTAATGTAGATGCATTGAGACAAAGGATTCTACACGAAGCCCATAATACACCTTATAGTGTTCATCCAGGAGTCACCAAGATGTACCATGATGTTAAAGGTATGCATTGGTGGGATGGGATGAAAAAGGATGTGACATAGTATGTGGTATCATGTTTGACATGCCAACAAGTCAAATTTGAGCACCAAAGATCCACCAGTCTTTTGCAGGAGTTGCTACTACCTAAATGGAAATGGGAAAGAATTACTATGAACTTCGTGGTTGGGTTACCAAAGACTCGGAAGGGGCATGATTCGATTTGGGTTATAGTTGACAAATTGACAAAATCAACTCACTTTGTAGATATTAAAACCACTTATAAGGTGGCATAGTATGCACAGATGTATCTAGATAGTATAGTAGCACTACACAGAGTGCCAATGTCCATAGTGTCTAACAGAGGTCCATAGTTTACCTCGAGGTTTTGGCAGAAACTTCAGGAAGCCTTGGGTACTAAACTGGATTTCAGTATAGCCTTCCATCCTCAGACAGATGGATAGTCAGAACAGACAATTCAAACTCTTGAGGGTAAGCTTCGGTGTGTGTTATGGATTTCAGAGGTAGCTGGGAAAAATATTTGCCATTAGTAGAGTTTGCTTATAATAATAGCTATCATTCTACAATTGGAATAACATCATATGAGGTACTTTATGGATGGAAATGTAGGTCACCTTTTTGTTGGATAGAGGTTGGTGATAGAGAATTGGAAGGTCAAAAGTTGATTAGAGAAACTTCTGAAAAAGTACCTAGTATTCAGGAAAGAATGAGGACGGCTTTCAGTCGACAAAAGAGTTATGCTGATTCGAGGAGATGGGATGTATAGTTTGGTATGCCGTGTGGGTGATCACGTTTTCCTTAAAATATTTCCTATGAATGGAGTGATGAGATTCAGAAAGAAAGGGAAGCTGACACCAAGATATATAGTGTCATTTGAGATATTGGATAGGGTTGGCAATGTATCTTACATATTAGCTTTGCCCCCTAACTTTGGCCATGAGCATCCAATATTTTACATCTCAATGTTAAGGAAGTACGTTCCTCATCCATCTCATATTTTTCAGACTCAGGAGATTGAGGTTGATAAGGATCTATCATATGAAGAGGTACCAGTAGTCATAGTGGATAGACATACTAGAAAGCTGAGAAACAAAGAAATAGCTATGATAAAGGTTCAGTGGCAGAATCACGAAGTAGAAGAGTGTAACTGGAAGAGTTAGTAGTCGATGAATGACAAATATCCTCAACTCTTCGAGTGATAAGGTACGCACTCTTTAATAAATTCGAGGATGAATTTTTATAAGAGGGGGAGAATGCAACACCCCAAACATTTTTTAAATGATTTTTTTTCATGGAATTTAATTTTTACGTGTTTTAAGGTTCATCATGAATTTATAATAATTTTTAGGAATTATTTCTCAATTAAAGGGAATTTTGGAAAATAAATATACCTAGTAAGGTCAAATTCTGAGAAGTTGACCAAAATGGAATTTTTAAAAATACTCAATGAATGAAATAAATTATGGAGTTTTTTCTGAAGCAAAGTAAGGTCTAAATATATGTTATAAAAATAAAATTAATGAAAATTCATGAATAAAAAAAATAATACAAGTATGTGAACAGTGAATCGGGTAGGGAAAAGTCTACAGATTTTATTGTTGACCAAGGCCTAAAAAAACATTTTTAATAATTCCTAGGTCCTTGGAAAAATTTAAAAAAAAAACCACAAAGACTTAAGTGCAATATTGAATTAATTTTTAAAAATATTAGGCCTCAAAATATCAAGCAGAAAACAAAAGAAAAAAATTGAAGAATCCTAAGTTCTCCATTCGGCACTGAACTGCTGGGTAAGAAAGAAAATTTTGTAGCAGTCAATTCCCTTTGAAACAACCTATGATTTTTCATGGTTGGAGATTTCTGAAGGTATATAAAAGCTGTATGGTTTTTAATTTTCGTTTTGCATGGTCTGTATTGGAGGAAAGGGGCTAAAATGATGAATGGTTGTTGTTTGGATGGTCAATTAAAGTTGTTTGGAATTAATTAATTATTCTAATGTGTATGCTAGGTTGTAATTGCATTTTGAATGGATAGAATGTGACCTAAAGGCATGAAATAGGACTGATATGTTTAAAATTTGCGGAAAATATATTTAGAATGAAATTGAGGTGGTAATTAGTAGAATTAAGGGTATAATTGATTGAATGTGAATTTCTATTTAAAGGTTGACTTGGACAGAATCATAGGAGGACCTAATGGATGAATCTTAAGGAAAATTTGATATCATTGGAAAGATATGGATTTTATTGAAATTTTGCCACTAGTTTAGGTCTTTTCGACCTCTGTAGAGAAAGATATGAGCAAAAAACTAACTGATGCGTAATCTTAAAAAAAATCAAGTTAGGCGATTAAATATAAATGAGTAAATGACCTAATTGAGTAGTGAATAACAAGGTATAGCTTGTTATGATTTCGACATTATCTTTATATTTTTTTTTGCATGAATATTGGTATAGCAAATGAAGTTGGGGAATACTCACACATTCATAGTGAATAGCCTAGCTGAGCCTGGACTAATAGGAAGGTGAACAAATTTATATCATCATACTTACACCTTTGAAAATGTATAATAGTGTTTTCATTATTTGAGTTGATCATAGTAATTGACTCTGATTAAGACCCTGATTCTTGAGCATTCATTGAATTGAATTTGTCATATACCACAAATCATGTGTCCTGATGAATATTCATGCTGAGCACGGTCAGCTAACTCTTGTTATATTTGGTGTTATCTCTTGTTGCATGCTGAGTACGGTCAGCTATATTCTTTGATATTGTCATTTTTGTCTCATGCTGAGTATGGTCAGCTATAACTTATATTCGTTAATGTCATTTGTTGGTATGAATCATATAAAGCCTAACTGATGGTGAGATCATCAAGCTATGTGCACATGGTACCCTCTGGTGCAGGAAAAGCCAGTGCCTTCATAGAGAGGTGGTAAAACTCTAGGAGTAGAACCCGGCTCATTCTATGGATCTTTGGTTGTAATGTATGGATTTCAGTATAAAGGTAAAAAAGAATGTACGGATATTTGAATGGTAAACTATATTTCTATGTTTCAAATTTTCTAAATCTCATTTGATATTATTATTCATATTGCCACTATTTGGTGCATAACCTATGTACGGTGATTGATTGATTGAGCATAACCTTCCTTGTGAGTTGGCCTTGAGAATCTAGCCTCACAAGTATGGTGATATATTTTTACACACGGAATTATCTCACCCCCGTTGATTTCTTTTTTTAGGATAGACAGAGATAGGAGAATCCATGCATTTCTAGACCACTTGGATTTTTTTTGAAAAATGTAATGGATTATTATTTTGTTTATTTGGTGAATAAGAGAAAGTTTCTAGACGAATCCATGGTGAATTAACTTGGTTATTGGGTTAATTATTTGGTTAAATCGAAAATTTTTGAATAGTTGAGTGAGATAAATTTTGCTTTTGATGAAACCTTATTTGATATTTTTGATGAGACCGTTGAGGTCATTTTTGTTAGTGAAGACCATGGAGGTCAATAGGATTTATCATATGTTATAGAAATGAATATGTCATGCCAAAATTTTTGGTAGAAATTATGAGACTTAGGATTACTACGAGTTTTAGTGGCCTTAAGCCTACCCATTCCCTAGTGCCGGTTACAGCCTATAAAAGTGGGATGTGACAACTACAATGGAGAATTAATGTTGTAACCATCAAAATTTTATGAGCTAAGTATGACTATGATTCCATGATAATATCACAACCTTAGATAATTTGTAGTGTAATGGAAAAATTATACTAACAAGTTGATAGCCAAACATGCAATAGCCCACTCGCATTTGGATGGTATTACATTGAAACACATACTCTTTGTAAAGAGACATCTTTCCTGATATTCTCATTTTTTTTCTTGGGCATCAAACTTCTTCTATAGGGCTTTATATTTACTTCAATATTATTAAATGTGCCCAACTCCAATACTCCAACTTATCTTTTCCCAATTGAGTGACTCGTTAAAGTTTGTTAATTATTTTTCCCTAACTCCTTAAACAAATAATACATCTTCTCTAGTGATTTATTCATGATAAATCATCTGGTAGCCGCATCAACCATACACTTTATCATGTAGTTTACTCTATTATAGTAAGTTTATGTTATAACTATAACTCATATTCATATTGAGGATATCTCATCAACAACTCCTCAAAATGATCCTAGACATCATATCAGTTCTAGTGCTTCTTTTATTAGAGTTGACTTATCCTTGTTCAAATGATAATATTTAAACATACTAAAACCACTTATTAAGTGGTCCATACTCTCCAAAGCAACTACTAACATCTTACTTCCTAAAAATTTTTCATTATTTCTTACGCCCATAAAAAATATGAATGAGCACAACATCCCAATAATATAAACTCAAGAAAACATGAGATGATTCATATTTTATATCGATAGCCACATATTTTTTTTAATTTGCGATTTAAGAGTTTGAGAATAAGTTTTGAAACATCCATATATACTTATACATACATACATATATATATATATATATGGTTATATAAATTTATGAAACCATACTATGCGTGTATATAAGTTCTCAAAATATTTATTTTTTAATCTCACCACATTTATATAAACATATATAGTTTATGCATATTGAGACTCTATCATTCCATTATGAGACATTTAGAAAGAAAAACTAACATCCTAGCTTCCAATCTTCTACCACCTCCACCAAAGAGCATGCACACCCACTCCAATGAATCTAATGACCCATGAGATATGTTGGCTTCTGGCTCAATGACCACTACCTCCACATAACAGAATCCAATGCATGCATGAAAGGTGTTCCGATGTCATTCTCCATAGGGAACACCATGCCATTCCTTTATGGATATTCTTGAAGTTCTAGACCTTCAAATCTTGGTCAGGTCTAACAATCACTTCAAAATCTCTTGTCCAAAACATTTATTTTCCAAAATAAACCATGTATGGCTCAAAATATCACATAACTTAAATAACTTTAAAATAATTCACATAAGATTTTACACATGCATATCAATATATTATCAGTTAATTATGCAACTTGGTTAATTCAAGTCTATGGTTATAATAGAAAGATTTTTTTTGGACCTCACATAAATATTATACATACATTATATGTATTCTATATAACACCATATATATGTTCTAATATTTTCATTATTTTTTCAAAAATAGTATATACATTATATATATAATCCTCTTGTATTTTTATAACTACTTGCACTAAATAAACTTTTTTTAAAACTAGGAACTTGTAAGATATTTTGAGTAAAACTTATGTCATTATCCATGTTAATAAATATCATTCCTACTCATATTGCTCCCACTAAGGAACCAGTTCCTAATTTCACGTGAGATATATTAGATATCTTGATGTTGTTGAATATGGTGAGATCACACATCATATGATTCATACAAGCTTAGTGATGTGCCACTTGCTCAATCCATTGTTAGATATTGGATGAGAAGTACAAAACATTAGAGAATAATAACCTTCCTCATCCTTAGAGAAATTTGATTAATCATTTTTATTTTTTTGGATTTTTAACATGTCCAAATTTCTTGTCATCTCTACCTTGTAGATTATTTCAAAACCAATAAAATTGTTATTAAATTATTCATTATCATTATTTTTTCTTTGTAAAATTTTGGAAACATGTTTTGCAATTTTGGCTTCTAAGATTTAAAAAATATATATTCATCAAAACTACTCATTACAAGGTGAGTAATGTTATTAAATTATTTTGTTGAACTTCTTTCAATTTTTATTTTGGGTTGCAAATAGTCTTGATGTATTTTCAAAAAATAATCATAGTCTTCACTATTTATTTCAAATAATTCATCAGATTATATGTTTGTCTGAATCTTTATTTTCTAATTATTATAACAAGCACCATTTAAGATAGGAACTACTACATTCATAGATGATGCCAATATAATTAAAATAATACTATATCACACATGAAAATATGAGATCCTATCTGATACCCAACTTATGTCAACATGGAACAAATTTTAGACATTATAGCATCCTATTTGTATGATTTTGTGAGATGAGATAAAAATCTATTTATAGCATTTTAATGCTTATAATAAGGTAGAATACAAAACATTTTGCCTTTCTGACCTTCTGAACATTATACTTATCTAGAATATTGAACCTTGCAAATGTGTAGAACCTCTAGAAGCAAGTTGATGTCTCTTGCTTTTTTCTTACTCTAAAAAACACTTAATATTTTAATAAGTTATGCATCATCTTTTTGCATTAATGAATTATTGTTATCATGTGTAACATCATGAATAATTCATTCCAAAAAAATCACTAGGAATTAAATCTATTTTCCACCTATTAATTTTGTTATCTTGAAAAAAATATAAGTTATGCTACCTAATTTTATTGATTATATGGTATCTCAAAAGCTCATTGGCGAGGATCTTTCATCAATAAAGATCTACAAATATATAAGTCATACAAGTGGTAAAGATGATTTTTATTCAGATATCAATCCTATAGGATTGTATTAGCTATCCGGTCACCTATCAATAAGACAACACTACTCTAGTTGAAAAGATAATTTGAGAATTTGGTAAGAATTTAAGATCCTAGGGTTTATCTATTTTAATTCGTAAGATGCATAGTTACATATCTTGGTTCATGTTGAGTTTAGATACATAATAAATGTTGGATTATTATTAGAATGCATTTTTTTCCTAACAACACATAAGGTGGATATCATCATTGAGGTTGTCCTAATGATGATCCTCTCATAATTATCTTCTCATAATTATTCTTTTTATTATTTTAACACTGATATAATAAATCTATGCTTGAGACTTATTTACATGTCCATATGTTTTAGCAATTAGTTAATTATCCTTGATAGTTGCTTCGTATGTATATTATTATTCTGGCATCTCATGTTTTATGAAAACTAATAATTGATGTGGTTTATAAGTATTTGTACTTTGAGATTCATAAGTATCATACTTGTATAATTAACATATGTCTTCCCTCAAAGCTCACTGATGAGAATCATGTGAATAAAAAACTCAAAGGGCTATCACCATCTCTTGAATTACCACCACTCACACATCATATGAATTATCAATTACTTTCCTCCACAGTAATGATATGAATCACACACTAAAGTGATGACACATCAATTAAATGTTAATTCTTATAAAACATATACAATATATTGGCATATAAAAGTATTCATTCTTTTGATTTCATGAACACCAACCTCACAATGATGAACATACTTCAGTGTTGAGTTTTGACATATAGGTTTATCTTGCAAATCATGGTCAAAAGAGTTGTCACTTCTTTCTAATTGTATGTATGTGTGAGCCTTTTGGTTTATCTATCATTATCTATCATGACAACATGCATAAACCTATTAATAGTAAAACCTTAATTTTAGTTCTATATAATCACAAATTCCATCAATATCCATTCAACAATATAAAACAAACATCATAATTAACATCAAAGTATCCATACATCTCATACATCAATATAAACAAATCCTATACATCTATTTAGTCTAATATCAAAGAAAGATTTATATGAAATGTATAAGAATAAGTCTCATGAATATTGGGTTCCTGATGGTAGTCTTCATAAAAATATAGAGTTCAAAACTTAATTTCCATGCTATTTCAATTGAATCCTTGAAATATAATATAGAGATTATGGTTTGAAAGTTGTGCCTCTACCTCTAGGGTTTATCCTTAGTCTTGCATCTTTTTCTTACTCATAAATCCTATAAGGAGTGAAAAAATCACCCTTATGATTATTGTTGCACTCGATTCAAGGTAAAGAAGAAGGAAGGTCAACTAGCTTGCATATAAAATCACACTCCTCATTTTCATCATTTCTTTTATACTTTATAAAGTTTGGGCAATTTTGAAGTAGAAAATCATGGCTTTGAAAGAATTTGGATTTTGGTCTCTAGAGCTCGAAAACAAAATATTGAGAAGTGGTCGTGGCTCTAAAATGTTTTCTAGACTTTTTGTACCCCAAAAGTCACAACACTAAGAAGTGGAAATGACTTTTGCCTTTATTTCTATATCAAAGTCATAGCACTAATAAGTGGCCATGACTTGAGAATTTCATCTATGATTTGCAAAAGTCATGGTATTATTGTTGTGACATGATTACACTACCTAATTTTTGTTGGTTAGTCTCAAAAGTTCATTAATGAGAGTATCTCATCAATAGAGATCAGCAAGTACACAAGTTATATAAGTAGTAAATAAGATTTCATTTAGATATTGATCTCAAATAAATTGTATTGTCATTTCAATTTCAATATTGAGATAACTCATTTCTAGTAAATTTGATATTAAGATTTCCGATCAATCTTATATCTATGGAATTATTCATTTAATTTAGGTGTTATTTGTTTAAATTAACTCAAATTATATTATATTTAAACATATAATGAAGATTAGAGTATTATATAATGACTCATCTCTAATGGCATACAAGATGATTATAGATGTGTCAAGTGGGTTAGGCGGCAAGGGAATGACACCAGGTATGACCCGACTGAGTCATGCTTGGCCTGGCACAACATGATTTAGAATCAATCCTAGATTTGGGTTGTGCTAGCCTGAGGCACTACTCATGTCATGCCTCATGTCGGGCTAGGCATGACACATTGTCTACCCCATTGGCATGGTTCATTGACATGGTGACTATGACCCGAGACTAGGAATGTGTCACGAGTCATAGAAATTTGGGTAACTAGATTTTTGTGACCCACCCATGCCTAGATTCATTTATATTTATTCGCCACATCCGTGTGGCAAGTTTTTTTAATGAAATCTACCATGTTAATTTGGTGAATGGCATTGGGATAGGAAGTCCTGATGGCTCGTGGTCTTGGACTCACTAACGAGTCCATGCAATGGCTATGACCAATGTCTACCACGAGATGAACGCATACTTGTGCTCGATAGCTATAGTACTCTCTTTTGCTATCAAACACGTGCATCCACATTCCCATTAATTTTTTTAAAAAGCTAGTTAGATCATGGCCATTGGAATTAATTCCAATGGCTAAGGAAAGAAATCAGATGACTATCATATTTCTACCCATTTAAATATTAAAAAAATCAAAAAAATATATAATTTTTTATTAAAAAATAGATAAATATAGATTAAGTATTTAGAGATTTTCATTCTAAATTCTATATCTCTCTCCTCTCTTCTACCTTAATTTGCTTTCCTTCTCTCTCATTCTCAATTTAAAGTTTTTTATCTCTACTTTTCTCTCTCATTGCATCCCAACCCTTTGGAAGTTAGAAACCAAAATGGTGGAACATTTTTTTATGATAAAGAAAACCACAATACACAAGCAATAGTTCTAGTTGTGATTATGCTTATGTGTAACGATGCCAAAATCTGGGTATTTTTATTATTTATTTATAAATATAAATAATTTTTTTAAATATAAACTAAAAAAATAACTATTGGCTAATAGTCAATATAATGATAATAAAATTAACATCGATTTAGAAAGTTCCATGGCCGAAGCTATATTTTCTACCATTACCTTGACCTAAACTTAAATGCCTAAAATATAAAAAAATAAGAAAAACTTCAGTAGTTTGGACTCACTTTAAGATATTAAAAAATAAAAATTCTACGGATGTTAATGAAGATTCAGCACAATATACATATTTTCAAAATTATATACATATATGAGTTCAGGTAGCACATGCAACCTAAAGATGCATGTTGATCAATGTATCAAAAAATATGGTGCATTAGATTTACAATAAACCCAACTAAGTGGTTTGGTATTTGAAGTTAGATCTAGTTCAGCTTCTTTTACCCCCTTCATGTACCATAATGATTCAGTGAGGGAAGGTATGACCAAAATTATTATAATTATGAGTCTTTTGATTAGAGTTTTAAAGAATCCTAGGATAGTCAATATCATGAAACCCTACTTACAGCCTCCTTATCATAGAATTCATAGGTCTACTTATAGGAATGACATAATAAAATATTATAAGTTAAAAAATATTTAATATTTAATGTATTTAAGAAATTTAATTGAGCGGTGTCTGTGATATCTGATATATAGACAAGTTAAAGGTATCAAATGGGTCATGCCATGTCGACACATGACCCATCTTTTAATGGCACAAGTTACGCCACTATTCCATGGCATGCATGGCATGCTTAAAATCTCATATTGTGCCAAGCACGACACAGTTAATGGCCCACAGCCCAGCATGGCATGATGAGCATGACAAATTGCATGGTTGCCCGACCATTCCAAATGGCGAAGATGCACACATCATGCATCTTTGCCATTACCCAACTATAGATGGTGGCACGGCCCCGAGTGCATAGCTATGAGGATGATGGGTGACTGGCTTACAGGCCAGCCAATTATAATTGGTCAAGTGACCAATTATTTTTTTAAAAAGGGATCGCCCCATGATGGTGCGGTCAAATTTTTTTAAAATAAAATAAAACTACATGGGTGACCACCTGATAAGGACCTCATTGGGTGGTCACCTAGGCTAATTTACCATGCTATCGGGCTAGGCACACAGGTATTGCCTGGCTCAGCACAAGGCATGGCACATTATACCATGCCCATTTGACACCACTAAGACTAGTCACAATGATGTATCATTTGCATATCTCACCGCCCACTATGTAAATTTCACATGAAAATTTGATAAAAAAAATTTAATATTTTCTAAGATTCTCCTCATAATAGCTCTAACATATATGAGCGTATGATGAGGACATTTATAAATTATGATTTTCATAATAAAATATTTATTATCATATTTGATAATGCATCTAATAATTGAATAACTATTAGTACGTTAGTTAAAACAATTAAAGATGAGCCATTATGTGAGATTTTTCATGTTAAATACATGTGTCACATTATTAACCTAATAATATAAGTATGAATGAAGGTTTTTTTCTCTATATTAGAAAAAATAAGAAACTCACTAAAATATCTTTAAAAATTTTGTAGACAATAAGAGTTTTATAGTATTTTTTTATCTACAAGTCTAAATATGAAGAAATTATAAATGCATGTGAGACATTGTTGGAAATATACTTACTTGATGTTGAAGTCATGTGTTGGATATAAATACGTGATATCTAACTAGGTCAATAGTTAGAGTGACAAACTTATTATTGATGACTCTGATTGGGATACTGCAATTTCTTTTATGAAAAATTTAATGATTTTTTTTGGCATGACGAACATGTGTTTGTCTATGTATACTTCCACCACTTACTATACACTCAGGTATATATGCAATATTAATAACATATTTAGTAAGTTTAGAGGTCGCCCTACATTTAGTTCCATGGCTATTGATATTGAAAATAAATATTTTAAGTACTGGTCCATTATTTCATCTCTTTATTGCGTGGCTACCTACATGGATCATACATTTAAGGTGAAAGGGGTAAAAAATATTTTGACATACATATCAACATGCATGAACCAGGTACACCAACCTGAAGATTTCATTCACTAAAAATTAACTGACTTATTTATATATTATGATACTATGTATGATAGTACTTATAGTCATGCTCTAAGTATGAATATAGACATCATATTCAAAGATTGACTTCTCTATTCTATTAGTGAGGAGGAAATGATGGGGCAGTTCATTGAATAGGACCGAGCTATATTGGTACTTAGATACTAATTATTTCTCATTGTTATCCTATGCTATCTAAGATGGTATGAGATCTACTAAATCATCCAATGTCTAACATAGTATTATAATCTACTTTTTCTACTACAATCAATATAATTATAGATAAGTGATCAATACTATGACCAAATATCATTGAGGTACTTGCATGCATGAAGTACCGGGAAGATTCGAGATTATACATTCGATATAGAGTAGGAGCTTAAAAGTTGCTGGCATATGATGACTCATAGGACTTGGAGGATATTGAGACCACCACGAGTGATACCTTCAGATGGTGAAATGATGATGATGATTTGTTTATAGACACTGATTGACATTGAGATTGATCATTATTTATTGAATTTGTATTTATATTATGATTGTTATTTTTATATGATTTGATTCATAGTTAATACTATGATTATGATTTACTTTGTATTTTTTTTGATATTATCATTATTTATTATTTTTATTTTATGTCTGTCTCTTGGATCTTTGTTTGAAATAAAAGTTTCATTTCATTTTTTACTCTACTCATAGTTCTAGTTTATATATTTTTAGTCTTATATACATTTGCTTCACTAATGTTATGTGTAATGTATGAGGTACATATAATTAGTTTGTTTTCTTTGTTTTTTATTTTATGTTTTAATTTTTATGTCTCTATTATGACCACTTATTGGTGTGTGGTGGTGGTGGAAATGGCCGGTGGACAATGCTTGTGGTGGTGTTGCACACAAAATTGGCCAATCATGATATGTCGGGAAGAACACGATCGCTCTACTAGGCCACCAGCCACCCAAAATGTGCTAACATGGTACTACCCATTTGACACCTCTAGGTGGTAATCACCATTGGACATATCCCAATGGTATCCCTTCTTAGATATTCTCTTGGTAAATCATTGTCAAGATAACAAATCATCATTACTCAAGAGTCATTAATAATTTCATACATATTAGGTAATTTTATCAACTATCCTTAATGGTTACTTCCAATACATACTTATATTGTATAATTTCATGTGTCATAAAGAACAAGGATTTGATTGATTTGTAAATATTTTTACTTTCAGGTTCGTAAGTGTCTTACTCTCACAATCAACGTACACTTTCCTCAAGGGTCGCCAATGAGAATTATACAAGTGAAAACAACTCATAAGAGTTGTCACCACCTTCCAAGTCACAACATACTCATACATGTTCTAATGATTGCTTGTACCATCTTTTCTAGTGATGATGCTACTCTGACAACAAAGGTAAAAATCTTGAGAAAATATTCTATATAATGTCTATCCCAATCGATAACTAGTTTTTTAAAATGTATATACTGGATTAATATGTAAAAATAATTATACATTTGACTTTGTAAGTACTATACTTGTAATTATTGACATTCCCAAATTTTGAGTTTCAACATATTTGTTTATCTCATTCATCACTGTCAAAAAGGATGTCACTTCCTACCATATGCATAAGTAAACCTTATAGTTTACACATTATCAGTTTTATAATTTATATTGTACCAAAACGTAAATATTTTTTATTTTGGTAAATATTTTTTCTTAAATATTAAAATTTGAGTTTATTTTTTAAAATATTTTAAAACCAATGTAGGTATGGCAAAACATAATTTTCCTAAATATAAAAATATAAGAAAAGAAGAAATGATTGATTTCAAAAAAGTGAGACAACATATTTTATTTTGGTTTAATGTAAGGAAAAAATGTTTTTCTTTCTCTTATTATCAAAAAATCTAAGGGTTCACTATAGGTGTCAGATGTGTTGTGTTGGACTGAGACAACCCAAATTAATGGGAACTCAGACCAGCACGCGCATATGTCTTGCCTGCCTCAAATCTTTACGGATTCCATCCGCCAAGAGCAAACAAATACTTTGGAGTGTGTGGGCAAACCAAATCCAAGGCTACTCATAATCATATCCAATTAGATGATGACTTAGAAACACAGCCTCTGCCATCACACTCATATTTGAACCTCCCAGAGAGATTTGGAAACTCTATCATGTTCAACAAGACCATAACAATTGCAGAATACCAAGGGCACCCTCTTGCTAATCACATCTCTGTCAAGAATGGTAAGCCTCATGGTGCACTTCTCATTCCTCGTCTACCCCTCTATGCCCCTACTGTTGCTGAATCTGTTAATGTCATCTCATGCTGGTAATTGCTACCTTGAAAAAAAAAATTTGTTTTGCTGTGTTGACTCCCCAAAGTGGTGATATTGTGGGTTAATTATTGCAGGTAGTGGAGAATACTGAGTGGATAGAGAAAATAGGCTGGATATATGTCTCTGTAACTGAAGACGTAGTGACTAGTTAGAGAATTTCATGCTCTCTAATTTAGCTACTTAAAAAATATTATAATATTATATTATTTATTTTAGCTACTTACTTTTTTAAGTTAACTCCAACAATACTATATATTTTAGCTATCCATCTCAACAAACTATAACTAACTTTTAAAAAATAATTTTTATGTAAATATATTATAATCATATAGATATATTTCAAATATTTTGTGTAATGAATTAATGCTCACACTATTAAACTACAATTAATTGGATTTACTAAGTATAAAATAAGCAACACATAATCTCACTTTTTCACACACATACACAATCACACACACAAGCACACAAACAAGCACACACACAAGAGCACACCCAAGAACACACAAAATCACACACAAAATCACACAAAAAAACATAGACACAACACACACACACACACACTACTAATATATATCCATCATTTATCCTAAAAAAAAATTAGCTAAAATTTCTATTTACTGAAAATGAGATGAATTTAAAAAACAAAAAAAAATTTGTTTAGAGAATTTTTTTCTGTTGCACTCACAAGCAGCGAAATCTAGTTTTCGTGCAATGAAAACCAGTTTTTGCTGCTCTCAAGATTTAGTTGCACAAAATCATGTTTTCGTTGACCGAAATCATGTTTTCGTTGCCCGAAATCATGTTTTCGTTGCCCGAAATCATGTTTTCGTGGAACAAAATCAAGATTTCGTGCAACAAAAACATGTTTTCGAGCAACAAATCAAGTTACTGAGATGTATCATGAATAATGAATATCAAAGATACATTTGCAGAAACAATGCCAAAACTAAACAACGCCAAAACAAGAAGAAAATTTCGAAACTTTTTCTTTTCTGCCGAAATAAAAAGTATGCGAAAATCTTAAAAAAATGAAGAATACCTAAATTACGTGAATAGTGATGCGTCTGGCGAGAAAGGAGTCCTATTTTTAGCTATTGAATACAACGAAATATCAAATAGCTAGCAGTAGGAGAGAGCAAATAGGAAACGCCAAAAATAGGAAACGCCAATCGAATATTAAACCCAAAAATAGGTTAACGGCAACTAAATACAGTTAAACCCATGCATATTATCATGCAGTTTCCACGATTTTCTCCCTCCCAGATGTGAACTAGAGCCAAGGGAGAGCAAAAAATTGGTGCGTTAAAATTGTGAAAACGCCCACAATTAAGAGAAACGAACTCTATTGACGCATGGCAACCAGCACGACTCGGCTAGAAGAAAAGTCCTTGGCTCAATCATCAAAAAGCGGACGGCCACCGCAAGGCGTAACTTTTTCTCAACGAACATCCAGTGGCCGCATCGGGAGTCTATCGCGCGATGATGACCTAGAGTTCGCGTCAGGAGAATTGGGTGGGCAAAATGATTATATTAATTACACGGTGCTTTTGCCCCCCACCCCCGATAACCAACCGGCTGCTGGGCCTTCTTCCAACAGTAATATTAAACCTGACTCTGGAGCAGCAGATGCTTATCCAACGACCCGGTTCGGTTCTGGGGTCATGGGAAGGGGGATTGACGAGGAAAATGAGATTAATGGGGGATGTAGGATGAAGATGGAAAGGAGGATGTCGATAGTGAAATCTAATAACAAATCAATGCTATTGAGAAGCCAAACTAGTGATTTTGATCATAACAGATGGCTGTTTGAGACTAAGGGGACGTACGGCGTGGGGAATGCCTACTGGACAGAGAATGCTTATAACCCAGAAGTAGGGTTGAGCATGTCTGATTTCATGGATAAGCCATGGAAGCCACTTACTCGCAAGATTAAGGTTCCAGCGGCAATACTAAGTCCGTACAGGTGGGTACCCATCCATTTTATTCTAGCAACTCGCTAGACATTTTTACAAAGGCTTAGTTACGTGCTGACACTACTTAATCCCCTCGCACTTTGCAGGTTGCTTGTAGTGATTCGTTTGGCGGTGCTATGTTTGTTCTTAATATGGCGAGTACAAAATCCAAATCCTGATGCTATGTGGTTATGGGGCATGTCAATCGTCTGCGAGATTTGGTTTGCATTCTCATGGCTATTAGACATACTTCCAAAGATGAATCCTATTAATCGAGCCACTGACTTGGCTGCTCTCCATGATAAGTTCGAGCGACCCTCGCCTGCAAATCCTCAAGGCCGTTCAGATCTCCCAGGGGTGGATGTCTTTGTCTCCACCGCTGATCCCGAAAAAGAACCTCCATTGGTCACTGCCAATACTGTTTTATCGATTCTTGCAGCCGAATATCCAGTGGAAAAGCTTTCCTGCTACATATCAGATGATGGAGGTGCCATCCTCACTTTTGAGGCCATGGCTGAAGCTGTTAGATTTGCAGAGGTTTATTTATTTATTTATTTATCTATTTATTTATTTATTTATTTTGATCTATAAACTAGCAAAGTTGTCTAATTTTGAACCGATGCACACCCACATCTGGTGTGATCCTATGATCGACCATGTGGCAGGTTTGGGTGCCATTTTGCCGGAAACACAAGATAGAGCCAAGAAATCCAGACAGTTATTTCAACTTGAAAACTGATCCAACGAAGAACAAGAAACAGCCTGATTTTGTTAAGGATCGGCGTTGGATCAAGAGAGAGTACGATGAGTTTAAGGTCAGGATCAATGGTTTCCCTGAAGCCATCCACAAAAGAAGCCATTTGTATAATTCAAAAGAGGAAAGAAAAGAAAAGAGCGTTGCCCGAGAAAAGAATGGGGGTGTGTTGCCACCTGAGGGAGTCAACGTGGTCAAGGCTACTTGGATGGCTGATGGAACTCACTGGCCTGGAACATGGTTAAATCCATCTGTTGATCATGCTAAGGGAGACCATGCCGGCATTTTACAGGTGATGACGCTGCTGTAGTTTTAGGATCACCAAAACCCTATAGGCTTCTTCGAACTACGAAAATACACGGGAGAAAATATTTTTTTTTTTAGAATTAATGGTCATTCATTTACATTGTAGGTCATGAGCAAGGTTCCAGAAAATGATCCAGTAGAGGGGCTCCAAGACGAGAAAAAACTGGATTTCAGAGGGGTTGATATCAGGATACCTATGTTTGCATATGTTTCAAGAGAAAAGAGACCGGGCTACGATCATAACAAGAAAGCTGGGGCCATGAATGCCATGGTTAGAGCTTCGGCTGTGTTGTCGAATGGCCCATTTATACTGAACCTAGATTGTGATCACTACATCTATAACTCTCTGGCTATAAAGGAAGGGATGTGTTTTATGATGGATCGTGGAGGAGATCGCATATGCTACATTCAATTTCCACAAAGATTCGAAGGGATCGATCCATCCGATCGATATGCTAATCACAACACTGTCTTCTTCGATGGTAATTTACAAATTGATCTTGTTTTTTATCCTGAGATAATTGTGTTTAATGAAGAAATAAAACTGTTACTATTTCGTTATAAGCAAAAACTTGAAGGGTTTGATAGTAATTTACTATTCCGTCATAAACAAATTGATCACATACACGTGTTTTATAACTTATTACATTTTACAATTTCTCAGAATAAAATAAATAATCTTTCAGAATAAAATTAATAAAATACAAAAAAATAAAATAAAAATAAAAAGTGTTATATTGTCACATGCTTGCATGGGTCTAAAAAAATTATTTAAATAAACAAAAAATATTATATTAATTATAATATTTCTCCCTCTAATGTAATATTCTTCAAATCCAATTTTTTTTTGAAGCATATGTACAGCTTTAGTAAAAATGTATGTTATTTATTCAATAGCTTAAACATATTTTTTTTAGTGCTATTATTTAATAAATAATATTTTAGAGCAATGTATTTATTATATATATATATATATAGTTATATAGTTATATCAAGTTTCTCTTCACTTATTTCGTTCATAATTCTTCTCATTCATATAGATTTGATAGTGGCTAATGAGATACAAATATATTTTGCCTCAACAATGGAGAAAACAACATATGACCATTTCTTTGAGACCCAAGAGTTGATTCTAGACCCAAAAAAGAATATATATATATCCATATTTTTCTCCTAAGATCTTCTATACAACTCTATCCAAAAACTATCACAGTGATCATATAATTTCAGATTTAATATTTTAGAATATTTTATTCCAAGATTTATGATGCCCTTTAGATTAGATATCTCAAAATTTTACCGTAGTCCTAATATATCAGTGATTTGAAGAATGTATAAACTGAGATAAGATATTTGTAACATATACAATTATAGGTCTAGTTTTGCTTAAGTTTAGGAGGTATCCAACTAGGCTTCTATAAAGAGTCTCATTTATTATTATTCCTTTATTAGCTTTGAGTTTTTTGATTTATTATCAATTGATTTGAGACTTGTTTGCATTTAGATACTACAAATTTATTTGAAAATATTTGAATGTATTTGTTTTGGATAATTAATAGTCCACTACCATATTAGAATATATCAAACTCCATAAAAATGATGAAGAAGTCACACGTCACATATTTCATACTTATTCATCATATTTTTTTAAATGAATTAATCAATTCTAAATTGTATATGTAAATACCAAATCATCCATATATAAGGTCAGTTAAAGAATTCTTGAGGCACTTTAGGTTTTGATGCATAATATGAGTCATTGAGATATCTGGCGAACCCATATTTCATCATATATATGTGTTTTATCATAGTATATCAAGCATGAGATATACTATGATCTATTATGTGGTCATAAATTAGCTCCTCTAATTTTCTATTCAAGAAAGCAAATTTATCATCTAGTTCATATAAAGTGATCACCTCCATTAAGAAATTAGTTCAACTACTAGCTTGATAGTCTCAAGTGAGGCCACTTAAGCTATCAATTAGACTTTGTAAGTGAGTTTAATTTTGTTAGAAAGTTTTTTGATATTGAGTATCCACTTCACTTATCCATTCATAATATTGTATAACCTCTTTAGAACTTTGAGGTTGTATAATAATAAAATTATACTTCTCATATATTTCTTCTAATATTCTAATTTCAATTGGTATAATAGGCGAGAGAGTAGAAGAAGAAATAAGTTAAGTAGAAGAAGTGTACTTTCCTTTAGGGAACATCATTACAAACCTTGGTATTTTAGTAATTTAGAATTGTGGGAAATCATCTCATCTTTAGTTTGAATTTATTTTTGAACTAACGGACAGTGAAGTAGACAATTGAGAGTGAATAATGCAACTTGAGTCTTAATCAAATAGCACATTTTTGCTTACTTAAAGTTTATTATTATGGGTATATAGTCTATACCCTTTGGATTAAAGATTGCAGCCCACAAAGATATATTTCTAGCTTTCCATGTCCATTTTTTTCCTTTTATACTTATATATTTGAGAGTAACATAATCTTCCAAATATTCAAGTGACTAACAAATGATTTATTCCCATTTAAGTCTTAAATTGGAGAGAGATTTTTTAAGATTTGAGGTTATATTTATGTTTAATAAATAAACAATAATGTTAACTACTTCGGCTAAATAAGAGTCATAGACATGCTTTTGATTACAATATGTCAAAAGAAAATAAATAAAATATAAATAATATAAGAAAAATAAAAAGTACTACATTGTCACATGCCCACACATGCTCACACATGCACTTGTCCGAAAATTTTAGTTAAATAAACAAAAATAGTATATTAACCATAAAAAAAATAAAAAGATAAAAACAATAAAATAATCACCTATGACATATATTGGGAATATAATACTTAATTTACTTGATGCTTATTATTAATATTAAAAGAATTATTAATAATAAGTATTACATATAACAAATTATTTAACATTATTTCAATTAATGTGATGTTCTATTATACCCAGGAGATTTTCATAATACTTTCCTTGATAAAATAATATTTCACTACAATGTATCTTGTTCTGATGTCAAGCTTGTTGTTATTGTAATTATTGATTTAATATAACAAAGAAGTAATGTTGCTCAACCTATTTTTCTTTTTTTTGATGGAGGTCATACCTAGTACACAACACTCTCGCTTTAACTAGGGGTCTAAGAGAAGTTAATATCTCGAAATTCTTACCCCCAAAAATTTGAGAGATTATATTTAATGAGTATTGAACCTGAGACATACCATTCTTGGATGAAAATACTAATCATTGCACTGAGACAAGATTTCTAATACCTACATATGCAACACAAAAGTTTTCTAAGTGATTAAGTATCTCAATAGTATTATCACTCAAATATATTTAATTTCAGAATTCTAATGAGATTAATTATATTAGTACTTATGTAATCACACATAATTTGTTTCTCCTTGATATCCTTCATAATTTTTTTCAACCTTATGGCTTGGAAAGTTTTCATATAAGCCAAAATATACCTTTTTTCCATAGTTTATTATGCTATTGAGCTTTGTTTTTTTGAAGCTCAAGATATTGTTCCCGAATCAAGAGAAAAAATATATCAAGATGTACCTTTCACATCTTCAAAACAACACCCCATTCACCATCACAATGCACAAATAACTTCACTTAAATATTCTTGAAGTACCCTAACTAATATTTATTGTGCTTTTTAATTTCCTGAAAACTCTTCTTACATCGCCTAGGTGTAAATGACTAGGGGAGTACATGCATCTAGAGAGTTAATTTACAAATATAGTAGATACAAGATTGCAATTTAATGTATCAAACTTTTTTAGAATATGGTTAATGTATTTTTTTTAATAGTTGAACAAAATCATAATTTTTGTAATAATCAATTTACAAAAAAAGTTTTGCAATAGTCCCGTATCACTCATTTCATACTGTCAAAACATGTCATGTTTGAATTTTTTAATCATTTCCATATTATTTCTAGTATAATTCAAATCACCAACATAAAGAGAAACTATTAGAATTATAATATTACCTTTGCTCTATACATAAAGTGTAGGTTCACTCTTTCTTATTTTGAAGTCATGTTGAATTAGATAACTATTTATTTTGAGTGTATCATGCATTAGATGCTTGTTTCAAGGCATACAATACTTTGCTTAGTTTGTTGACATTTTTTGTCCACCAACTATGAACCATTGAGGTTTTTTCACATAGATTTTCTCTTTTAACTCTCCATTCAGAAATATTGATTTAATGTCTAGTTAACATAGTACCCATCCTTTTTGAGTTGCCATAGCAAAAATGTATCATGCACGAGCATCCATAACTATTTATTTGAGTGTATCATGCACAAGAAGCTGTCAGGTCAACCTTTTCATTCTTTTGTGGGTTTCAATCAATTCCCAAGCATCATTACTTTCAATAAATTTTATTTCCTTTTTTGTGACATTCATCTAGTCTTCATATATTACTGTTTCTTCAAAACTTTGTGGTTAAGTAACTCAAGAATTACCTCTTCCATAGATTTCAATCAACATTCTCATATTTTTTGAACCAGAAGAAAAAATGAATATACAAAGGAAGAAGACTTGCATATGGGAGTCAATGTTACTAATCTTGGATAGTCTTGAGAGGATGAAATTGAGATTTTATTAGATTTACTTTCTTCAAGATTTCTTGCTTGAAGTTCTTATATGAAAATTATTTTCTTTTTGAGTCTAGTTTTGTTCCAAACTCCATGTAGTGTTTTTCATTTAACATAGCATCATGGATAATAAATAGCTTATGAATTTTCAAAAGTATATAGTCTAGAACATTTAAATTGAGTATTGTAACTCGTAAAACTATACTTCTCACTTGTTTTATCTAACTTTCCTTCTCCTTTTTTTTGGTATCTAAGAAAAACATACATAACCAAACACCTTGAATCTTCTATCTGTCAGCTTTCTCCCACTTAAAGCTTTAATAGGAGATATATCCATCAAGGTATTTTTTGGATTTCTATTTAGAAGATATACTATGATATTCATTTTTTCATCCCAAAAGTTTTTAGGCAATCCATTTTCATGTAGCTTTGATCATTTCTATTACAATTAGGTTCTTTCTCTCAAATACTAAATTTTATTGAGAATATAGACAATTGTGTATTATTTTTTAATTCTTTTATTTTCATAGAAATTGCTAAATTTGCTTGAAGTATACTCATTTTCTAATCGCTTCTTAAAGTTTATATGTATCATCCAACTTATTTTTCTATATACTTCTTAAAATTTTGGAAGATGTAAAATACTTCAAATTTTTATTTGATGAAGAATACCCAAGTCTTTCTTATGAAGTCATCAATAAACAACACAAAATACTTTTTTCTTAGAGAAGGTGTACACATAGGTCTATAAATGTTTATGTGAATCAACTTTGGCATACTTCTAGCCCTCTAAGCATCTCCTTTTGAAAATGGTTGTCTGTAATTCTTGCCAAGAGCATACTTTTAACACGCTCCCCTATTTTCTTCAATTCCAATGGGTAGTATATATACCATCCTTTTTTGGAAAAGTGTCTTCAAGCTATTGAAGTCAAGTGCCCAAATATTCTATGTCAAACTAGGTTTCTTCATTGTCCTATACTCTAAGGCTTTATCATTAGTTCTATTGAATATAAGAGGGAAGCTTCGATTCTTCTCTATTTTGTATCTTTTTCAATTTACCTTAGTGTTATTTGTCATATATGATACACATATTTTCTTCAAAAAGAAGTTTGTAACCATTACGAACTAGTTCTCTCACACTCAATAAATTTTTTTCCAAGGATTGTTCAAGAAATTATTTTACTCTTTTTAACTTGTAGGCTGATAGATCTGTCAAGTCAATGAAGAGGTTTTTATCATCAACCATGTGGTTTGCACAATGAATGTGGAAGAATTAGATATCATTTTCATGTTCAGTTGCACTTAGACAAGCATAAAAACATGTTTTCTTCAGTCTTTTCTTTTTCAGCACAACTAGCTTGTTGGTTGACATTGCATTTGAAGTTTTGACATGAATAAACAGCCATTTTCAACATGGCTACTAAATGAATTCTATATATTTTCTTTATTTGTGTGCTTTCTCTGATCATTTATAGTGTTGATTCTTAATTTTAATTGATAATTTAAAGAGGGTTTTCAAAATATCTCAATAGTCTTGGTTCATTTCTTTTTAGGAATCCGAGTTGTTTAGTGTTGAGCAGAGAAAAAATTTTAATTTCTTCATTAACTACACACTTAGATCATATTTGTATAATAGCCTGATCAAAATTTTCTCACAATTCTAGTGTCAATGATTTCTTTATCATACCATCATAAATTTGTCTCGATAACTTATTTATTAACTCTATAATTTTTTGAAATTTAAAAAAAAAATTATCACAGGATATATCCATATGACAAACTTCCACAATAGTCTATTATCTCAGTAATAATAACCAAGCACGTTTAAATTTAGTGTTCTTATGAGATATAGTACATTAGTGATAGTTAAAACTCAACTACAACTCTATAAATTTGGAATATAACTTCTTTAGAATTTGATTCTTTCATATTTTCATGAACTTTTATGAACTGGATTCTCTTATCATCTTTGATTTCCTTTTGAAGAATATCTCATGATTCTTTAGATTTTGAAGATCTCGTGATATTAAGAATTAATTTGTTGATGACACCTTGTTGAATAAATAATAGGGTATTTGCATCCATTTTATTTAGTTCTTTTAGTCCATTTTTTCATCATGAGTTAATTTTGATGTATCTTCAAGTTCATCATGGTTATATTCAACCAGATTCCAGACATATGATACATAAAAAGTATTAATTCTTTCCTACTAAAAATCATAATTTTCACATTTTAATAATGGATTAGAGAATGAGGCAATTAACTAATAATGGAATTAATATGTCTCAGTAGTAATAATTAATATTCATGTATGTTTTTAGATACGTTTAAATCATCACTAATACACTGAATCTTATAGTAATTCTAAAAGTAAACATGCTTAGTCATGATCATTTAATAAGACAATTAATTAGTATAGAAATACGTCGTATGCATCTAGTTGGTAAGGGAAGATTGAAGGAGGGTGAAAAAAAAAATTAAAAAAACACTTTGTTACAAAAAATGTGGTATTCGTGCTACCCAATCTACTTGGACACCAACATCATGTTTAGATATTGTTGCTTCTATTAGTCATCTCATATACGGTAGAATATTCATATTTAGACGATAACAGCCATATGATTGACTGCATTTCCTTGGAGCCGTGATATCAACTTTGTGAGAGAGAACAAAAATAATACATCATCGCTTACACTATTACTACATATGACACATTATTTTACGTTTAGAAATAATGCTCATCTATATGTTTTTTTAATACCAGGGAATATGCGAGCTCTTGATGGACTACAAGGCCCAGTTTATGTAGGAACTGGGTGCATGTTTCGCCGTTATGCACTCTACGGATTCCATCCCCCAAGAGCAAACGAATACTTCGGAGTGTTTGGGCAAACCAAATCCAAGGCTACTCATAATCATATCCAATTAGATGATGACTTAGAAACACAACCTCTGACATCCCACCCATATTTGAACCTCCCAAAGAGATTTGGAAACTCTGTCATGTTCAACGAGACCATAGCAATTGCAGAATACCAAGGGCGCCCTCTTGCTGATCACATCTCTGTCAAGAATGGTAGGCCTCCTGGTGCACTTCTCCTTCCTCGTCTACCCCTCGATGCCCCTACCGTTGCTGAAGCTGTTAATGTCATCTCATGCTGGTAATTGCTACTTAGAAAAATAAAATCATAACTTTGCTGCGCTGACTCCCTAGAGTGGTGATATTGTGGATTAACTATTGCAGGTACGAGGACAAGACTGAGTGGGGAGATAAAATAGGCTGGATATATGGCTCTGTAACCGAAGACGTAGTGACTGGTTACAGGATGCACAACCGCGGGTGGCGATCGGTCTACTGCATAACAAAGAGAGATGCGTTTAGGGGAACAGCACCCATTAATCTGACTGATCGCCTCCACCAAGTGCTTCGATGGGCGACGGGATCTGTGGAAATCTTCTTCTCCAGAAATAATGCCTTTCTTGGATGCAAACGTCTCAAGTTCCTCCAGCGCATTGCTTATCTAAATGTTGGGATTTATCCCTTCACCTCTCTCTTCCTGGTTGTCTACTGCTTTCTTCCAGCTCTCTCCCTTTTGTCAGGAAACTTCATTGTTCAGAATCTAAATGTTGCTTTCCTTTGTTACCTACTTACCATCACCATAACTCTTACTCTCATTTCCCTTCTCGAAGTGAAGTGGTCTGGTATTGGTCTCGAGGAATGGTGGCGTAATGAACAATTTTGGGTCATTGGGGGAACCAGTGCCCACCTTGTTGCGGTGCTTCAGGGTCTGTTGAAAATCATAGCTGGCGTGGAGATTTCTTTCAAGTTGACCTCAAAATCTACTGGTGAAGAAGAAGATGATGTGTATGCCGATCTTTACCTGGTCAAATGGACTAGCCTTTTCATAATGCCCCTCACTATCTTAGTAGTCAACATTATAGCAATTGTCATCGGTTTCTCTAGGACGATATATAGTGTGATCCCACAGTGGGGGAAGCTCATGGGGGGAACCTTTTTCAGCTTCTGGGTTTTGGCTCACATGTACCCTTTTGTCAAAGGGTTGCTTGGGCGAAGGGGAAGAGTGCCCACTATTGTATATGTCTGGTCGGGCCTCTTTTCCATCACTGTCTCCTTACTCTGGATATCCATTAGTCCTGCAGATAATACATCTAGTGGAACAGTTAAGATATAGAAAGGATCCAACAACACACCTTTCATGCTGAGTCGTGTGGGTATACGTTCTTAGATATTATACTTTTTCTTCTTTAGATTTCGTTTCCCTTTTCTGATTGTGATTCATAATGTTACAAAAATAGAATTAACTGTTAATATTTAAATTTTGTTCAAAAAGTTTGGTGCACTTATTCATATTGTTTTAAGTATTCTGAATTCCACATGCACACTTAACTTAATTCCTTTCCCGAAACTCATCTAGCGGAAGGTGTGTGCAGGAGTAATGGGAATTTACCGAAACTCCGAACACTCATCATCTTCTTCCCGTCATCCAGCGGCAAATTATGTATACAAACTGCCAGTTCTCTTTCGAATCCACCTAATTAAAAATTCGTTAGATGTTCGTTATTTTTCATTTCTCGAATGAGTTTCTATCTTATGAAGATTTATGTTTATATTTACATGTATATTTGCATATATATATGTATGTATGTATGTATGCATGCATGTATGTATGTATGCATAAATAAACACGCACGTATACACTACTGAACTTGTGTAAATCTGCCACTACAACATAAAACATAATCAAATACGTTTAAAAAGTGTCATTAAATATAATTCATGTCGCTTATCGAAAGTGTCATCCGCTAGCCTGTCATAAAAAGTATTTGCCTATAATGTCGTTTTTTAGCAGTGTAGTTGAAAAAAATATTGACGCTAAAATAAACTATTATTGTTTATTATACTAATTTACCTTGATACTCAAAATATCATAATTTATTGTATCAATCTTAAAATATATGAATACAATGACACTTAGTAAAAGTGTCAAGGAAGATAATGATTTAATTAAATATCAATTTAATAATTATTGTAAATATATTTTCACCAGTTATTGTATTACTGCATGCACATAAGAAAAACATACGTTACAATCCATACCAAGATTAAAGTTTTTAATTACAATTGGGGAACTTGGACTTCTTACATTTCATAAACAAAAAAAATATATCACAATTTTAACATTCATTTCTTTAATTCAATTCAAAATTTATTATATATGCAACCCAATTGTGCCTTATCTCCAAGAAACTGCTTCATGCTAGCTTGACTAAGTTGAAAGTTAATTTCCAAAAAAGGAAACCTACATACAAAAAGATGAACAATAATTAATTACACTTGCAGAAAAAAAAATATTATAGAGCATTGGAAAATAAAAAAGAAGGAATGATAACAACATATCATGAAAATAATTTATATAACAATTGACATATATGATTAAAAAAAATTTAACAACAACAAAAACAAAATTAGTAGTAATGTGTAAAATATAAAGCAAGAGATTTATCAATAATGGCATAAAAGTTGATAAAATATTTTAAAATACAAAACAATAATAATTCATTAAAACATATATGTGTGTAGTGAGTTGAAAGATCTCACAAACTACTTGAAGAAATACTACAAAAACTAATTAAATTTAATAAAATGAAAAGTTAAATTACTTGTCATCTTTCCAATACATTAAAAAAACTCGATGAGATGCTATGTAATGTAATTTCAAGTTCTATTGATTATACATATATAGTAATCCAATCAACTTATAGTTTTAGATTCATTAATAAAATAAAAGGCTACGTAATAAAAAAAAATTGTGCCTTGAAATAATAATTGTGTTTTATAAGGGTGAAAAAGTAATTTGCAATGTTGTGGTAAAGTATTGAAGCCAAAAGTCAAAATCACATTTTTTTCCATAGTCAATCTACAAAAAATATCTATAGTTGACAACATAAACAAAAGATAATATGATAACAATAAAATTCCAATTGCATATTCAATTTTAAAATATTTAATAGAAAGTAAGAAGTATTAAACTTGATCTCATTATGAAAAATACATTTATTATCACAATAGTTCATGGACCATTCCAAACTTGGAAGATCTTCTAACTTGACCAAAAAAAAAGTTTATCTTTAAACGCCTATGAATCATGCATACAATATACTAACGTAATTCAACCTTTGGAAATTAGAGAAATATCATGAATGTGTAAGGAAAATACTAAAATATCTTCAAATGATTATGTCTAACAATTTTCCTTCAGTCATAGTTTGGGTCAAAAGAAATATAAAGTATGAACCTCATCAAAAGTTAAAGTTGAAAATGTCAAAATTTGTTCATACTTCGATACAAAAAGGTGTCCACAATGCTTTTCAAATGGAGGAAAGTATTAATTGAGTCACCAACATCAACCATTCAGATCGTACTTCATCCAACTCATCTTTGTTGTATGATTTTATCCCATTAAACTGTTGAAAAGTAAAGTAATATTTTCATCAATTAAATTGGAAAATAAAAAAAACATTGATATATTGAGAACCAACAAATCAACACATACCTTTGTTGTAAGACATCCTTGATCGAGAATGATATTACTCATATATCTCATCACATGGTATCCACATTCAACACTACCTTGTTGTCTTGGGCACTGAATGGAAAAAAAAATTATTATATATATATGGAGTTACTTGCAAATCATATTGTACTAAGTTTAAAATTAAGAAGACACTAAATATTTTATTACTCAGTTTATGAGTCATTTACCCCTAATACAACCCAAATATGCTCTCTTTTTAACGATTTATATTTTTTAAGTGGATGAATTCTTAGAGCCCTGCATGAAGAAAAAAAAATTTGTTACCAACTATGCTTCATTCTATAATATTAAGGGAAAAACTTACATATTAACAATGTCTTTAAGATCATCTGAATGTTAATGATACAAGGAATCAAGGTAATAG
The DNA here is from genome assembly GCA_029783825.1 of Sapria himalayana. Classification (NCBI taxonomy): domain Eukaryota; kingdom Viridiplantae; phylum Streptophyta; class Magnoliopsida; order Malpighiales; family Rafflesiaceae; genus Sapria; species Sapria himalayana. The sequence continues at coordinate 11,698,688 of JAREIK010002838.1, read as the reverse complement.
GCGATCAAAGTCATTATATCAAGTACCACCAATACTCAATGATAACTACAAAATTAACATTAGTGTAACAACATAACATTTTTAATTTGATAAATATGTATACTTATAAGCTTACTTATGTTTAATAACTTACCCTTAGTTATATGGAATAAAAACAAAATCAGCATTATTTGCATTCATCAACCAATTAGCTATAACCCTTGACATATATTTCTTGCTTACTTCTCCCAATCCAGCTTTGGAAACCAATGTCGGATTACAAAAATAAATCGCTTTGCCTCTTTAGCATCAACCATCTTTTTATGCAAGTGCCTGATTTAATTTCACACAATATTTAAAAGTTTTAATATTTTAATTTAACTAATATTAAATACAATTCTCATTATGAAAAATTAAAGCATAAATAAGATAGTTAAAATATATGAAAAACATATTAAATGTTTCTCTTACCATATATAGAACATAAGGCAATTAGATGACACATTTGTTGATGAAATTATAATATCCATATCTTCTTTCATGAGGAAAGTCTTAAAAGACTCTCCAAAAACATCCTCTATGATTTCTACTCCATGTACCATCTCATCCTTTAACAATAGCCCAACTAATGTAGCAAAGTTCTTGATATCTATAGGGTTCTCATCCTTAAAACTTAATGTTCTCTCTTTATTCCTCTGTTTCTTAAATTTCGTTGAATCCTATCAAACATAAAATATCATTGTATATATAAGAATTGTCCTAGATAAAATTGTTTTTTTAGTATTAACAAGAAATTTTTTATTTTAAAAAAAATCACATACCTGGATGCAATGAGTAGTAAGAATGACTAATTGGGTAGACCCTAAAATTTGATGCCCAATAGCATCTCCAATAGTGGTAATTTGGCTTGGAATAGGTACAGAAAGTAATGTATTTGGATCATAAGAAACATCCACAGCAACAAGGAAGTTAGCACCACGTTCAAGTATCATTGTTCCAGCTGCAACTACATTTTCTTTTGTCATTATGGCCAATTGACAATTCATTACCTCTAAAATGAAATAATATTGTTTAGTTATATGCAATCATCTAAAGTTGATAACTAAACAATATTGTTTAGTTAGACAAAATAGAGTTATCATAACTTAATGAGCTTATTAATATTATTTATTATACAAACTTATATTGTAACATTACTTCTATATTTTCATATCAACTAGGAAAGTTGATATAAAAATTATGAGTTTGTGTTAACACATTTTTTTTATAGAACATAATATTAAATACAACTTAACTTGTTTGCTTTTAGTATTGGAGGAGTGTGGTCTTCTACTTGACGTTTTGGTTGCTCAACACTTTCAGGAATGACAATATATTTTTAAAGCATGTTAGAGCTACCAAAATCAGATTGAGGTGCGGTGGGTACCATCTAAGAGAGTTGAAATAAAATCTTTGCCTCAAACTTTGATTATCACTCTCGCGATTCTTTCATAAATTCCCGCAAAGCATGATCTGCAATAGAAAGAAAATATTATCGTGGAGTATAATGCTTTCCTTTAGCTCGTACTCGACCACTATATTTAGGAGTTCCCATTGCTTCAGTAAGTATGTCATTTCCATTGAAACTCAAACTACTTTCTTGTGACTGTTGCAACATCTTATCCTGATACACAATGATATTATAAAATTAAATGTCATATTGGTTAATATAAATAAGTTATTAACGTAAATGAAATATATGTTACATAACTTATACTTACAATCTTCTTCACTACCTGAATGACCACTTCATCATACATGCCATCTTTTTTCTCCATTACTTTCTTCTATAATATACTTCTATCAATGACTTTAGTAAAGCTGGTTTCTACGAACTTTTACAATATAAAAATGCAATATAATGAGTCTCTAGGCAAATTCAACATAAAATAAAAAGTAAAGTAACATCTTTAACTTATCATCTCTTCCTCAAGACCAGCATATCCCTTCCTACTAAGATGATGATTATAAATATATTTTTTTCCTTCTTTCTTTTTGAAATTCTATAAACTACTACAAATTTTAATTTATATTAAGGAAAGAAAAAATGATTATATGACATGAAAATAATTAGAAATTTACCTGAAATCTTTGAGACAATCTTTCTTTGACAAAAGTTGTCCAATCTTCATCTTCAATAAAACTATATTCAACTGGTGGTTTTTTATGAAGCTCTAGTTGGTCTTTGAAAGGAATGATATACTTTGCAGTCAACATGTTCTTGAAAGATCTAAAGCACATGCCCATTGATTTCATACAGTTCCTTCTACTTTTACAATCCAATGTAAATGCAGCTTAGAAGTAATGAACATAGTTATTTGTTGTTAAAAAAATTTGCAAATATAATTAGAAAAAGTTATAGATAGAAAAAAAATACAAGTTTACCTCAATGGAGTCCCACAGTTCATTCTTCAATTACTTAGGTACATGGTGCCAAGTGCTATATCTAATTGGGACCATGGTACGTGCCAATATGCAACTTGTGAGATGCACCGCAGCTTGTCCGACATAAACACCATCAACATTATATTTTACTGCAAGTTTTATTCCTTTGCTCCTATTTTTGATAATCATAGCCTTTCTTGTTATCCCTCTACATCTATTTCTTGTAGTTGTTTTATCTTGTTGTTCTGTTTCCATACCTATCATAAAAATAATTATAATGTTTAAATAAAAGTACAAAAATATCCAAAAACAATTTAAAGAATAAAAAATTAACTAATTAAAGGCATTACCTAATCAGCTGTTTTGCATAAAACATAATACTGTCAATATTTTGAATATTTTCAACCTGACATTAACTAAAATTGAAAGCATAACAATCATCTAATAACAAAGACGAATAAATTAACTAGTAAGTATACATTTAAAATACAAAAGACTATAACAGCATATCAATTCACAATACCATAACAAAGATACAAATTGGATACATTTATGATTTGTTTTCAACCCAAATTTCCTCACAATCATCTTGAATACAAATTTGATCAGAGTCATCCATTACATCAAATAATTCAACTTGTGTCAAAGAAGATATGACTGGACAATGTTCAATAGAAATGTCCATTGGATCATCATCGTTTGCTCTTTCTGTGAAGTCTTGTTGAGGAGTTGACAAAATAATTGACCATCTTGGATTAAGCTCATCTTGTACATAGAAGACTTTCTTAGCTTGGGGGCTAATATGAATGGATCTGACTTATAAGCCAATCTGCTAAAGTCAACTAAGGTAAACCCAAGATCATCAACCCTAATTCTATTCTTATTATCAACCCAATCACACTTGAAGACTGTAATTCTGAACATAGTATAATCAAGGTCCCAAATCTCAATAATAACTCCATAAAAATAAAGTTCCCCGAAAATAGGATTTTTATCCTTAGCACTAGCAATTTGCATGGTCGTTGCTACAATACTAACTCCATTATTTTGGGTAACTAGTAAATCATCAAGCTCCTTGGTATTATATTGACACCCATTGATGACATAATCATTATACTTCATCACATAATGACTTGGACCATCAGCTATCCATTTAAGGGTTTCAGATACATGTTCATTATTTCCCATTGCAACTTCAACCTATAGAAATAAGTTACAGTTATCATTTATATGTTAACCAATAATGTAAAAGAAAAGGAAATTTTAAGAAACCATTGTAGTACCTTTTGTCGTAACCAAAAGGTAAAAGTACAAGCATGCTCATCATGTAATCACTTTTGCCTTTTTGATTGACATGGATGTTTTACTTTCAGCCATTTCATGTGCTCTCTATGAGGTCATGTATAATAATTAAATAATTAGAGTAATATATTATATGTACAAAAAATAAAGAAATAAAAAGTTAGTGGTGTTTACTCAATATAAGGTTGGACAATTGATGTATTTTCCAACACATAATGATGTGCTTGTAATCATAAATTGGAATCGGGCTTCATAGTAAGACCTCCAAATATTGGTGCCCTGACTTTTTGGTATATGTTTAAACTACTAGGAATTCCAATAGCTTCCACATTTGAAAAGTACTCTGTACAAAACTCGATTCCTTCTTCTGCAATATAGCATTCAGCAATACAACCTTCAGGCCTAGTATGATTTCGTACATAGCCTTTTAACACTTTCATAAACCTTTCAAATGGGTACATCCACCTAAAGTAAACTAGTCCACAAAGTCTCACTTCTCTTACAAAATGCACAGTAAGATGCACCATGATATCAAAGAATGAATGTGGGAAGTACTTTTCAAACAAGCATAATGTCACCACTATCTCATTTTATAACTCATCTAATGAAGGAACATCAATGACTTTAGTACAGAGAGCATTGAAAAAGAAACTCAATCTATAAATGACATTCCTCACATGCTTGGACAAGATAGAACATAACAAAATTGACAAAAATTATTGTATTAATGCATGATAGTCATGGGATTATAATCCATTAAGTTTCAAGTCTTCCATTAACACAAGGTTTCGAAGGTTCAAACAATATCCATATGGAATCTTCAATTGTGAAAGTATTTGGAAAAATACCTTCTTTTCCATGGTAGAAAGTGTATAACATGCATGAGTGAGATATGTTCTCTTCGATTCAAACCTTGGTGCCAATTTGCTCCTTAAGCCCATATCTACAAGATCCAAGCGAGAATTAAGCTCATCATTTGTCTTACCTGCAATGTTGAGTAAGGTACCAATAATGCTTTCACAAACATTTTTCTCAATATGCATTACATCCAAATTATGATGGATATGAAGATATTTCCAATACTCAAGATCAAAGAATATGGACTTCTTTTTCCAATAATTTGTATTGTTGATTTTAGATTTTCCCAGATTAACCTTTTTTTCCCCCAAGAATTGCAAATTCCATTGATTTTTTTTTAAATATTTCCTCGCCAGTCAATATTTGTGAAGGTGACCGAAACTCTTATTTTCCATCAAATGTTTTCTTTTGTTTCCTATATGGATGGTTTCTTGGAAGAAATCATCTATGTACAGTATAGGAGTTCTTTTTTCCATGCTTTAACCTACAAGAATATGTTTCTTCTCCACATATTGGACAACCATAATATCCTTTAACTTTGCAGCCTGACATGTTTCCATATGCAGGAAAATCATTGATTGTTCATAATAGAACGACTCTTAACGTAGAGATTTCTTGTTTATGTGCATCGTAAACTTGAACTCCGACCTCCCACAATATTTTTAGATCTTCTATTAGGGGTGCTAAATAGACATCAATGTCATTGCCAGGTTGTTGTTGACCTAAAATTAATAAAGATAATATCATAAATTTTATTTTCATGCACAACCATGGAGGAAGGTTGTAAATTATCATGAGAATGGGTCAAAAAATATGTTTGCTATTAAATGAACTCTGAGGATTTATGCCATCTGCAGAAATTTCAAGTCTCAAGTTTCTAGGTTCTAAGGAAAACCCTGGCCATCTGCAGAAATTGCAAGTCTCAAGTTTCTAGGTTCTAAGGAAAACCCAGGCCATCTGCGATCAACTTGCTTCCATGATGGTGAATCTGATGGATACCGCATTTCCCATTAAAATTTATTTCTTCAACTTGTCATATGAGCTCTTTTGCAATTTTTGATGATTGAAACATTCTTCTAAATCTTGGAAGTAGAGGAAAATACCACATTACTTTCGCATGAACTCCTTTTCTCCTCTTAGTTCCTGTGTTATATGTCTTCCACCTCGAAGTTCCACAGGTAGGACATAAGGATGCATCTTTCAACTCCTTCCGATAAAGTACACAATCATTTGGGCATGCATGTATTTTCTAATATTTCATTCCCAAAGAATTTAATGTCTTTTTTGCTTCATACATCGACAAAGGCAATTCATTGTTTAAAGGCAACATTTCTCTAAGAATTTGTAAAAGCTCTGAAAAGCTATTATCAGACCACCCAAAATGTGTTTTCAAGTTGTATAATTTGATCAAGCCAACCAATCTTGTAAAGTTTCTACAACCAGGATATAATAGTTTTCTACTTCTTGTAGTAATCTTCCAAATAATTCAGGATCATTTTGACAATCATCATGTGCAGCTTGAACCATTTCTATTGTACTACGTTGATCATCAAATTGAAGTCTATCATAATGTTCTGCTCTTATGGTAGGTGGGCCACTTGGAGCTGCCTCTCCATGCCAATACCATGTATGGTAACTTTGATCAATTCCAAAGAAAAACAAATGGTCTCAAATCTTTTGAGGAGTATTAAAAATCATATTGCCATATTGTAAGCATGGACATTTAATGAAGGTTTTATTTATAGAATTTTGTATTACAAATGCAACAAAATATTCAACTTCATCTTCATATTTCTTCGATCTTCTATCCTTTGAGATCCATGAATGATCCATTATTAAAGAACAAATTATTTCCAATAGTGATCACACTTCAAATGGAAGAACATATCAACATTCCAATGTTATTCGTTTAGCAACCTCTTTTTTATCTGTTAAATGAAAATTCAAAAATCAATTTAAAAAAATTTTAATAAGCATGTCAGATATAAGATAGAAGGGATGAGTATTAATATTGTAATAATGTTGAATTTGTTTACATAGTCAACATGATTAGAATAATATTTAAACATGAGAAATTATTTCTCACAGTTAGTATGATTCAAAGAAAAAAAATATTTTAACAAAAAAATATCATTTAATTATTCTTTATATAAAAGTCAAATATGAGAAAAGTCAATTTATTAATAAAAAAATATTTTATTCTCCTCCAAATCCGATCCTAGAACCTCCCATCATGCATTCTAGTGCATTATAGGTTTTTATTCTTTTTTTTGTTATTTTTTTAACGAGAAATTATTTTAATCATATTTGAGGTGAAAGCTAATTCTCTAATTTATAAGAAAAAAGGACATTACATTGGGGAAAAGGAAAAAATAAGATGCTTTTTTTTATCAAACATGTCTAAGGAAAAGAGAAAATAAAAAGTGTTTTGAGAAAAGGAACGTTTTAATTGGCCATGTATTTTCCTTTTAACTATATTATTTTATTTATTTCTAGCTACTTAAAAATTTTATATACTATTTACTGGACTCCCAAATCTTATTTTCCTTATTTGTGTAGCTTATTTTAACAAATACTTTGCTTAATTTCTCATTTTCAATAATCAATATTCCCATATATAAAAGGTATATAACGTATATATTCTCTTTTTGATAGTAATATCTTTATTTGTCTATATTATTTTTATAAATACTTTGTTTAATTTCTCATTTCCTATAATCATTATTCCCAGGTATATAAGGTACATCTTCTTGTTTTGATAATAATATCCCTTTTTTCTTTTTTTTCTTTTTGTGAGGAAGATAGTAATATTCTATTCAAACTTCTCAATGTATAGAAATCATTTAAAAAGTAAAGTAAAAGTATTTAATTAAGTGAGTATTAATTTACCTATCATCTATTTCTATACAAGATAATAATATATTTTGACTTTGCTGTAATATCTAACATAAAATAAACAAATACGTGACCTAGACGAATTTATAGATATGACATTACATGTCTCTAGGTCCTTAGGCTAATTGATTTTGAAATGACATGACTATAGAGCACACATTTTTAGGAATTATAGCCTCCTTTTTTTCCATTCTTTCGCAGTCAGATAAACAGAGGAGGAGAGAACAAATAGAACAACATGTATAAAAATGGCACGAGATCAAAAATAAAAAAGAATGGATAATAACCTACTCAAAGCCAACAACAAGATTTGCCCACTCTATATCCCTTGTAATGAGCAAATTGGATCTTGCAAGAAGAACTGCAGACTGAGCCTAAAAATAGGATATGGAAAAGAATTCATTATTACTCTTTGGCAGAATAGTAGCTTGAACAAAGGAATCAGATAACTCAACTACGGCAAAATCGCCGACAAACCCAGCACCAACATCACAAAATCAACATTGATTGAAGGAAACATTATTAATTAAACTTCAAAAAATAGCAACACAACACACGATGCTGAAGATATGCTGCATAAGCCATGTACAACTCTACTTTCCACAGTTCGTAAAATAAGCCGTGTAGAAACTAATGACAAGAGTAATTGACTGTAATTTCTTTCTTTCAATCCCAATTTACACTCCTTTTCACCTTTTTATTTTGTCCTGCCAAGCTACAAAAATTTTCCGTATAACAAGGCTATCCATTAAGCATCATGCATTTTGGTAACATATCTACTAAATTAACAATAAAGGGCGGCGAGGACCTGTCGTGAAATGCGTAAGAATCTATTCACTGAGATCATGTGCGAGAATACAACAACCTAGAGGACGAAGGATATAAATAAGCAAAGAGAATTTCATCAATGAAGAAATGGAAAACAAAGCCATAGAGAAGCAGACCAAGACTCTTCCACTCAACTCTTCGAGTTTGTTGATAGCGCCTTTTTAAAACCTATTACATATATTACAAATAAAAAATACAAACTAATTAGTTCCAATTCAATAAATTCAAAATTAATATTTTCATATCCATGACACTTATAATAGTGACAAGGTTTATAATTTTCAACCCCTTATTAGTCTTAACAATCTATTAGTCTTAACAATCTATTAGTCTTAACAATGACACATCTAGTAGTGCCATAAAAACAGAAAACATGTTCCAAATAATGATGTTTTTAGAAAAATATCATGACATGTATAATTACAAATATAATAATGATATTTTCTGAAAACATCAAGGAATAAAATGTCATAAATTTGAAGTTTTGTTGTAGTGAAGGGAGCACTCAAGATCTAGATTGACCCTAGTCATATATATATATATATAGTATGACTTATTTTATGTGTGAGAATATATATTTTTCATTTTTATCAATAATAATGATCATGGAAAATGATAACACTCTTGAATATAATAATAATAATAATAATAATAATAATAATGAGATCTCATGTTCATGTACACAACTCATAAATAAAATTATTACAAAATATATATTTTATCAAAACTATTAGGAAGTTCCAAGTATATTAAACTATTACAAAATATATATTTAATAACAAATTACTTGATCAACAATTTTTTTTTTCCAATCCTAAGAGTAACATCAAAGTGCCTACTCATAATAAAATGTATTTTATTAGAGTATTCCAAGTCTATTAAGACATCTTTCCTTAATGAGATAATATTTCATTGACTATCATGAATAATTCAAAGAGACCTTCAAAACATCTCTCTTTTATCTCTTAATAAAGAATTTGTATGCACTATAGCATATAATTCTTGTTAGTGTTTTACCTCAAAGGTTATTGGATCTTATTAGCAAAAGACATCCATTCATAAATATTCCCCCACCCCTGTAGCCTCATTAAAAGGGTAATTGAATCTGAATGAGGTTGATCAAGTTTTTTTTTGGGAAACTTCACTCAAGCTTCACAAGAACAATTGTATGTGATGAGGGAGTTCCTAATTGAGACAACTTCATCCTCAAGTCCCATTAAAGTAACGTGAAATGGTGAAATGATTCCTCATCATGAGACTTCACTCAAAGGACCCTAAATTACTTTTTTTCGAACATGTTGCACAAGATATATAAACATCAACTTAAGGAGCATTGATGTGTACTTTTTTTTTCTTATTTTATTTTCTTTTTTTCTGTTTGTGTTTAATATGCACTTATTGTTCGCAAGTATTAATGTGAGATTACACAAACACTGATATGTCAAATCTCAAAAGAACCCTAAATTAAAATTATTTGAACGAGAATAGTACTAAGATGGTTGATCACCTGAAAAATTTACATATTCTATTTATGTAATGAAAATCATATTTTAGTGTGATGACAAGTGAATTCGTCAAAATGTGGCAAGTGTCAGATTCGAGTCTCATCAAACGCATTCTCTCTAATTTTTGGAGATAAGAATGTATAGATATTAACATATCCCAGACTTCATGCTAAAAAGAGAACCTTGTGTACTTAGCATAATCTTCTATGACCTCCACTGTTAGCATGTATACATTTAAAACAAGGATTAATTTTTTATGTCTACATGTATCCACATGTTTTAACATCTTGAAAGAATAAATTATCACTCTTACACGCTTGTATTGAAATTCTTTTAACAATCTCAATTGACCCAAAAAATACGAATATTTTTTTCACAAAATTAAAATATTAATATGCGCATATTTGCACACAATTAAAATTAAAATAAGAAGGAATAAGTATAAATGGCACAAAATTACAAAAAAAAATATATGTTCAAAAGAGGATATAACACGTCAATACAAAAAAAGCTATATAATTCAAAATTTCACATTGTTTTGGAAATGGTGTGATGGAAATAACTACTTGCGCACATGCCAACCACAATGATACCATAATGATTAATGAATGAGAGATCCTAGCCTAAGACCTTTTGATGAAAAGGTTGAATTTCATCTCCCTCACTACTCAAATATATGTATAAATTAATATGTGCGTGTGACTATGTATATATACAACAAAAGAGTGTGTGTGGCTACATGTGATAGCATATATTGTTATGTAAGAGAAATGAGGATTGGAGCACCCCCAATTCTATCATGTTGGCACTATCACACAAACGAAACCAATTTATTTAATAGTTTTTCTAAATTTTCCACATCAGCAAGAGAGAAAGAGAAGGATGGAGAGGAGAGGAACCACAAAATTATTATACCTGTCTAAAAATTACATTGCTCTACTCACAAATAAAACCTACAGGTTGAAAGCATTTATATATAAGAGTTGGAATAAAAACCATATGACACAATGGCTAGGTAAACTCTTGCATGACGAAGTAGACGAAAAAAAAAATGAAAGCCACAAGAAAGTGAAGCTGTAAAGTTGTAAAGCTGAATCATGTAGCAGGTGGACTTTATATTTTGAGAACTATGCCAAATTAATAAACCATAGACAAGAAAGCAGGGACACCCACATCTAGTCTATCACACCAATCTGCACTACCAATTCAATTAATAAATATTTCCAAAAATTATTTTATTTTTCCATTATTAAAGATCTGAGCAAGTAAATTTTATTGGCAAAAATAATTAAAAAATATAATATTTTTCCAAAGCACGGAACCAATAACAATATTTGCCTACTCTATATCCCTTGTAATGAGCAAATTGGACCTTGCAAGAAGAAATGCAGTCTGAGCCTGAAAATTGGATATGGAAAAAAATTCATTATTACTCATTGACAGAATAGTAGCAACTAGCAAATGGCAAGTTGGTGGAACCTTCCACCAACACTAGCTCATATGCAGGGTAGAACAAATATGACAAAGTCTGATACTTAGCCACTTCTAAACATGTGGCCCATAAAAAACTATATTTTTAACATCAAGAAGAAAACTACTTTAAACTACACAAACAATAGGTCGTTCCAATTCATTCTTACTCACTCCAGTATGCCAAAATGAAAATCATATCTATGATAAATAAAAGATTATCACTGCCTGGTGGGACTATCATGTGAGGAGGCAAAAATGAAAAATGTAGTGAGCTAGTTGGAATTTCAAATCCAGTGGCCAGAGGTGAGTCAATCGGAGTAGGTAACATGGAGGATTCCAGCGCTAGTGGTGATGAGTAGACACGATGAGCATTCGTAATCCAAATCATAGACAGAAGACCAAATGATATGCATAAACAAATGGAAGCAGATGCTTGAACAGTCCATTAGTTTCCATCTTGTTCTTGATGCAAGAGTATTGCAGAGAAAGGTTATGAACTTTGAGTTTGAGCTTGTGGCTAACCTTGTATTTATTGCATTTATATAGCCTTGAATCACATCGTTATCCATAATTATGGTCGAGGTTTTCCTACACGGTCAGTATTTTCAAGAATTGAAGAGCAATCTAAGTATCCTGTTGAGAAGATCATCGAGACCGAGACTGAGTATCAACCGTGATGACTCCGTGCTGGTAATAGCTGTGAAGGCAGAAGGGGACGAGACCGAGTATCGGCCTGTGCCCGGACCCGGTGGGAAGATCATCGAGTCCCTTCTTTTTATTACTAAACTAGTTTCAGGAATCAAATTGGGTGTTGGACTGCCTCCTGCTATTAGGTTTTTTTTTATTGGATTAATTATGGTTGAGCAAAAAAAAAAGCAAAGGGAATTCCATCAATGAAGAAATGGAAAACGAAGTCATAGAGAAGTAGGCCGAGACTCTTCCACTCAACTCTTCAAGTTTGTTGTCTGCGCCATTTTAAAATATATTACTTATTTTACAAATAAAAAATACAAAACAAATTAGTTCCAAATCAATAAATTCAAAATTAAAATTTTCATATCCATGACACTTATAAAAGTGACAAGGTTTTTAATTTGCAACCCCTTATTCCTTAGCATTTTTTAAGGAGTCAAGAAATTTCCTAACCTATTAGTCTTAATAATGACACTTCTAGTAAGTGCCATAAAAAACAGAAAACATGTTCCAAATAATGATGTTTTTAGAAAAATGTCATGAAATGTCTAATTACAAATAGAATAATGACATTTTCTAAAAGCGTCAAGGAACAAAACATCATTAATTTGAAGTTTTGTTGTAGTGTGCATGCACACTTCTGTATATATGTATGTGTGTATATATATATATCCATGTATGTATCTACATTTCAAAATACTATCTATACTATATGTGTGCATATATATTGTGTGTGTGTGTGTGCATACATATATATATACAAATGTGTATATATGTATATACATACCCACACATTACTATACATCCACACATTACTATACATATAGACATGATATATTTTCAAAGTAAAACATTAAACTATTACACACACACACACACATATAAATAGATCTAGATATAAATATTGTGTGTGCGTGTGTGTAAATGTAATTAAAAGTTTATGATTTTGAAAATTTATTTAAAATAACTTATTGTAAATTGTTTATATTAAAAACAAATATGTGTGTGTGTGTGTGTGCGCGTGTGTATTTGTAAATATATATTTGAAAATATATCTAAATGTATATAAATTTAATTTAAAAAAAATATAAATTTTCAAAATTAACAAATATGTGTGCGTGTGTGTGTAAATGTAATTAAAATTTTTTTTATTTTGAATATTTATTTAAAATAAATTATAGCAAATTGTTTATGTTCAAAACAACATGTGTATGTGTATCTGAAAATGTATTTAAAATTTTTTGATTTTGAAAATTTAATTAAAATAAAATATTATAAATCATTTATTTTAAAAACAAATACATACATACATACATATATATGTGTGTGTGTGTGTGTATATATATATAATGTATATATGTGTGTGTTTGTGTGTATGTAAATGTAATTAAAAGTTTTTGATTTTGAAAATTTATTAAAAAAATTATTGAAAATAGTTTATTTAAAAAGATGTGTGTGTGTGTGTGTGTGGTATATATAAACTAGTTATGAGAAATATATATAAACTAGTTTATCTTTCCTTTTGTTTTTCCATCTTTTTCTTCCCCTACTCTTATAGCTCAACATATAGTCATACACTAATTTTGAAAGAAGTATCCCCCCCCCCCCCCCCCCCCCACAGTATGATCACCCATTCTAGAAACAATATTTTGAAACCAAAGCATCTTGATCCCACTACTGACTACTACCAAACATCCTTTACCTGGGTTCATTGAACTATCATATGTATCTCAAGCTCTTAACCATATTAAATGGAGATAGGCCATATCTAATAAAATTACTACCCTTCTTGGAAATGGTACATGGGAGCTAGTACTGCCTAGTTAAACTCAAAATATTGTTGGATGCAAGTGGGTGTTTCGTTATAAATTCCATCATGATCATTCCATCTCTTGGTATAAAGCACTCCTTGTTGCAAAGAGATTTCATCAACACCCTGGCATTGACTTTCATGACATATTTAGACCTATGGCTAAACTAATAACTATCCATGTTATTCTTTCCCTTTCTTTATCTTATGGTTTGTCCATCCACCAATTTGATATAAATAATATATTCCTTCATGGTACATTATCTAAAGAAGTATTTATGTAGCAACCTCTAAGATTCACTAATACTACAAACCCAAGTTATGTGTGTCAACTTCATAAAGACATATATGGCCTCAAACAAGCTCATTGTGCGTAAAATAATGAATCAAAAGCATTTCTATTGTCTTATGTTTTATAAATTCTAAGAGTGACACATCCTTATTTATTTACCATAACTCTAATATTACTATATATTTCTTGGTGTATGTTGATGATCTCATCATCACCAGTAATGATATATCATATATGTTTCCTTGACAAATTTCTTCATTCGTTGGCTACTAGATTTTTCATCAAGGATCTTGGTAACTTATACTTTTTCTTGGTATTGAAATTATTCCTACCCCTTCTGAATTTTTTTTCACCCTTCCCCCAATCCCTCATTACTAAGTCCAGGATAAATGCATACGACAAACTTTCACACTGGTCAATCATCTCAATAGTGATCGTGACCAAGCACATTTAACTTTGGAGTTTTTATGAGATCCAATGCATTAGTGCTGGTTTAAATGCATCTAACCTACCTCATCTAGATTTTTTTTCTTTCTCAGCATAAATATATCCATGATCTTTTAGCTAAAACCAACATGTCTGGTGCTATTAAGTGTACTATGCCAATGTCTTATTCTCGGCTTCTACAAATTCATGATGGCTTTGTGCCTACAAATGCTACAAAGTATCACCAAGTTGTTGAAGCCCTTCAATACTTATCCCTCACTCAATTGGAGGTGTCTTTTGCTATTAACAATTTGACTCATTTCATGCATGCTCTCACCGACACACATTGGTCTGCTGCCACATGTGGTCTCTTTCTTAAGCATGACTAAGCACTTTACCTTATTACCTTCACTGATGCCAATTGGGCGGGCAACCATGATGATTTCACATCTACTTCAACTTACATAATCTACCTTGGGGGCAATACTATTTCTTTGTATTCTCAAAAGTAAAAGATAGTTGCTAGATCCTTCATAAAGGCTGAGTATCACTCTCTTGCCTCATGCGATACTGAAGTTCTTTGGATTAACAATTTGTATAGGAGCTTCATGTTGATGTCCTCCTCCACAATTATTTTGTGACAACATTATTGCTACATATCTCTCCTTCAATCTTGTCTTTCATTTACGTATGAAACACATTGCGCTGATTACCACTTTGTTCTGGATAATGTTACACAAGGCTCTTTCATAGTTTATCATATCTCTTCTAAGGATCAACTTGCTGATGCTCTTACCAAGCTGCTTTCTGTTGCACCTCTCTAGCAGTTACGTTCCAAGCTTGGTGTCTCTAATGGGAGCACCATCTTGTGGGGGCATGATAAAGTTATTACTTCTTTGGTGCCATAAGACTCTCCCAATATAAACTAAGCATCAATTAAATTTGGTTGACACCCCATACAAGAATAGTTCAAAATGTGTTACATAATATTTCCCTTGTAAATAAGAACAATAATCTTTCTTATGTTATACATATTATACTCTCAACTAGTAATTACATAATAAAAATCTTAATTCTTTAATCTTCGTATTCTCTCAAGGTCCAGGCTACCATGAGTAGGCTAGTCGAGCCAAAACCAATCCACATGGACTAGAAAGCTAGGTCGTGTCATATCACATTTTTATGGTCAATAGCTAGAATACAAGTCGTATAAGCATACATATTAATTGGACTTATTTATTTGATATATATGAATGCATATGAAATAGCACCAACACATTTTTTTTATAATATTCACCATAGTAGTGCCTATTTCATTCATTAATCCTACTAAAATAATAATCAAATTTATATTGTCTTTCTATAGAAAAATATAACAAAGATGATTTGGTAGTGCCTTCAGGATTAGTATGTTTGGAGTTTTTCAATCTTCTATGAACTTTTTTTCAATAGTCATGGCATTCTCAAAAGTCATGGTGTTATCAAGTACAGTGTTACTCATTAATGCCATGATGTTGGGATTAGTTGTGACTTTTTTCTCTAGAGCACCAACTTTTTTCTATACTATAATATCAATATTTTACTTCTAGAACTTCAAAGTGATAGTGTTATATGAGACCACAAGAAAAATCAATGCATTTTTCAATTCAGCCCCTCATTTTTTAATTTATATCTTTTCACCATCTAATTTTTTATTATTTTATCACAAGATTTTCATCGATTCATCTGGATTCTTCTCATTGATCTTCATTTATTATTTTATTATGATACTCCATATCATTATTTTGATATGATGATATTCCATATCATTATTTTGTTTGGTCTACATAAGTAATGTACTAATAATATTGTTAAATCCTATAATAGATTTTTGCTGGAGACCATCCTGATGAGACATCTTTTTAGCATTCTCATATTTTAGAACTCTAGAGCTCACCATATCCTAATAATTAAATTGATTTAGGTTTTCATTATGTATGAGATACAAATCATTACTTGGTTCAAAATAAGATTCATCATATTGATAGATTGAGTTATGCATGTTTATATTCTACTCTTCATGTTTTATTTTTTTTTTATTTTTTCTCACATTATTGGCCTCAAAATATCAGCTTAGTCCCAAAGTTATGATTTGTTGACTTGTGGCTAAAAGTTAAAAAAAATAATTAAACCAAAGATACAAAAAGTAACACAAGACACGCAATATAAGTCAAGACACAAAATTCAAGCTATTTTTATCCAAACTTTTAAAAATATAATTATCATTTTTCAAGTATAGTTTTGACTAATCAAACTAGAAATTTCTCGATGGTATCAAAAATGTATTGTGACTTTATTATGAGGCCCAATTATTAGGATTAGGCAATTTCTGAATATCTCATTGGACAAAAGTCTTTCAACCAACTAATCTCATAAGTATATAGGTCATATAAATAAAAAATGAACTTTCTTCTAGATATCAATCTCACAATGATTATATAGGCAATCTAATCAACCAACTATTAGTCAACTAGTACTTTAGTTGAAATGATAAAATTGAGTTTTTGGTGAGACACTTAGATTCTAGGGTTAGTCTATTTTATTGCACGTGATTTCCAATCTAAATTACCTAGTTTTATTGTGATTGGTTACAAAATGAAGGTAAGAATATTGGGAAAATATTCTAGTGCTTTAATAGCAGATAAGGTAGTTTTCATCAATTAGGCCCTCCCCAATATTGATCTCTTTGTAGTTGTCCACTCAATATTTTACCTCTAAAACAATAAATCATTCAGACTCGATGGTCATTCACAAGTCCAATATCTTTTAGAAATCTTGTCAACTATCCTTGATAGTTACTTCAAATATATATTCTTATTCTTCGATCTCATGTATCATAAATTTTTGAATTATTATGACATTAAAAGTATTCATACTTTAAACTTCATAAGTATCATATTCACCCAATTACAATACACTTTCTTCAAATCTCACCAAGTATTCAGATGACATAAAGTAACTCATATGAATATTACCATCTTATGAGTCACCTCCGTTCATACATGATTAATGACTTATATATCACCATCTATAATGATGACATGTGACTCTCACACAAAAAGTAAAACTCTTAGGATAGTATTCTATAAAACCAATACATCAATTGAGTGTCACTTCATATAAGATATGCATAATGAATTAGCTAATAAAAATATTTGTGGTTTCATATTCATATGTATCATACTCACATAATTAATTTACCTCAATATCAAGTTTGACATGTAGGTTTGTCTCTTGCATCATGATCATAAGGGCTATCACTTTTTCCTACTATAAAAATTAACCAAAAACCTCTAGTTTAGTAATTTGTTAATCATGATTTTAGATGAAAAATCCCTTCCTAGTTTATTAAATGTAATATGAGAAAATATTTTTTTTTCTTGATAGAAAGTGAATGTTCTGCGAGAGGGAGATTCCATGAGACATAGCAATCAATATAAGCATTTTTTTAAATGTTGGATACTAAAATCTTTATAGGAACTAGATAAATATGCACCATTATGAACTATATTTGAAATAGATGCTCATTTTTAGTCAATCTATTATCAATATGCTTGTCATCTAAAGATGAAAAAAAATGCTTTACCTTTTAAACACTCAAATATCAAATTGCAATTTGCATTTATATTTAAAAATCAAAAGCAAAATTAGTGGAAATCCTAATTTCTCAAACCTTTCTACCCTTTTAATTACTTGCAACATTAGAAACATTAAGCAAAACATGATTTTAAAACTCATTCCTTGTATGTGGTATGCAATAATTTCAATGTTTTTGGATTAATGTTTAATTGGTTTCAACAATATTTTAATGTTCATTTTATAATTATAGTTAGATTTTTTGATGATCATATATTACACATGATACCATTTGATGTTAGTTTCATTGTTATTATATTTGTATATTTTTTTTGATTGGTATTGCTGATATTCAGTGTTTTCTTTATATGTATTCAATGAAGATCCATATTAGTTCATTTTATATCAAATTATCATATATATTCCATGAAGAAATTATCATAAATCTATGTTATTTATTCTCCTTCTCCCTCACACACAGCAAACCCATGACAACCATGGATCTTAGGGGCAAATTTTATACTCATTGAGAATTCTATAAGAAAGTAAGGGATGCATGACTTATATCAAAACCTAGATGTTAGGAATTCTACTTCCAACATTTGTAATTTCATAGATTAGAAGAAGAAGAAGAAGAGAAAAGCAAATGATATATCCACCACAATCACAGTATATCAAACCACATTCCAACAAACCATGACAGAAAATCAAACCACGGTAGAAACACAAAAAATAACATGATTCACTAGTCATTCAGCATGACTAACTACATTCACCAAAAAAATACTTATGTATTTATAGATTATAACCAAAAACAAAGTCTTACAGAGGAAGCAATTGCAAAGAAAAAATCATACAGATAGGAGAGACGAAAATGAACAGTTAAATGAAAAAAAAATGGTAGCAGCAAAAAAAAGAAAATAAAAAAGATCAATTTATATTAAATAATTTCTCGATATCAATAACAGAGTGGGTCAGATCACTTGGATGGACCGGGTTGTGCTCCAAAATTTTTTTCAGCCCACTGACCAGGTTGTGGGACTCCCGTTATTGTGTTATTACTGCATTCTCAACCTATCAATATTTTATTTCCTGCACAGATATTAAAACTATTGAAACAAAAAATATTTTTTGTATAACAAAAAAAATTTTTTGTTATACAAAATAGTTTATCAAAACAAACTATATACAATACTAGAGTTGGTAGACATGACCTTCAAACCCCTCTCCGTTAGGGATTGTTTTAGGAATTTTTATCAAATTAACATGGTCTAGGATTTGTATAATTTAAATTAAGTATTATAATTGGTTTTGATTATAAATATATTAAAGATTTGATTTATTTTTTGTTATGGTTATTAATGGATGGTGATTGGTGACTAAATGAAACTTAAATTAGGATTTTGATTATTGGTATGTTTGTGTAATACTAAAATAGTAGATGATGATAGGTAAACTATGAAGCTCACTTGTACATATGATAAGAAGGAGGTGATAGCCCTTCTGATTATGATGCACTAGATAGACTTATATATTAAATCCTAAAATTTTGATATATTAATCATCATGAATATGATGTTTATGAAGTTAAAAGTATGAAATCAACTATACAAATCTTAAAGGGACTGGTTCTCAATTGGGATAGATATTATATAGAATATTCTTTTAGGGGGTTCACCTTTAGTGTGTGAGTCACTTCATTGCCGAGATGGATAAAACAAGCAATCCTCAGAAAATATATGAGTATATTGCTCATATGATTCCCACCAATAAAACTCGAAGGAATCATACACTAAATGTATAAGTATAATGCTTACGAAGCTGAAAGTAAAAATGCTTATAAACTATATTAATCACTAGCCTTTATAACAATGGAGGCTTGAGAATAAGAGTATGTATATAAAGCAACCATCAAGGATAGCAGACAAAGTTTCTTAAAAAGTATGGAATTATAAATGTCTTTCATGTACAAAGTAATTGTTGTTTTAGTGGTGATGCACCAAATAGATATTTATGAGGGGACCACTATTAGGAATGACAATATGATTACAACTACATTATATACCAATAGGGGAAGGGGTCATTGCACAAAACTACAATCATCATTTTATATCCAACATAATATATATTGAATGACTTTACAACATCACATTGATTAAATAAATAACCTCATACCTAAAATTATTTTACAGTCGGAGTATCTAATTTATAGAAAATAAATTATCTTATTGTTAAATAATTAAACTACCAATATAATCACTATGAGATTAATATCTAAGTAAAAGTTTGTTGTAATACTTGTACGACCTATACACTTGCAGATCTTAATTGATGAGACACTCTCATTAATGAGATTTTGAGATATTGCTTAATTAATTAAATTACGTAGAAAAACAAAGTTACAATAATATTATAGGCATTATTAATATGATTTATTTAGTTTAGCCAGTCAATATTAGTTGACGTAACTATTCTTATAAAAAAATAATTTTTTTAGTAGTTTAGATAGTGTTATCTTTGATAAATATTCCCAAATCTAAAAGTAAATTCATCTTAACTTGTTTGAATGTGGAATTTTGATTTTTTTTTTTGTATTTTGTTTCTATTTTCTTTTTTTAGTAATCGTTGACAAGACGAAGCTTTGGGATTGAGCTAAACCCTCTAACCTAAAAATTAAAAGAACTATAAGAATTCTTTCCAAATAAAGAGCTAATAATTATATTATGGAGGACACCAAATGTAATTGTGAGACCCAAGGAGCTGATAAGCAAGCTATTCAATAGCTCATCCTCTACCATAATTTGGGGGATTATTGAAGCCCATAGTGATTGATAGTTATTATAGGATTTATCTACAACTAATTGAAGATAATTATTTTGAGTTGAAGCTAAGTCTAATAGCTATGATTTAACAATACCAATTTTGTGGAAGGGCATCAAAGGATCGTAATAGATATGTCACATTATTTTTGGAGGTAATGTAACACTATGAAAATGATTGGAGTTGGCCCGGACACAATAAGGTTATCATCATTTTCATTTTCATTGAGTTCTAAAGTATGGTGTTGGCTCCAATGTTTACTATGTGACTTCATTGAGATTTATGATGAATTAATGTGGGTCTTTCATACTTAATTCTATCTATCTTAGATTACATCTCAACTTTAGAGTGAGATAAGTCAATTATGGCAAAAGGAGTGTGAGAACTTATATGATACTTAGGACCATTTTAAGGAGTTGTTGAGATATCCTTAACATAGATTTGAGTTATGATTCCAAGCCCAAATATTCAATAATGAGTTGAACTACATGATAATGTATATGGTTGATGTGGCAGCTAGAGGAGGTGCATCATTTGTTTGAGGAGCTAGCAAAAAATAACTATCAAACTCTAGTGCATCACTCATCTAGGAGAAAATAAGCTGAAGTGTTGGACTTGAATAGGTTCACAACCATTAAAACAAAGATTGAAGTTCTATTGAGAAAACAAAGTTTGATGCATAAGAAGGAAAGAAATGAATGTTTATGGAGATCATCACTTTACATCTATATTAATTGTAGAACTCAGATTCTATTTATCATATGAAAGAGGCAAATCAAATATAGAACAAAGAGGATGTATTTTGACCCAACAATAATATCCTAGCACATCATCATCTAAATATAAGAAATCATGAAATTTTGTTGTATAGAATCTTGGGAGTAGGCTGCAACATATCAAGGAATCCTCTAGAAACATGGAGAATAATATCGTGAACTATATGAATCAAGAGGATTCCAATTTTAATTATCAACCTACATAAAGGAAAGAGAAGTTAATTATTGATGATGGGATATAATATATTATAGTGGAACATCAGAAAATGAATAATAATCAAGATAAGTAAATGAGGGAGCTTGGAGCGATAATGAATGAAATGAATTTAGTAAAGATGAACATAGATCATTACACTGGTCAGCATTACCAAGTGATATGGAAGTAAATCCAAAGAATTATTCTTCAATATTACTTATAAGTGGAAAGGAGCAAATAATTATTTTGAATATTTTGGGGGTAAAAATGTTGCGACTCTTCCAAGAACCACGACTCCAAAGCTACAAGATTACTTTGAACATGTTCTAAATTTTTTGGGGGTAACAAGGCAAATGTCTTGCTCAAAATCTATGGCTCAACTTGAAATTCTCTAAGAAGTCATGACCTCAACTAACGAGAACTAAAATAATGATAATTATGAAGTAGTGGCAAATAACAAAGCTATAGCTCAAAAAGAAGTGAAAAACTATGTTTTACTTGAAAATGAAAAAAATAAAGATGAAGAATTAGAGGAACAAATTAGAATGAAACTAAAGGTAAATTTTCAAAATAATATTATATTATATAATAATTTAAGAAATGAAAATTATATGAAAAATTTAAAAATTTTCTTAATATATTTCAAAAGCTAGAAGTGAATATATTATTTGTAGAAGCTCTAGCCCAAATATCGAATTATGTTAAATTTATGAAAGTTAGAATGAGTAGTAAAATAAAGTTGAAGACATATAAGATAGTGAATATGACTAAGAAATTTTATGTCATTATTCAAAGAAAACTTTGAGATCATATATTTCAGAAGGAATTATGTGACTTGGGATTAAGTGTCAACTTTATACCTTTATTTATTTCATAAAAATTAAATCTTAGCAAAATTACTCAAATATTTATCTCACTCCAAATAATGGATAAGACTATCAAGTGTCTGGATGGAATAAATAAAGATGTATTGGTTAAAGTTTGTATTTTTATTTTTCCAATTAATTTCATTATTTTTGATACATAGGAAGAAAAAAATATATTAATAATTTTGGAATGACCATTTTTGCCACAAATAAGTCCTCATTGATATCAAGAAAGGTAAGTTCACTCTTCATATCAATTAGGAACAAGTAAATTTGTGATAGATAAATAATCTTTTCAAAGATTTATAGAGATCAGATAATGATGAAATGGAATGTTGTAGGATAAATAATTTACTATGTACTACATTGCAATAAAAAGTAGATTTGTGGTAGAAAAACTTTGTAGAATATTATTGGCCAGATGAATATTAAATGTATGAATCAGAAGAAAAACTTTTGAGTTTTTAGTGCAACAAAGTGTATAAAGTAACAAAACAGAAGAATAACTTTGGAACTGTGAGAGTGATATTGTGTATGAAATAGAAGAACAACTTTGGAGATGTGATAGTGATTAAAACTATGAATATGAAGAATAATATTGGAATTGCAAAATAAGGAAACATAAGAAGATGACTATTATGAAGCCACGACATTCTTCAAAGTCATGACCTCCAAGAAGCCTTGTGATCATTATAATAAAGCCTAAAGAAGAGAAGGCATCTAGGGAAAAAGACAAGGATGAGAAAGAAGTCTTGGAAGGGAAAATAAAAGACAAAGCTATGATTGTGCTCAACATCATAAATTTGGTTTTCCAAAAAAAATGCCCAAGGAAAGGTAGAATACAAAATCATGATTGTGCCTAAAGATAAAGCTATGACTTTGGTGATACAATATGAATTAGTCTATTAGAAGTTTAAACATAAAGCCGTGACTATACACAATGCTACAACTTTAGAGTTATAGAAAGAAATGGATAAAGAATTAAAAATGGGTGAATGACAAGACCAACAATAAGAAAGTAAAGCAATATACTAAAAAGGTTAAATGGACATCAAAGATCTTTGAATAAGTTAAAGAGATTTTGATAGTTTAATTATTGATTTTAAATATAATATTGCTTGAGAGGCAACACAAAAACTTTTTTTTCTACATGTGTAATATAATAAATACCTATATTTATCACTTAAACAAATACACATATCCAATGACCCATAAGTAATCATGGAACTCAAACCTCATTATGACTATCAATATATCTCCTTGAAGTTGCTCTATTATTCATAGACCATATGGAACTCAAACATAGTCATAACAATTCATTGTAAAAATGAATATGTTTTTTTTAGTGAGAAAGTCATTATTTAAGAATAAGTAATTATTTTAGTATGAGAGTTTGTTTGATATTTAAATTACCAAATATTCGTATATATTTTGTTGGTTGATAATAATGTGTAGTAAAAATGAGGCTAATATGTATTAATTTTATTATTTTTTGTATTTTGGATAACTTTGATGAATGGTCATGAAATCAATAAGTTTTTTTGAGATGTTTAGCAGAGTAGATATATTTGTAAGTCTCACATATTTTTGGTATTCATTCTTGGCTAAAATTTTATCTAATTAGTTGAGGATAATTCTTGTATGTAAAGACCTTAAACTCATTGGTTTTCAAAAAAGTTCATATTTAGCGTGAGAGTCACATTGATATCAAAGAAGATGTTGATAGAGAATTCTTAAGACATGCATGAGTATGCGGTGACTCATAAATTAGTGATATTCATTGTGTGAGTATGTATTTTATGAAGCCAAATGTGCAAATACTTATAAACTATACTAATTATTAGTCTTAATGACAATGAATGTTAGAGAATAAGAGTCAACATAAAAAGTAACTATCACGGATAATTGACAAAGTTTCTTAAAATATATGAAATTGTGAATGACTCATGTGTAAGAATGAATTGTTATCTCAATTATTACATACTGAGAGGACAACCATGAGAGGATTACCATTAGGAATAACTCAGTGATAATAACCACCTTATATACATTTAGGAAAATGAGTCATTATACAACAACTCAACCTTCATTTTATGTTCAACATAATATATAATGAGCAACTTAATGATATCACATAAATTAAATTAATGAATATTTGACCTAAGATTGTTTAATATTCTGAGTATCTATTTTGCTAAAAATGAGTTGTCTCATTATTGAATAACTGAAATAGCAATATAATCTTTATGAGATTAATATCTAGATAAGAATCTATTATAGTACGTGCACAACCTATGAACTTATAGATCTCAGTTGATTAGATATTCTCGTTGATGATCTTTTGGGACATCACTTAACCGATTAATTAGGTAGAGTAACAAATTCATAAGAAAATGTCATAATTATCCGTTTTAAAAATTAAGTTTCTTCGAGTTGTTTTCATCATTTTGATAGAATTTTTCTTTATGTGAATAAACTAAAAAAGTTATAATTTTAAATTCTCTCTAATATTACAATTATGAAAATAAAACCACAAATAATTTGAAATAGAAAATTATAAAATAAATAAAATAATAAAACCACAAATAAATAATAAAAAATATAAGCTAATACCACTTAAAATTAAGATGAATACAATAGAAATGGGAAGGATTCTTTTATAGGTATATAAAAGTGCCCAAAAAATGATGCGAGATCTATGATTTCACCCACAACAAACCATGGATTCACTATTATAAGCATCATGTTCATGAAATTACATTTATTATTAAATACAATAAATTACATCGAGAATGAGGATTCATACATCACGTTTTGTATAAACAAGATGATGACACTCATTAGTTAGAATTGGGAAAAACTATAATCAATATGAAATTAGAAAATAAAGCATGATACAATTTTTTACATTGAAAACCTCTAAGAAAAAAAAGTCTTTGTTTGATCATGTATAACAAATACAATTTTTTAATTGCGAGATTTATGTCTTGGTGCATCGAAAAAAAATGTTTAGAAAAAGTATATTATTTTTTAAGAATTTAAAAAGTCCATCAAAGCATAAAATATTTATATTTTTTTGCGTTAAAAAACATAAAACCAATATCTTCCCTGCACTTTAAGGAAATTAAAACAAAACCCACTTTTCCATTTAAAAAATGGTTTTCCAAAAAATGGAAGCCACTTTCTAATTCAAAAAGTTGTTTCCAAAAAAATAAAAACCCCATTTTCACACAAAAAGTGGTTTTGAAAAAATGTATACAACTTTTCGCATCAAAAAGTAGTTTTTGAAAAAAATGAAAATTGATTTTCATTTTTTTTAAATCTTAACACGTATATATATATAGGTTTACATAAATATATATATATATATATACACACACATACATACATACATATATATACTTATATATAAATATATATATATATATACATACATATATATATATATACACACATATAACTTTACTTAGTAAATATGAAAATTATTTGAACATTGATGATGATAATTTTGAAGAAAAAAATAAGGAGAAATTAATTACAAAATCAGATGACGATGAATATGTAGTTAGAAATAACTTCTTATAAATTTCTGATGTTGACTAAAAATTCATTGACAACCTTGCAATTTTCTCATTCTCATTTTGTAATCATTAAAAAGTGGATGTTAAATTAAAATATTTTAATTATTTTTCTAATGTCAAATTGTGTATCATTATATTTTGTTATTATGACATTTTCATAAAATATTTTTATTGGCTCTGCATATTTCAATATTTATGTAACTTGATTTAGGTGTGCTAGGTAATCAATCAATTGACTGAAGATCTCAATGTGCGAGGAGGAGAAGAGGAAGTCAACTAATAGTTCATGGAGGATTAAATTTATAAGTATCTAGAGATGACAACATTACAAATGTCTTTCTTCATTCTCCTATACATTCGGAGGAAACTTTGACATCACCTCATCTTGACATACAAAGATTTACTATCATAGATATTCAATATTCATCTCATTTTTCACTAGAAGAAAATGATACTTCTGTTCCACCTATCTTAAAGGATTGTGTATTAGTATCATAACAATGGTATCAAAAAGATATTCACAATACTCAATTTACATGCCATGTTATGAGAAAATCATTATTTAGCACACAATCGACAATAAACAATACGTAGCTTTCTTAAATTTACTACATGCATTCATTATCATTTTTCATTTTTTTTCATTTCAATTAAATATACAAAAAAATGTGAATGAAATTATAAATATATTACAATTTTTGAATTTTGGTATTTTACTATAATAACAACATATCATATTGCTACTTATTGAACATTATCATTTATAATAAAAATACTTTTTTGTTTAAAAATTTTGGATAATAAATATAAATGAAATAAATTTTAACTTAGTAGCATCAAAAAATATGTATTATGTTTATATGTATATGTACGTGATGATTTTAAATTGCCTATAGGTTTATTCCGTATGCTTCTCATACAATCAATAAGCTATTTAAGAAGAAATTAGTTGCAGATGCCATAATGTGGAGCAAGGTACCTCCAAGTATGAAAGAAGTTTATTAAGAATAATTTGTGATACATCTTTCATGCATTAACTTGTTTTTCAATTTGGTATAATATGATTTAATCTTAAATTAAATGCATTACAATATATTATTTTTTTATCTGGATTATGTAAAAAAATATAAATGGAATAATGCTTTGGTGATATCAATGAAGGATACATAGAAATATGTGGCAAGTGTGAGATATAATGACAAGCTTGACAAATGGAGAAAAATATATGATAAAGATGTAAAGTGTAATATTGTCCTTAGTGTTTGGATAAAGTGGTGGGAATACTAGAATAAGGTATTCAAATGAATGCACAAGAAGAAGGATGGATCATTTGTGGACAAATGTTCAAGGATATAAATGTGAATTTCTCATTTTGTACTTGTAGTTTTATTTGACAATTTCAAATAATAATAAAACAAATTCTAAAAAATTGATTATTTTGCTTTAACTATAAATAAAATGAAAACTTGTGTATATTTTTTTTACCATAACTAATGATTTATTATTTATGAACTTAGTAAATATATTTACTAACTTTGTTTTTAAAATATTTTGTAAAAGCAGGAGGATAGTTTCTTATGCTAGTATAATTTTTTAAATTGTAATTGATGAGTTATGTAGTATTTTAACAATTGTAGGAAGTTGTGGAAAATATGGTTGCAATTACTTCTCAGTTGACATTTCCTTTTATATAGACACAAGACTTGATTTTGTGCATATTTACCTTCAGGCTGTCGAAGTAGAGCTAAAAAAATTGTAAGTGTTATGGTCTTGGTACCCATGCATCTACATTTTATCTAGGTTCTATTTAGAGTTTTTCATCATCATCTTCAAATTACAATAACATATTTGATGAGATGTTACATGAGGATATGGATAATATAAAGGATACAATGCAGAGGAAAATGAGGAGATGCAACAAAAGAATGAAGAGATGCAATAAACGAATGAAGAGATGTAAAAGGAAATTGAAGAATTAAAAAAATGAGAGGATGAAAGATTAAAAAGAGAGGAGGAAAATTTGAAAAGAGAAGAGGAAAGCTTGAAAAGAAAGGAGAAAAAAAATGAAAAGAGAGGAGGAAAAAAAGAAAAGAGATGAAGAAATGCAATAGAAGATTTTAAAGATAAAGAAAATAATGTCCAGGTTGGTAGCGGCGTCATTTATTTTTCATCATTATGAAGAGGATCCATCCAGATCTTCAAATGATAATACTCACCAAGAGAATGACTCATAGTTGTTTATGATATGTTATTAATTTTTTTCAATGTATGTTTTCGATCCAAAATTATGATTTTTGTGTTAATCTTTTTTTAATTACGTTATAAATTGTGTTTTAAAATTTATGGACATTTAGGTTTGTTATCTGATATTTTATTTTATTTTATGGTGGATGTTATGTGAATGTCATTTGAAGAATAATATGTGGATGTGCTTATTTGCATGTAGGTCATTTTGTTTCTGTAAAAAATTGTATATTGTATACAACATACAGAAACTGCACAAATAAAATGTGGTCATGTTGCATACAATATAAATGGAATTTTCCATTTCTAAATCCATTTCTAAATAAAAATAGATTCTTGCATTTCTTTGATGATCCATCGCTCATTTAGAAATAAATTATTCTATTCTGATTTTTACATCTCAAAATTAGTGATGGAATCTAAGATCCATTTGCCATTGCAAAATTTAGCGATGGATTTTTTTCATTACTATTTATAAAAATATCATTGTGTAAACCGTTTCTAAAATTTAGAAGAGAGGATTATAGAAACAAAACTAATCCATTTCTAAATCCATCACAATTTTTAGAAATATCATTGTGTAATCCACTTATACAATTTAGAAAGGAGGATTACAGAAAAAAAACTAATCCATTTCTAAATCCGTCGCTATTCAACCATTACGAAAGAATTAGAAATAGAATAGGGTGTTTCTGATTCTATCTTTTCTTATAGTGTATATGTATGAATATATATAAACATATATATATGTATGTATGTATGTATGTATGTATATAGACACACACATGTATGTATATATATACACACCAACAAAATAATGTTATAGAAATGAAAAATAAAAATACTCAATTTTATTTATAAAGTTAGAAATGGATTAGAAACGGAAAAAAGACTTTACTATAAAATTTAGAAATGAAACAATACTCCATCGCTATTTCAAGTCATGAGTAAATGGAGATAAAATGGAAAAAGAATTAGAAATAAAAATTTGAATTGGTTAAACTTTTCATCACATGTTTCATGGGAGGATGTTGCTGATAGGTAAAGTTGCATGGCTTTTAGTAGTAAAAAATTCTATTTCTATATATATTAACTATAATCATTAATTACTAGTGTACAAATTAAAATGTAACTGAATTTTATTTATAAATTTAGAAACAGAAAGGAGATCAGTTTCAGAATTTGGCAACGGAATTCAATTCCGTCATGAAATTTGAAATGAAAACATTTTCATAGTTATTTTTTGATAATGAATATATTTCAAATATCCATTCCATTTTCCAAATACTACGAACGACATGACACCCTTTCAATAAGCAGAAGTGGTATAGGGTAAATTCAGCACTCATCATCTTCGCCCATCATCATCGCTAACAATTTTTTCCTCCATCATCGTTGTGATCATCCTTCATCATCATATGCAATTTTTGTTACTTAGAGTCATCTGACATCATCATGAGAGTGTACAAGCTTCAAGGTTGGTTTATACTTATGTATCTTCCAACTACTGACATAATATACAATATAATTATATGAATGTCATTGTACGCCTTACCTCTTGTTACAATTTTCCTCTTACATTTAATTTTTTTTTAAATTTTGCTACGATTTGGATTACAATTAAAGAGCATGCGATGTTTGATGTATTTTCTGAAATAAACCAACATATTTTAGCTTGGCCTTATTTTATGGAGAACTCTGATGTTTTTTCTCTAAGCAAAGGTGGAAAGACTTCTTGGTTTGATAACTAACATAAATTGTTACAAATAGAACATTAATTTATGAGAAATAAAAAGGCATTTAGGAAAGAGAAGATATTTGTGAGAGGTGTATCACCTATGAGGTTAGGTATAAAAATATTAGGGGTAATTAAATGATATGGTTTCAAAAATATTATAAAAATTGATACTATTTGTAACATTAGTTGTATGTTTATCAAGTATAGAGGTCACCATGCATTTAGTGGCATGGCTAATGATATGGAAACCAAGTATTTGAAATACTGGTTTTCCAATCCAATTCTATATTATTTTGCTACCTATATGAATCCTAGGGTTAATGTGGAAGGAGTAAAATATATTTTTAATATACATATCCACGTGCATAAACTATGTATAACAACCTGAAGGGTTCATTCACAACAAATTAATGGTTTTGTTTTTATATTATGATACTATGTATGGTATTTATAGTCATACTCCAAGTATGGGCATGAACATCATATTTGGAGATGATGAATTCTCCATCCATTTAGTTAGGGGCAAATGATGATGTCATCCATCAAATAAGAGTGAGTTGTCTTGCTATTTAAAATATTGATTACTACTTCATCTTATCACATAATGATAATAAGAATTTGTACATTTTATTATGATGGAAATCATATGAACCTGCTTATCTCATACTATCTAAGATGACACATAATCTACTAACCCTTTAATGTCTAGCATAACATCATAGTTTGTTTTTTTGTGGTATGTAATATTATTTCTGATAGGAGATCGAGATTGAGACCATATATCATAGAGGCATTTGCATGCATGAAAGACTGTAAAGATTCGAGATTGATTATTTAAGATAAGACACATGAGATGATAACAAATAATAAGACAACCATACCATAGACATTGATTAATGATTCTTGACACTTAACCTAACATTGTCCCATTTGAAGTTCACCCTCATCACTATGACTATCACATAATAAAATATTTTTTTTTTATATTTAAACTCTACCAATAGCTTTTATAACCATATTACTTCATTTATTAACTTGTGTAGTTGTAACATACTCTACCTCTATCATAGAAGTAGACTCATAAGACTATAGCTTTAAAACCCGATTTATAACTCCTCTAACAAGAGTAAAAATATAGCCCATAGTGGACTTGCTATTGTTAATATCCACAAGATAGTCTATACTAATATTGTCTCTGATAAGGTCCAAACCTTTATAACATGATGTATTATTTGAGGTTCCTCTAATATATTTGAGAATCATATAATATATCTAACAATAAGATCCAAATCTTTATAATTTGACTAACCACTCCCACTACTTGTGCAATGTTTTTCTTTATACAAATCATAGCAAACATTCAACTTTGCACTACTAATGCATATGATACTTTATACTTCTCTCTTATCTCTTCTTTAGTGGTTGGACACACATTTGAAGATTTTTTGAAATTAATAGAGAGTAGAAAATAAATTGGCTTACTATCTTTCATGGTCAAGCATTGTAATATCTTGTCAAAATATTTATGTTTAAAAAGCTAAATATTCCTATTATTTTTATATTGGTAAATTTGCATCCCTAGAATCTTGTTTACTATTCTAAGTTTATATCAAACTCTCTAGTCAATCATACTTTTAATTCTTAGATTTGATATTTGCTAGTGCCTACTACCAATTTTCCATCCAAGTATAATAATTAATAGAATGATGAAATTATTTTCATTCTCAAACCTATTGTAGTAAATATTATTGTCTAAGTTGAGTTTATTATATCCAAGACTAATGATGAATAAATCAAATCTCTTATACTAATACATGAGTGCCTATTTGAGATTGTATAATGATTTGTTCAACCTAAAAAATCAATTTTTCTTTATTTGTTCTAACAAAACTTTTTGGTCTAAGCATATAAATTTTTTATGAAAGTTTTCAATGAAGAAATATAATTTTGATATTGTTTGGTACTCAAAATACCAAACAAAATTGGTGTTTTTAGGGAGTAAAAATTGGTGTTTTTAGGGAATAAAAATTGGTATTTTGTCAAAATTGGAGTAAATATAAATGAGATTTCACTAAATTCATATTTCAAGAGGATTTGAAGAATATTAATGAAATTTTATAGAAATTGGATAAAAATAGTTGACTTGGTAGAACAAGGGCTTGTAAAGGAGAGAAGCTATGGATATTTGTGATAATTATCTTTTCATGACTTATATGCATCTTCCACATTATCTTTAGATAATTATGATATTTTTTCTTAATCATAACTTTGCTAAAATAGTCATGACCTTCATTGTACTCCATGACTCTATAACTAAGTTGATACTATTATTTTACTATATAATATATTCATCATGTTCATGATATTTTCCTAGAGTCATGACTGCACTAGGTTTAAATGAATTTAATGGTTATGATATTATTTTCATATTGTGACAGCTGAGTATCCCACTAATACAAGTAATCACAATACATTCCTAAGTCATGACTTATTCAAAGTAGAATCAAAGCAACAAGAGATGTGAATCATAATATTATTTTCTACAATAACTTGGTATTCTAGGGATCAATTACTTAGTCATGGTAATCACAGTGTCATGACATGTTGTTTATCAAGCCAAGACCAAAGTCATGACCAATTCTTAGTGTCACAATTTTATTTCATAGAGTTCTTACTTTAGTCAAGATAATCCCAACACAATGACACTTTGCTAACAAAGCTAGGATCAACGCCATGTTAAATTTCTAATACTGTAAATTTGTGTTATAGAGTATTCTTGCATCAATTGGGTTAGTGATCTAAATGAGACCCAAATGAAAGATAGCAACTAGAACAAAAAAGAGGAACAAAAAGGAACATAAAGGAGGAGGAGAGATAGCAAATAGGGGAATACAATGCACACACTAAATGCTAGGTAATGCAAAATCCAACCCTTATTCATGCAAATTCAAAGTAAATAAGAAACAACATCAATTTAAATCAGGGTTTAGTGAATAGAAATTAGTTGAGCATTTATTAGGAACCCTATAATTTCATGAGAATCCTTTCAACTCATCTCATATGACTTTTTCCCAATATCCATTTAAATTAAATTATAGGGTTGATACTGTCATTAAGTTATGATGAAAGAATTAAATTATGAGTTTATATTTGGTTAATTTGTTGTTTGGGTATTGATGGGTATGAATGCTATTTTGAATTAAAAATTAGGATTTTTAGGAATACATTTGTTTATTCTTGTTGGTCATGATGAACGATGAAAGATAAATCATAAGACACACTCATGTGGTTTGGATAGAATAAAGTGATAGTCATTCTAATTTTAACACATAAGATAAACTAATGTGTGATTACCTAAAATTGAGATATATTAGTCATTATGAGTATGATGCTCATAAAACTAAATGAATGAACATATTAAAGACCAATC
Source organism: Sapria himalayana (assembly GCA_029783825.1). Lineage (NCBI taxonomy): Eukaryota > Viridiplantae > Streptophyta > Magnoliopsida > Malpighiales > Rafflesiaceae > Sapria > Sapria himalayana. The sequence goes on along the minus strand of JAREIK010002838.1, from coordinate 11,664,937 downwards.
CATTATGTATTATCTAGATGAACTAACCTTGAAGTAATGTGGGAGTTATGTATAGTATCTTACCTAGGAGTTTCATCATAGTGTAGGAGTCATATGATATCCATGGTGGATGATGATGGGTCTATCATATGGCACACACAAGTGGGAGAGACTCGTATGGTGGTGACATCCATGCAAATCATTTTCTATTTGATTAATTCCATATGAGAGATTCATGAAAATATATATTTTAATTATCTCGTATCCTCGAGATAATTAGAGGTTGAAGAATATAAGTAAGTACTAGAAACAATCATCAATGATAATTGATGTATTGCCTAAAAAGAATAGTTATGTAAATATATTTTTACATAGAAGGATATATTACTTCAATGTTGAAATACTAAAGGGACAACTATAAGGGGATCATCCCTTGCTAGTGATAGTCCAATAAATAATGATCACTTTGTATGGTATGAAGACACATAGACATTTTGATACTAATCTATCATTCATCCAAAACCAAATACTATATTATCCAAACACTAAAAAACACTATAATGCACAATAATGTCTCAGGTATATTTATTCAACTTGAATAGTCATTAGTTTGGTGTTGATTAATCAAACTATCAAAATAATTATTGGGAGATTGATATTTGGACGCATGCCCACTATATTACTTGTATAATCCATATACTTACAGAGCTAAATCAGATAAAAAACTTCACAAACTAGGTTTTGGGGACGTGTCAATTAGCTATGAGTTTTGGAACACTCACAAAGTTACAATAGACATCTAACTAGTTCAAATGTAAATCAAATATAACACACAATATTTTGATTGTTATATGACAAATCATAGGGAAAAATATCCCTTTACCACTAATCTTGCATGATATCATTCTAGTTGATTATTAATATCCTACTTGATTTTGCAGACCTATTTATTACCGAGGACTTTTTTTCCAAGTAGTAATGGTACTAGTTTTAATATTTTTTTCTTATGTAAATCTTCAATACTTGTTCTTGTATCTTGTACTCTATGCTTCCACCATAGAAGCTAGAGTTTCTTATATTATATTATCTTCCAAATATATAGTTGTAGTCTCTCATATTTCTTTCGAAATGATATCATTTTCATTTATTCTTTATAGTTAATTTTCAAAAAAAATTACATTCATGCTGATAATACTCTTGTGGGTAGTGGATCTCATCGTAAATACTCATTTACTCTAATAAAATATCATAAAAATGTATAGTTTCTAAATTTCAAATCCAACTTTGTTATTTCTTGGGTGTTGTATACCACATTTATAGGACATCCAAAAAAATATTAAGTTGAGTAATCCGTCGGCTTACTAGTTCACATCTACACCGACATCTCTAAATCAATTGTCATTGATAATAAGTGTTTTATCACATAAAATAGTATTAGTTACTTCCACCAAAAATGAGTTGGTTAGACTTGTAATTTTCAACATAATTATCATCTATTTTACAAGAGTTTTGCTTATTTGCTCAGCCACTCTATTTTGTTGTAATGTGTATGTGACTATGAGTTATAATTTGATATATGTATGCTTATAAATAGCAAGAAACTTATCATCTCTATACTCACTTTCATTATCTATCCTCAAATACTTAATTATTTTCTTGGATTCAAGTTTCACCCATACTTTGAAGTTTTTAAAAACTAGAAACATATCCAACCTCTTATTGTTTGGATATACCCAACATCTTCTAAAGTAATCATCAATGAAAACCAATACATTGGTCATCTTAAAAAATATTTTCGGTGATTCATATACATCAGAATGAATCAAGGCTAGAATACATTTAATCCTGAAAATTAATATACTAAATACCAATTTATATTGCTTACTTATAACATAATACTCACAAAATAGTAAGTTTACTACCAAATTAAGCCTTGGAAGTAGCTTTCTACTAAATAGAATCTTCAAATGTCATTTTGACATATGTCCTAGTTTGAGATGTCATATCATCATCGACTCTTCTTCTTTACTAATTGATGCAACAGATGCATCAATTTTCGATACTATTTTTTAATTAAGCATGAATAAATTTGTTGTGATTTTTCTACCTTCATAACCACAAGTAAACCTTTTACAATCTTCATCATCCCATTTTCAAAATAGGTCCTGCATACAAGACTATCTATTTGTCTCAAAGATGATAAAATTTTCTTCATGTTCTTCATATATCAGCTCTCCTTATTGGTATTAATTTCATCATCAAATATCTTTATTTTTATAGTACTAAACTAATAATCTTCAAAGCATGATCATCACCCATGTGTACATAATCTCCTGAGATTAGTTCATATTAGTGGAATCACTCTTTTCGAGATGGTATGTGGTATGATACTTTTGAATCTAGTAACTAGATATTAGCAAACAACTTTCTAGTTTCAACCATTATTGTGACTTTACTATATTGAAATTTATCATCATCCTCGATGCATACTACAATCCCTTGAGTATTTGATAATTTAATGTCCCAACTCTTCTTCTAATACTAATAATCTCTTTTAAATTATCATTTTTTGCTATAATTGTAGCACTTAATATTCCCTTCATTTCATGATTTTGACTCCTATTGAGAACACATTCTATTGATCACACTTGTATTATCATCAAAATTTCTGCTTGCTATGAACTTATCTATTTATCCTCCTTATTTTTGCGTAAACTTTTTTCTTATAAGATATAGATGTCAAACGAGTTGTGTTGTGATGGTACGAATCTAGAAATATTAGAAATAGGCCACCCAGCATGACCCATTATCATTCATATTGGTCGAGTCATGCCTAGCTAGGTCAGGCTTAATCAAGTTAGCCTAGTTCATTTTAGGCTAGCTTTGTTTGTTCGAGGATAGCCTGGGTTTAGGCTGTATCTCATGCTAGCTAGGCCGAAACCATCCCATACGAGCCAAAACTAGCCCACACTTGCTATCATGTCGGGTCATGTTGTGTAGTGCCTCCCATGCCAAATATTTGGCCTTGTCCCTAGCACGGCCCGTGGCACATCTAGGCATGGTTCTAAATCAGGCCGTGCCATACCTCATGTTGTGGTCTGGTAGAGGTGTCAAACGGGCCAGCCCGGCACGGCCCGACTCGTTTTTTTCAGGCATGAACATGCTACCGTGCCCGGCCCGGCACGGTTTAAAAACATCCGGGCACGGCACGGCCCATAGGCACGGCAGGCCGTGCCGTGCCGGGTCGGGAGTCGGGACCGTGGGTCGGGATCCAATCAGACCCGACTTGCGGTCTTTTTTTTCGGGAGGGTTGGGTCACGCCCAAGCGTGCCTGCGTGAAACGGCACGAAAAGAACCTGTGCCGCCGTGCCGGGCCAGGCACGGCACGACTCGAGCCAGGCACGACACGTTCCAACCCCGGGCACGGTTTAAAAATGTGCCGGGCCGGCCCGGCCCGGTTGACACCTCTATGGTCTGGCTACCTAACCATATTCATTCTAAGATAACAGCTACAAAATTATTGAAGACTAAATAATCCATAAAGACACAATATATCAATTTGATGATGAATCAATCATACAAATTAGTTAATCTTTTAAATAAAATCTAAGTACTTTGAATCTGAACTTCTTCTTCTTGATGACTTAACATAGTAAGTTGATAAAATATATTATTCAATGTATTGATATGATTAATTATCATTGTGGATTTCATCATTCGAAGAGTCTAGTATAGTCTTGTGAAAGTATCATGAATTTCTTTTATAATATTTATTTTTGTCATACTGGACATTACTTAATCAACTAAAGTCAAATTCATATCAACAATTACATTACTGTCCATATCATTCCATGTATATTTAATATTTATTTATCATTGAAGATCTTTTTCTTATTGTATCTAAATAATTAATTCTTCCCAAAATTTCATTTATCTTCATTTGTCATAATAAAATATCATTCTTATTAAATTTGTTTACATTTTAAAATTATTTGTTTTACTTTTATAGTGAATAATACTTAAAAATAATAATAATTATCTATTTTAATATACCAAAAAAAATCTTGTACAAATGGATAAGTCGTAATACCCTCTTAAAAATTATAGATATTAAGGCTTATCACCATTTTGACAAAAGTTTTCTAAACATGTATTAATCACAATAATTACTATATTAAATCACAAATCTGATATTATTATTATAAAAATAAAATTGATATTAATAATTTGTAATATAAAATTCAATCTTTGTATGTTGAAATAAACTATATAATTTCATGAGTTTTGTACGGAAATAATGTATTTAAAAAAAAATCCAAAATTCAATCATAGTTTCAAAAATATGCCTAGACTAGTGCGTTTGAAAACAACGTGACAATGATTGTCATTGTGAATGACGGCCATTGCCATGCTGTTGATTTTTAAAATCATAAGCTAGCATTGAGAATGTTGGTTATTGAAAACATTGTAGAGATCACATTACGCCCCTCGACCCTCGGCCCTCATCCCTCTACCCTCGCCCGTCTCTCCTCGCCCGTCTACCCTCACCTCTCGCCCTTCTCTTCCCACCCCTCTCCCCCCACCTAGAGGTGTCAAACGGGCCGGGCCGGGCCGGCCCGGCACGAGGCACGGCACGGTTCGGCCGTGCCTGGGCCGGCCCGGCACGTTCAAAAACCGTGCCCGGGCCCGTGCCGTGCCCGGGCGAAGCAAGGCACGAGCCGTGCCGTGCCTGGCACGAGCCGTGCCGTGCCTGGCCTGGCACGCCGGCACGGGTCCATCCCGTGCCGGTCCCGCAGGCACGCGTGGCACTGGCGGCGTGCCACGCGTGTCGTGGCGTGAGTCGCGACTCACGGTCACGAGTCACGACTCACTGAGTCGTGACTCGAGTCACTCGACACATCAGGCTCAGGGCCCCCCCCGGTAAAAAGACCGCGGGTCGGGTCCAAACAGACCCGACCCGCGGTATTTTCTGCCGAAAACCGAGAAAATCTATATACCTAACGGGAAAAAAAAAATTTTCAAAATTTGAGCGATTTTCAGCCCTTGGATTCGACTCCAACGGCTAGGGGGCAGAATCCGACAGTCCTCGTGATTCTGCCCCTTAAAAATAATAAAAAAATTCAAAAAAATAATAAAAAAATAATTTTTTTTTTAAAAAAAAACTTTAATCAGCCTATAAATTCTACCCCCCTCCCTATAAAATTTATGTTTTTCAAAAACATTAATCCTCTCTATATTTTCTCTCTCTCACATAATCCGTGCTTCTCTCTCTCGGCCCTCGTGTTTTTGATTTCGGCTTGGATTTTCGTGAAACTCAACTTGAGTTTTGAACATCAAAGCTTCCTGCGGGCTGCGGTGCATCTTGCACGTGAGTGACCTCATTGCTTTTACCGGGTAATATAATTTGCTTTTTTTTTATTTTCTCTCTCTAAAGCTTCTCTCTCTAGAAAAAAGTACGAAAAATAAAAAATGACAAATTCACCTAACACAAATTTAAATTTTGAAAATGAAAATGTTAGTGTTACACAAACGTCTGTGGCTCCTGAAACTTTGGTTTCTCCTGTCATCTCAGCCCAAAGTTCTAAAAAACAAAAAACTAGGAGGACTTTTGTAGTTTGGACATATTTTAAAATAATAACACAATTAGATGTTAGGGGTGAGGAACATGAAATGGCACAGTGCAAATATTGTATGCGACTTTTAACATGCAAGAGTACATGTGGGACTAGGCACCTAAAGAGGCATGCTGAAATATGCTCCAAAAAACATGGACCGTTAGATCCTAGGCAAACCCAACTTGGCACTACATTTTTTGAGACTGGATCGAGTTCAGTCTCAAAGTTTACTCCCTTCGTATACTCCAGCGAGTTGGGTAGGGACGGCATGGCCAGGCTCATCACATTGATGGGTCTTCCGATCAGATTTTCGGAAGATCCGAGGGTAGTGCGCATCATGCAGACTTATTTTCAGCCATCCTATCGTAGGATTCCTAGGTCCACATCTAGGAGTGACATACTAAAGATATATAAGTTAGAAAAACAAAAAATAATTAAGGAATTTTTGGCATTTAGTTGAGTGGTGTCCGTGACGTCCGATATATGGACATGTCACGATGATTCTTCTTATGCATGTATCACTAGTCATTATGTCGATTCAAACTGGACAATAAATAAAAAAAATATTAGGATTCACTGAGATTCTTCATCCTCATGATGGCCCGGCCATTTTTGAGTGTATGATGAAAATATTTAGGGAATATAAAATTCAAAATAAAATTTTTAGTGTCACTTTCGATAATGCTGCGAATAATGGAGTAGCGATCAATATGTTTGTTAGGAATATTAGAGACGCACCTTTAGGAGAGATATTTCATGTCAGATGCATGTGTCATGTTATTAACCTGATAGTTCAAGCGGGTATGAAGGTGTGTTCCCCCGCGTTGGAAAATATACGCAATGCACTCAAGTATATTCGCACTCCTCGCAGACTACAAGAGTTTGGTAATCTCTATTTGTCTGCGAATCTTAAGAAGAAGAAATTCCAATCTGATGTGAGACATCGTTGGAATTACACGTACATGATGTTGGAATCATGTGTTGGATACGAACACGTGATATCCGACTACGTCAATAGTAAGAGTGGCGAACTTATTGTTGACGACACTGACTGGGATTCAGGAATTTCATTTATGAAATTCCTGAAGATATTTTATGACACGACGAACATGTGTTCGTCGGTTTATACGCCCACCACTTGCATTGCACTCCGTTGCATATGCAACATTAGTAGCATGTTTAGGATGTATCGAGCGGACCCGACGCTCACCCATATGGTTGCAGAGATGGAGACCAAGTACCTGAAGTACTGGTCCACCATTCCATCTCTTTATTGCCTCACAGCATGCATGGACCCTAGGGCTAAGGTGGAAGGGGTTGAAAACACCCTGACTTTCATTTCCTCGTGCATGAACCTGGAAGAGCCACCTGAAGGGTTCATTTACGAGAAGTTGACAGACCTATATACATACTACGATACTAGGTATGGTGGTGGTGGTGTTGAGACTGTGAGTACGGACACTGATACCTTGTTCGGAGATGACGCTTATTCCATTAACCTAGCGAGGGGGAAACGTAGAGGTGGACCTTCACATAGGAGCGAGCTGTCTCGGTACTTAGATACCGATTACTGCTCAATCCTATCACCTTCTGACAATAAGAATCTTGATTTATTACAGTGGTGGAAATCATATGAGTCCGCCTATCCCGTGCTATCTAGGATGGCACGGGATCTACTGACTCCTCCGGTGTCGAGCGTAGCATCGGAGTCTGCTTTTTCTGTTGCAGTGAACGTAATTTCAGATAGGAGATCGAGATTACGTCCAGATATGGTTGAGGCCTTGGCATGTTTGAAGGATTGGGAGGAATCGAGATATAGCATCAGTGATCGTGCTGAAGCTGGGACTATGACAGACACTGCAGTCGCATCCACATCCACTACGATGGCGGAGAAGCTGATTGCCGATGATGATGACCCATATGATACTGATCTTGATGTTGCGGCTGATGATTCTCATTATATGCCGCTTGACGATTGATGCTCATCTGCTCTTTTTTTTGATATTTTTTTTATTTATACGCTTTGTTTGTACTTTGTATTATACGTTGTGTTGAAGTTGAAACTTATACTTTTTTTTTCGGAGTATTGGTTTCAAAAGCATGAATGGTAATTTTTATTTGCGTAGTTTAAATTTTTTTTAATTAAAATTTTTACTAACTTAATGTATTTAATTATTAATTTAAGATTTAAATATTATTTTAAAATTTATTAACTTTAAATCTTAATATTTAATTAATACATTATAATATTAAAAAATGCTAATCTTAATTGAAAAAAAAAATAAATTTTCTAATTTTTTTTTTACATACTTACATTTAATTTTAAATGTAATATTTTTTACAAAAAATTTTATTTTTTATTTATTACATAAACTTAAATAAAGATAAACAGAAAATTAATAAAAAAATTTAAAAAAAAAAAAATTTTTTTTATTCTGCCAAGTCAAAGTGCCAAGTGCCAAGCACGGGCCGTGCGCCCGTGCCCGTGCTTGGCTGTTGGTGTTCAGGTGTTGTGTGTTGCCTCTTGGCTCCCGGGACCCGGACCTCGGTTGAGCAAACGTGCCCGAGCGGGCCGGTCACGGCACGGCACGTCCTCACCGTGCCCACGGGCCGTGCCGTGCCCGACTTTAAAATAACGTGCCGTGCCGGGCACGGCACGGTAGCACGGCGGGGCACGGGAAAAACGGGCCGTGCCGTGTTGGGCCGGCCCGTTTGACACCTCTACCCCCACCTGTCTCCAGGAGCTCCATCATGGAGCTCGACATAGCTCCACTTCGAGCTTGCTGGAGCTCGACATAGCTCCACTTCGAGCTTGCTGGAGCTCGATTGATTCCACAAGCTTTCATGAAGGAGCTCACTGGAGCTCCATGTCGAGTTCGTTGGAGCTCACTAGAGCTCGATGGAGCTCCACGAAGGAGCTCCTGGAGATGGGCGGAGAGGTGTGAGAGGTGAGGAAAGACGGGTGAAGGTAGAGGGGCGAGGGGCGAGAAACATAATGAAATTTTCACAGTGTTTTCAATAGTCGGTATTCACAAAGCCGCCCTCTACTTTTTAAAATTCAACAGCGTGACAATGCCCATCGTTTACAATGACGGTTATTGTCACGCTGTTTCCAGACGCACTAGTTTGGACATATTTTTGATAACACAATATTTTTTAGATTTTTTATTTTAAAAGTATTATTTATGGGCAAAATTCTAATTTCACGCACCCACAATTTGACGAAACATTAAGCCAGATGAAGTTGACTCAATCAAAATTATTTACAAAACAAATGTAATCAACTACCTTTTATTTTATCAAATCTGCTAAATGAATCCACAATGCCGATTGCAGCTTGCCCTTTTCCAATTACCAGAGAGAAACTAACATTGACATGAGGGAAGAGAACACAACAAGTTAGAGCATCTCCAACCTCACACAATAAAATAACTAATTATAAAATATTTAAATATTCAATTCAGTATTTTAGCTAGTAATACTTCAAATTTTACTCCAACCACGCTTAGCAAAATATCGAAGTGTGGTGCGAAGTTGAGTTCTGGTTTTGCTGGATCGAAGACGACAAGAATATTTTAAGAGACAAAATGATTTGTTGAGCGATAAATACTTGCTACATTTGTTGAGCGATAAATACTTGCTACATTTGTTGAGCGATAAATACTTGCTACATTTGTTGAGCGATAAATACTTGCTATATTTGTTGAGCGATAAATGCTTGCTACATTTGTTGAGCGATAAAAGCTTGCTATATTTGTTGAGCGATAAATATTTGCTACATTTGTTGAGCGATAAATGCTTGCTACATTTGTTGAGCGATAAATGCTTGCTACATTTGTTGAGCGATAAATGTTTGCTACATTTGTTAAGCGATAAATGCTTGCTACATTTGTTGAGCGATAAATGTTTGCTACATTTGTTAAGCGATAGATGCTTGCTATATTTGTTGAGCGATAAATGTTTGTTACATTTGTTGAGCGAGAAGCCAAGCAGTAAAAATATGAGCGAGATAGCGAGCGTGCTGGAGCCTAATTTTCTAACATTAATACATAAAATATTGAAAATTCTGTTTTTAGCGAGTATGTTGGAGATGTTCTTATGGTTTTAATTTTACCGAGCTTACCAAAACTTACTTATGTTCAGTCTAGATCATTTCGAAAGTTTCAATCCACGTACACCTTGAATTACTTAACTCAAAGCATTTGTGTCGCATACTACAGTGATTAATATCCCTGGTTATTGGTTACTCTTAGTTCGGAAAACAAATTTCCTTCAAAATATAAGCTTGGTTAAAGCAGAACTCCTTGTTTCATGATAACAAAATGAATATCATGAATCAAGCTTCTGACAATCAAGAATTCGAATGACATGGAAGCTGCGCCATCTTCATGTTCCAGTGGTGGTGGTGGAGGACCAACGCCTTTTCTCTTGAAGACGTACGACATGGTCGAGGATTTTACCACAGATGATATCGTGTCCTGGGGCTCAACCAAAAAAAGTTTCGTGGTGTGGAAACCGGCAGAATTCTCACTCCTCCTTCTTCCTTCCTATTTCAAGCACAACAATTTCTCGAGTTTTATCCGGCAGTTAAATACTTATGTAAGTTCTGATTTTGACATTTGTTATTTAACTCTCAGCTAATGGTTACTGAATGAAATTACAATCGGATTGCAATCTATACAATATTTTTGAATAACCATGATACAACATGATATCAGCGTTAATTTTATAATTTCCATTAATTTTTTCGAGATTTATTTTGGTCTATTGCCATCAGCCTATTCCACGAGAAAACAATCAATAATTTTGAAAATTTCTAGGAGAGGAATGCTTGTCTCGTAGACAAATTATAGATGTGTTACCTGGAAGAAGAATAACGCTCAATCTAATCCCATGGATCTTATGTTACGACTTGAGTGCCAATGCCCAGAAAAATATTTATAATTAGAACCCAGGAGTTACCCGATTGGATATATGAGTTATTTGTTACTCTGTTGGGTTTCTGATAAAATTGCAGACATTACAGGAAATATTTTTTCAAACTGGGAAAGTTTGTTCCAGAAATGCAACGTTGTCGATAAAATCAAAAAGCCCGTCTTCCTTACTGCACCTCTACTTTCTTTTGTTCAGTTAGCACTTCAACAATCTTTAAATACATGAGCAATTCGTTCCCATGTGTCAGTTCGGTTGGTAGGACCATCCCTCAAGTTAGTAATATTTTCAAAATGACCTAGGTTTTCCTCTAACCACTGGACATTAGGGACTTCTCTTTTTTAGAATTACCTAGGGGCAGAATCAAGAGGGAGGGCTTAATTTTGTGGCCAGTTGGTTCCAGTTCATTTTTTTATAAAAATATATTAAACACCTCATCCATGACAAGTGATCACTAAGCAAATCCAACTCCTTTCTAAAAAAAAAGGCATAGAGTTTGTGTAGAACTGCAATAGGAGGGTTTTTATGATTTACTTGGTATCTTAAGATGTGAAACAGTATGTGTAACACAATAAATGTTCATTCTTTAAAGAGGAAACCCGCCCTTATACTTTAAGATTGCAGAAGAAGATCAACAATTATCCAGGACAAATTTTTGTTAATAGTGGGTTTATTTGAGTAACTTTATACAATAAAGAATAGTGGTATTTTTTAGTCTGCCAGTTACTTCCACAAATCATTTCCAGGTTCACATGTGGAATGGGAAGAAAAATGTCGTACCATATAATTCTAGAATATAGTGATTGAAGCTGTTTGGGCTAGTTATTATAACTAATTGAATTTAACCACGCATGTTTTCTCTATGAATATTTAGCAAAACAGTAAATGTTTTTAGTTGGTGATGTGTTTGTGATTTTATTTAATATTATTTATTATTTATATGTTCTATTGTTAAATGTTTATAAAAGTTTAGAGTTCTATTATTTTGAAATCATACCCAATGCACAAGACTTCTGCTTTAATTTTTGATATGTGAGAAATTAATATCTCGATAATTTTATTTTTTGAAATTTAGAGAGGTTGTGCTAAATATTTGTAGTTGTTGATGTGTTTGTGATTATATTTAATACTTTTTATTGTTTATTTGTTTTATTTAGAGGTGTCAAGTTACCTGTATTTGGCTAACACATTTTGAATTTTGGTTGCTTGGTTGAACCATCGTGCCATGTGACATTAGAGGTGTCAAACAGGCCGGGCCCAGCACGAGCCCGGCACGACACACTACAGTGTTGTTCTCGGGCCCATGTTGGGCTGAGGGATCGGCCCATTGTGCCGTGCTAGGTACGACATGCGTGACCATGCACCGAGTGTGGTCACGATGAGCCGAAGGCCCGAAAGGGCAATGGCGGCACGGCTGTGCACCACTGAAACCCTAATTTTTATTAAAAATTAAGGTTTTGGTCCAGCCCGAACCCGGCCAAACCATGTTGAACCCGGTAGATTTCTGGCTGTCGGATTGTGCAGGGCTTGACCTCCATAGAACTGTGCCATGCCAGACATGGTACGCCAGCCGGAGTGGGCCTAAAAAAATTGGCATGTCCTAGTTTGTTTGACACCTTTACTTGATATAACATTAGTTGTCACTCTGGATCATGTTTTGCCAGCATGGGACCCAAGGAGGCAAGCTCGACATGGCCTGATGACTTGGATGAGCTATTTGATCATGCCAATGCATGCTTGGTTAGAGTCATGCTGGCTTGAATGAGCTAGTAAATTGCACTGATTTAAATGCATCAAATTGGCCGTGCTATGCCAGCACCCATTTCTTTGTGGCCTAGTTGTGCTACCGTGTTGTGCTGGGCATAACATGGTTGCCAATCCATCAGTCCTCATATAATCCATTTGGTTCATAGTCAGACACATCCATGTAGGGTAGTGCTAGTTTTTGGGCAGCACTGTAGTGATGCTGTGGTAAGCCGACAAGCAGGCACCTTGAGACTTGAAATCTGAATTGAATTTGCATTTGTGTGTACCCAAGACTCAGTTAAAATATTTATAAATTTTATTTTATTATTTATTCAAAATTTAGCATTTGTCATTTATATAATTATATATCAAAACAATATATTTAAAAAGTACATATGCAATGTGTATTATATATTTACATTGCATTATAAATTTACATGAATTAAAATAAATAAATAATTTAAAATTTTTTTGACATTCAGCTTAACCAAAAAAAATGTTTAATGAAAAAAACAATTTATTCTATAATCCAAATCAGAATATGATACATATATATACATAACATAAGATAAAATATAAGACCACAAGTGCATAATGATATAACTTGTAAAAATCCAAAAATAATAAGAATATGATATCATATGAAAAAAATACTAGTACTACAATCTATATTTGTAGTACTAGTATGACAGTTTGAATGTATATAGTTATCATCATGTAAGCATTTGAAGGTATTGTAAGAGATGGCCTCAATATTATTCATGTCTCATGAATTATCATATGTCAGTAATTATTTTATTTTATCCTAAATATCTAATCTTGAATTTTTTTATTCCTTAATGTTTGCAAGTGTCTTTGATATTTAATCATAATTTTGATCTCCTATCTGAAATAATACTGACTATTATTAAAAAAATAGACTTCGATATTATGTTAGACATTAAAGTTAGTAGATTATATGTTATCTTAAATAATATATGATAAGTAATTTTGTATGATTATACTAAAATAAAATATTTAAATTCTTATTATCATCATTTGATAGGATAGAGTTGCAATTAGTATTTAATTATTGAGATAACTCGCATTTATTTGAAGAATTACATTGTGATTTTTTTTGGCTAACTAGATAAAAAAGTCATTGTTTCTAAATATAGTATCAATATCCAAACTCAGAGTTTGATTATAATTATCATACATAGTTTTGTAATATATAAATAAGTTAATTAATTTTTTATAAATACAATATTTAGGCTGGTATTCTTGCTTCATGTATGTGGATTCATATAAATAACCAAGTATTAAAGAGATAAAATGAATGATTAATATTTTAAATACTTATTTTCTATTTCAATAGCTTTGACACTAAATGCATGGTGATCTATTTATGTATTAAATATGTTATTATTATTAAATATGTACTTGAGTATAATATAAGTGATGAGAGTATGCACAAATGATTACATATATTTTGTATCATTAAAAATTTTTAGAAATTTTATAAAAGTAATTTTTATTTTTTAGTTAGAATCATTAATAATAAGTTTATTATTCTTATTATTGACATAATTAGATATTACATATTAATAGTTAATATACGACTTTAATATTAGGTAGATATAATTTTAATTATATCTCATATTCATTTAAAAATTTTCTTTTTTAGGCCTATTGATAAACATATAATACTGAATTTTTGTTGTTTGCTAAATGATATAATATATTTTAGTAAATTTTTTATTTTTTTAATGCGTGAGAAATAATTTTTATTTTAGATGGTATTATCAAGTTAATTATGTGACACATACACTCAACATGAAAAATTTTGCATAATAATTTATTTTTAATAATTTTGGCAAACATACTAATGACGACTTCATTATTAGAAGAATTATTAAATGTGATAGTAAAAATTTTATTTTGAATATCTTATTCATTAAAGATCTTCTTTATATACACATATATGACAGAGCTATCATTAGGATAGAAGATTTTAGAAAATTTTAAATTTTTTTATTAAATTTTTATTTTGAATCTACATAGTTGGTGGTAGGGTATGTGAATGATATATCGACACGACTTGTCTAGATATTAGATATCACAAACATCTTGTAATTATATTTCTTAAATTTGTTAATTATTAATTAATTTTCTAATTTATAATATTTTATTATGTCATTCGTATTTTTGACTTGAGAATTCTATGATAAGTTGTTTAAAAATAAGTATGCATAATATCGAATATCCCTTAGGATTCTTCAAAAATTTAATCGGAAGTTTCATGATTGTAATCAGTCTGTCTATGTCTTTTCTCTTAAAATCATTATAGTATATGAAAGTGGTCAATAAAGGTGAACTAGATTCAATTTGAAAGATTGCCATTTATGAAAGTGGTCAATAAAGGTTAATAAAAATTTAATATATTATATTTTTTGGTATATTGATTTGCATACCTCTTATGGTGACTAGTACCATATGCATTCTTATATGTATAAATCTTTTAATAATATATACATTGTATTGATTTTTGTTGATATCCCTAAAATTTTTATTTTTAATAATATTAAAGTGATTCTATATTGTTGAAGTTTATTTAGTTTGTATTTTTTTAGGCGACAAATAGGTTTAGGTCCAGATAGTTGGAGAGAACTTAGTTTTATCTCAAATCTTTTAGTATGGTTTTCATTATTATTTATATCTACATTAAATTTATTATCGTTAAATTCATTAATTGAGATTTTTTAATTTGTATAATTAAAAAAAATCTAATAAAAAACTTATAACTTTATAAAAAAAATATATACCATAACTACAAGTCTGCAACAACTTTATTGTAGTCAAATTTTAGCTGTACCATGTTTGTGTAAATGTAACAATAGTAAAAAGACAACAAGTGCAAGAGTGAAGAGAATCATAGAGAAGAAGATTAAAGAAATAGAAATCAAATTTAATAAAATTTTATTCTCTATTTATAATTTTTTTTGTATATTAAAAAATATATTTTTTTATTTTTTAAACTTTTTTTATAATTTATATGGGTAGAAATCTAATAGCCATCTAATTTTTTTATAACTATGAGAATCATATTTGATGGCTACATATTTTTAAAAAAAATATTTTTTTAAAGACAACAATGTGAGAAGCTATGCTTGTTGCTTTCGCTGTCAGTACCTATTATGTTTTCACGTAATGGGTAGTTGAAGCGCATCGGCCATTTACCCAACAATCCATTACTTGTGAGGTTGTGACCCATGACCCAACCATTATTGTGCATCAGGACAATGGGCTAGGCATGCGGGTTGTGTTTGGGCCAACACGACACTAGCCTTGCCTTGGGCCCTTGAGCTGGTAGGATCCAAATCCATGCATGGTTCTGGACAATAACATGCTGGGCCTGACATGACTAATTTGGGCTCTGTCTCGTCATTTTGGGGTCTCCTGGCTCACTTAACACCCATGCACTGGTTAATAAAAAAATATAAATCATCTCAAACAATATAAAAAATATTTAATTCAAAAAATCTAAAATTTATTAATGTTTTTAAAATAAAAACACGTCAGTCCAACATCACTTTGCATAGTTTGGATCATTAGTTGTCATAACTTATTGTCTTGGTATTTTTTATTTTCATATATGTCAATGTCATCATCTATTTGTAATTATTTTGTTATTTATTTTAAAGATTTATCTTTGAACCTTCTCAGTCTTTTAAGCAACACAATGCTTCAATGATATTTGGTTGGAGTGTTGTCATAGTGAAAATATACTCTAATACTATGTTAGATGTCAGATAGATTAGTAGATTACATATCATTTTAAATAGCATATGAAATATGATTTTATATAATTTGTATTTTGTACCAATTAAATATATCAAATTTTTTAAAGTAATCTTGGGATAAAATGAAATAAGTGTCTAAGTACCTTGATAGCTAATTTTAATTTAATAGACCTCTTTGTTTGCTCATAGCTAATTGAATCGAAAAGTTATCATCTTTGAATATTATATCGATTTTAATATTCAAAACCTTACTAAAACTATCATATTTATTATCATAATATTTTAATAAATTATTTAATTATTTATAAATCATATATTTTGGCTTGTTTGGGTGGGTCATGTAAATGAATATGTATTTTATAATATTTTTTATTTTTGTATATTAATAATAAGATTCATATATACTATTAAGCAATCAAAAGATTGAATAGAGGATTAATATTAGTAATATTTTTTTCTATCTTAATATCTATGTTACTAAAATTTTAGATATTCTTTATATTTGTTAAGTTAAAGTTATATTGTATATGTTATATATACATAAGTATAATGCATGTGATGAGAGTATATTATAACATATTTATATTTGTTGTATCATAAATATTGATATAATTTTTTTTGCTATTAATATAGTTAGATATCATCTATTAGTAGCTAATATATGAATCTATTATTAGATATGTATAATTTTTATTGTATTTGATATTTATTTAGAAAATTTTCTTTTTTAGGCTCGTTAACTTATATAAATTATTAAATTTTTGTTATTTGTAAGGTATCTTAATATATTTTAGCGTATTTTGCATATGGTGTAATGAGGGAAAAATTATTTTTATTTATATTTATACTATTAAGTTAATTATATGACACATATATCCAACATAAAAAATCTTACGAATCATTTAAAATAGTCTAATAAATATATTTATTGTTATATTTTTATTTGAAGTATTATTAAATGTAATGCTAAAAAATATATTTTGAATATCGTATTCTCTCAAGAGCCATAATAGAGTGGAGGTGTCAAATAGGTGGTGTCATGCTGGCATGACTTGATGGTATTAGAGGTGTCAACCGGGCTGGGCTGGGCTGGGCTGGGCTGGCCTGGCACGAGGCATGGTACGGTTCGGACGTGCCTGGGCAGGCCCGACACGAGAAAATCCCGTGCCCTAGTAAGGCACGAGCCGTGTTCTGCCTGACCCGGCACGGTTCGGTGCCCGTGGCACGGCACACCAGCATGGGCTCATCCCGTGTCCCCCTCGCTTCGCCCCTCCCGCAAAAAAGACCACGGGTCGGGTTTGATTGGACCCGACCACCGGTCCCCCGAGCCGACCCAATCCCCCCCCTCCCACGGGCAAAAAAAATTTAAAAAAAATTTTAAATTTCAGCCGTTGGATCTCTCCTTCAACGGTTAGGGGGCATAATCCAACGGCCCTCATGATTCTGCCCCCAAAAAAATTCAAAAAAAATGATTTTTTTTTAAAAAAAATATTTTATTTAATCTATAAATTCCACCCTCCCTTTTTATAATATTTATGTTTTTTATAAATATTTTTTCTCTCATATCTCATATTTTCTCTCTCAAATATCTTCCTTCTCTCTCTCAGGACTCGGGATTTCGATATTTGGCTTGGATTTTCGGGAATCTCAACTTGAGTTTTGAATTTTGAGCTTGACTGTGGTGCACCGTGCACGTGACCGACCTCACTGCTTTTACATGATAATTTATTTTAAGTTTTTTTTTACTATCTCTCTCTTTCTCTCTAGTCTCTATCTCTAGACCAAAAATAGAAAATTTTAAAATCAGTCATCTAGTCTCTAAATAACTATTCTGATTAACAAAAATCTTAAAAAATGACAAATACTAATGAAATATATTTAAATTTAGAAAATAAAAATATTACACAGAGGTCTGAGGCTGCTGAAACTTTGGTTTCTCCAGTTGTCTCAACCCAAACTTCTAAAAAATAAAAAACTAGAAGGACTTCTGTAGTTTGGACTCATTTTAATATAATAAAACAAAAAAAATTAGGGGTGAAGAAGAAGAAATGACACAGTGCAAATATTGTATGAGACTTTTAACATATAGGAGTTCATTTGAGATTGTGAACCTTAAGAGACATGCTGAATTATGTACCAAAAAACATGGTCCATTAGATCCTAGGTAACCCCAACTTGACACTGTATTTTTTGAGATTGGATTGAGTTGAGTCTCAAAGTTTACTCCCTTCATATATTCCAGCGAGTTGGGTAGGGACGGCATGACCAGACTTATCATATTGATAGGTTTTCTGATCAGATTTTCAGAAGATCTAAGAGTAGTGCGTATTATGCAGACTTATTTTCAGCATGCTTATCGTAGGATTTCTAGGTCCATATCTAGGAATGACATATTAAAAATATATAAATTAGCAAAACAAAAAATAATTAATAAATTTATGGCATATAATGGAGTGGTGTCCGTGATGTCCGATATCTGGACAAGTCACGATGAATCATTTTATGTATGTCTCACCAGCCACTATGTAGATTCTAACTGGACTATAAATAAAAAAATTTTAGGATTCTCTGAGATTCTTCATCCTCATGATGGCCCGGCTATTTTTGAGTGTTTAATGAAAATCTTTAGGGAATATAAAATTCAAAATAAAATTTTTAGTGTCACATTCGATAATACATCTAATAATGGAGTAGCGATTAACATGTTTGTTAGGAATATTAGAGATGCACCATTAGGAGAGATATTTTATGTCAGATGTATGTGTCACGTGATTAACCTGATTGTTCAAGCGGGTATGAAGGTGTGTTCCTCAGCATTGGATAATATACGTAATGCACTAAAATATATTCGTACTCCTCGCAGACAACAAGAGTTTAGTAGTCTCTGTTTGTCTGGGAATCCTAAGAAGAAATTCCAATCGGATGTGAGATATCATTGAAATTACACATATCTGATGTTAAAATCATGTGTTGGATACGAACACGTCATATCAGACTACGTCAATAGTAAGAGTGATGAACTTATTATTGACGACACTGACTAGGTAATGAAATTCCTGAAAATTTTTTATGACACGATGAACATGTGTTTTTCGGTTTATACGCCCACGACTTGCATTGTACTCTGGTGCATATGCAATATTAGTAGCATGTTTAGGAAGTATCGAGCTGATCCGACACTTAACCATATGGTAGCAAAGATGGAAACCAAGTACTTGAAGTATTGGTTCACCGTTTCATCTCTTTATTGTCTCGCTGCATGCATGGACCCTAGGGTTAAGGTGGAACGGATAGAAAACACTCTGATTTACATTTTCTCGTGCATGAACCTGGAAAAGCCACCTGAAGGGTTCATTCACGAGAAGTTGACTGACCTGTTCACATAATACGATACTAGGTATGGTGGTGGTAGTAGTGATACTGTGATTATGGACATGGATACCCATACCTTGTTCGGAGATGATAATTTTTTCAATCAGCTAGCGAGGGGGAAATGTAGGGTCGGACCATCATATAGGAGCAAGCTTTCTCGGTACTTAGATACCGATTACTGCTCAATTCTATCACATTCTAATACTATGAATTTTGATATATTACAGTGGTGAAAATCATATGAGTCCACCTTTCCCGTGCTATCTAGGATGACACAAGATCTACTGACTTCTTCGGTGTCGAGCGTAGCATCGAAGTCTGTTTTTTCTATTGCAGTGAACGTGATTTCGGATAGGAGATCGAGATTACGTCCAGATATTGTTGAGGCCTTGGCTTGCTTGAAGGATTGGGATGATTCGAGGTTTAGCATCCATGATCGTGCTGGAGCTGGGACTGAGACAGGGACTGCAGCCGCATCCACTACGATAGCGGATGAGTTGATTACTGATGATGATGATCCATATGATACTGATCTTGATGTTGCGGCTGATGATGCTTATGATATGCCGATTGATGATTGATGATGATCTACTGTTTTTTGATTTCGATATTTTGTTTTTTATTGATTGTACGCTTTATTTATACGTTACTCTGAACCTTTAATTTTTTTCGTTCGGACATTCGGTATCTAATAGCTGATTGGTCATTTTTCATTTAGTTTGTTTATGTTTTTTTTACGTTTTAATTTTTTGTAACATAATTTATTGATTTATTTATTTTTTTATTTTAATTTTTCATTTAAAAATTTATTACTCTATTATATAATTCTAATAAATTTTAAACTAATTTTATATTACATTATAAAAATTTTTTTAACTTTGTAATTTTAATAAAATTTAATAATTTTCATATTATAAATATATAATATTATACATTATCTATAATTTTATATATAATTTAATAATTTATATAATTAAAATAAAAATTAAAACAATAAATTATAAAAAAAAAATTTTTTACCTAGCCCGTACGGCCTGGTTTGGCCCGTACGGCCAGGCCCGCCGTGCCGGGAATGAATTTTTTAAACCATGCTGGGCCTGGCACGGCACGGTACAGTAACTGTGCCGGGCATGGCCCGGCACGAAAGCACGCCTGTGCTCAAAAAAAAAAGGCCGGGTCTGCCCGGACCGGCCCGTTTGATACCTTTAGATGGTATGTTAACCCGTCATGACTCCTTTGACCCACTATATGGCACCACCATGTCGGGTTATGCTTGGTTAGAGCTGGGTCATGCTGGGTTATGCTGATTCTAGGTGGTCTATCAAGCTAATATAAAATTATAAAATATTTAATTTTTTAAATATAAAATATAAAAATCAACATAAAAAATTTATAATACAGTCTATTATAATTTTAAATGAATAAAAATAAAAATAATAAAATATTTTATATTCGGCTTAAAATATCAATTGAAAAATAAAAATACAATTAGAATGATAAAATTATAAAAAAAACTCAGAAAACATATATTAGATATCATGATTAATGAACATAAATACATTACATAAATAGAAGTAGAACAAAAAAAAATAAGCATTGTATTTTGCATGTTAGTCTTCTAATAGTCATTTTCTATCCGTGTGTATATAGCATGGTGAGGATGCATATCATGATGCTCATGTATGATTTTAAAGCTGACGTTAGTTATAGTTTCAATATCATTAATATCTCATGAGTTATTATTTGTTAGTAGTTTTTTATTTTATCCTAAATATCAAACTTCTAATCTTTTTAGTTCTTTAAGTAAGAAATTGCTTCTACTATGTTCGGTCACAGTCTAGATTTTTTATCCAAAATAATATTCTTAGCCACAAAAAAGTAGGCTATGATGTTTAGTTTGTCACCGGAGAGGTAAGTACATCATGTATCATCTTAAATAGCATAAAAAAGGTAAATTCATATGATTTATACTAATTTATAATATCTAAATTCTTATTATCTTTATGCGATATGATAAAATAGTAATCAGTATCTAAGTATTGAGACAAATCATTTCTATTTAATGGATCACTCAATTATTTGTTTCTATCTAACCAAATGAAAAAGTTATCATATTTAAATATGATATTCATGTTTGTACTTGGAGCATTTCTACAGCTATCCTACTTAGTGTCGTAATATATAAATATGTTACATAATTTTTTATGAATCTAATCATTAGATTATTATGCTTGGTTTATGCATATGTTTGTGAATCTAACTATCTTATATAATATCATAATATGTAATATGGACATTATATTTTAACAAATATGGTGTCTATGTTTATTAAAATATTTTTTATTTATTTTACCTAAATCCTAAGATTGATATATATATTCAAGCGAAAATGAGTTTGAATGGATGACTATTATTTTAAATACGTAATTTTTATCTCAATAGCCTTAATACTATATATTGGAAGTCCTCAATATTTGTTAAACATATTACTAATATTGCAAATGCTCTTAAATACAATGCAAATTGTAAGAGTTAATACTGACGAATACATATTTTTCGTATCATAAAGATTTTTAAGAATTTCAAAAAATGAATTTTATATCATAGTCTGAATCATCAATAATAAATTCTCTACTATTACTATTGATGTAATCAAATCACTTATTGATAGTCAACACATGACACTGACATCAAGCAGGTATAATTTCAATGATGTCGTATATCTATTTGAAATTTTTTCTTTTTTAGGCTTATTGACAAACATATAGTGTTAAACTCTTGTTGTATATTAAGTATCTTAAGGTATTTTAATAAATTTCTTATGTAATCTAATATGTGAGAAATAATTTTTATTATCACATATACTATTAGGTTAATTAAGTGATACATATGTTTAATATGACAATTTTTATCTAATGGCTCATCTCTAATGGTTCTGACAAACATTATAATGACAACATTATTATTTGAAGTATTATTGAATATGATACTAAAAATTTTATTTTAAATATCATATTTTCTAAAGATTCTCATCATAAATTTATATATGACAAAATCATTGAGGATAGATGATCTTAGAAAATTTTCATATTTTTAAATAAGTTTTTACTTAGAATCGATATAGTAAGTGGTGAGATATGTAAATAATATATTATTATGGCTAGTCAAAATGTTGGATATCATAGATATTACTCTATTATATTTATACGATAAGTAAGTTAAAAGTAGGTAGAGGTGTCAAACTGGCTAGGCTGGGCCGGCCCGGCTTGGTTTTTTCGAGCCCAGCTAAGCTGGTGTGCCGTGTAGTGCTAGGCACGACACGGTCCCTTGGAGGTCAGGCCCGGCACGGGCCCTTGGCCCAAAATCTATCCGGGGTAATTCTTGTTCAGGTTGGGGCGTTAATTATTTTTAAAAAAATTAGGGTTTTGGCGCAAGTCACTGCATTGCTATTGCTCGTCGGGCCTCGTCGAGCCTCGCCAGTCGGGTGTCGGCTTGTCGTCCTCCCGCCGTGATCACGCTCTGTGCATGGTCACCCATTGTCGTACCCACATGCCAGGCACCTGTGCCTTGCCTGGCATGACATGCGGATCAAAATTCCTTGGCCCGGCATGGTACGACTAGTGCCGAGGGTGTGCTCTGGACTGGCTCGGGTCGCCCGACCCATTTGACACATATGAAAGTAGGTCAACATAATAAAGTTGAAGTTGATCCAACTTCAAAGGTCCTATCGCTTATTTAGATTTGTCGGAGATTTAATCCATCATTTTTTTAAGTGTACTGATTGACATGCCTCTTAAGGTGACAATGTAATCAGTACTTATATATATATATATATATATATATATATATATATTACAAAATATATACTATGCTGAATCTTCTTCAACATCTCTAGTATATTTTAATTTTAATTATCTTAAAATACATCTAAACAATTGAAGTTCATTTATTTTTTAGGTAAATGAGTCGAGATCATGAGAGAATCAAATTTTGGTCTTGTACCTTTCGGTTAGGTTATCGTTATTACCTATATTCAAGTCAAATTTATTATTATTAAAATTATTTTTTATAATTTTTTTGTTTTATTTATAATTCTATCTTTTAAAAAAATTATAAGTTTAAATTTTTATAAATTATAACACAAACAGAACTATAATGTATACCTTAACTTCATGTTTGTATTGGTAGTAATTCATATTTTTTTCTTAATTAGCACTTTGTCGCCTTGTAGATTTGTAGTTATTGTTAGGACTCAGGACTTAGGTGTAACAATTTTCACTAATCAATGAGTAGAGCTAGTCAGCCAGAGAATAGAAGGAATAGAGGAAAACAAGAGGAGTGAAAATGTACATGAGTGAAAAATAAAATATTTCATTACCATATTTATATAATTTTTATTATTGTATATATATATATATATTGCTTTTTTTTTATATTTTTTGGGCATATTTATGATAATCATCAAATCTCTGCCCATTAGTCTTTGGAAGAAATCAAATAGCTAAAAATATCTATTTTTCTATTTTTTTAAATATTGACTTTGACAAGGCATTGTTTATCGTTGTTCTTGTGTGAACCATGCCAACATGCCATGGGTAAGGGGGATATATCATTATGTTTAGTGTAATGGGTAAGGGGGTAATGGTTTTTTTTAAATTTGTGTCTAGTGCTTGTGTGCACCATGCTAACATGCCATGCATGCTTATTGTGCCAGGCATGACGCGCAGCACAATTTGACCTAGCCCAACATGACACGAGTAATGCTATGGGCCAACATTACCATTGTCTAGGCATGAGTCTAGACCATAACGTGGCAGGCCTGACATGACTGAATTGAGTTGTGCCTCTTGCTGTGCCTGAGCCAAATGACCCACTTGACACACCTAACTTGACAAATACTTATAAATGGCAGAGTCATCATGTTGCTAAAGGATTACATGAAATCATAATATTTTTTTATTTATTTTTTACTCATATTAATAAAGTGAGTGGTTATGCATGTAATATTATTATCATGCCTACTTCAAATGTCAAAAGTCATG
The DNA here is from genome assembly GCA_029783825.1 of Sapria himalayana. Taxonomy (NCBI): domain Eukaryota; kingdom Viridiplantae; phylum Streptophyta; class Magnoliopsida; order Malpighiales; family Rafflesiaceae; genus Sapria; species Sapria himalayana. The sequence goes on along the minus strand of JAREIK010002838.1, from coordinate 11,640,469 downwards.
AAGACCTCACTATTTTATCATAAGTTAATTAATTTTTAATTATTTTTTTATTATATAATTTTTTATTATGTTATTTATATTAGTCTACCTAGGGATCTTATGATAAACAAATTGAATATATTTATCTATAAAATAAATTAATATAGGATCTTCCAAAAATCTAATCGGAAGATGCATGCTAGTAATAAATTTCAGAATGTCTTCCCTTATAAACTAACGACGATAAATAAATATGGTCATTTAACTTGAAGTTGATATAAATTCAAGATCCTACTGTTAAGTTGAGTTTGCTCGGGATTCATTGTGCTATATTTTTTGTTGCATTATTCGATGTGTTTAGTAAGGTATCCAATACCATAAGTACTCCTACATGTATATATTTTTTATAATATACACATTGTGTCAAATTTTCTTCGACACTTTAACATTTTTTTTTCTAATTTTTTGAAGTATGTCCATATTAGAGGTGTCAAATGGGCTAGTCCGGTTTTAGGTGGCCCAGTCATGCCACCCTGTCGTGCCTGGCACGACACGGTACAGTAAGTGTGCCATGCTTGGCTCGGCATGGTATTTTCTAGCCAGGCTCGACACTGCCCATTGGCTTGGTATGTCGAGAAATTATGCCGGGTCAAGCCCGTACGGGCCAATTCCGGCCTATATGGGCAGGTTTTAAATTTTTAATAATTTTTTTTGTTTATGTTTATAGTTATACTTTATATGTTTAAGTTTAATATTTTTTATACTTCAAAAATTAAAATTTTTTTATTGTTAATTATTTTTAGTAATTAGTTTATGTTAACTAATTTTAATATTTTTACTTTATGATTTAAATGTGTTAATGTGTATCAGTCTATTAGACTACCAGTGTATGTCTGTAAGTGTATGAAATATAAATTAATAAAATATTAAAATTTAAATATGAATAAAATTAAAAATCAATGCAAAATAAAAATTAAAAATAATAAATATTCAAGTTATAACTTTCAAGCATTAAATGCATCAATCCACAAATACACAAATCATAATCACAAGCTCAAGTCTCAAAGTAATATCACAATTAAAAATTAAACAAACATAAATACAATGTAAATATGTAAATTGAAATCAAATAACAGAATCAGACATAAGTGTCACAATCCGACAATTGTCAATCGTCAACATTATTAATTGTCATATCATCCTCAATATCAATATCATATAGATTATCATCAGCAATCAACTTCTCCACTTTTGTTGCAGTCCCAGCACTATCATGGATGCTAAAGCTTGAATCTTCTTAATACTTCATGCATGTTAAAGTCTCGATAATACTTGGACATAATCCCGATTTTCTATTCAAAATCACATTTACTACAACAGAAAAAACAGACTCTGATGTTATGCTCAATATCAGAGGAGTCAGTAGATCTCGTGCTATCTTAGATAGCACGGGAAATGTGAACTCATATGATTTTCACCACTGTAATATATCAAAATTCTTAATATTAAAAGGTGATAGAATTGAGCAGTAATCAATATCTAAGTACCAAGACAGCTCGCTCTTATTTGATGGACCATCCTGTCATTTTCCTCTCGCTAATTGAATAAAAAAGTTATTATCTCTGAATATGGTATTCATGTCCATACTCTGAGCCTCACTACTACTATCACAATACCTAGTATTATAGTATGTAAACAGTTCAGTCAATTTTATGTGAATGAATCCTTCAGGTGGGTCTTCTAGGTTAATGCACGAGAAAATGTAAGTCAAAATATTCTTTCCCCATTCCATTTTTATCCTAGGGTCCATGCAGACAGCCAGACAATAAAGAGATGAAATGGTGAACCAGTATTTTAAGTACTTGATTTCTATCTCTACGACCACATCGCTAAGTGTCTAGTCATCTTGATACTTCCTAAACATGTTACTAATATTGCATATTCACCTGAGTGCAATGCAAGTCATGAGAGTATAAACTGACGAATACATATTCGTCGTGTCATAAAAATTTTTCAAGACTTTCATAAATGAAATTTCTTGTAGCCCAGTCAGTATTGTTAATAATAAGTTTGTCACCCTTACTATTTACGTAGTCGGATATCACGTGTTCGTATACAATACATAACTTTAATATTATGTAAGTGTAATTCAAACTGTATCTTACATCTAATTGAAATTTCTTTTTTTTAAAGATTTGCAGATATCTGAAATTACCTATCTCTTGTTGTCTGTGAGACATGCTAATATATTTTAATGAGTAACGTATATTTTTCAAAGCAGGGGCATACACCTTTATCCCCTCTTATACAATCAATTTAATTACATGACACATGCATCTAACATAAAAAATCTCTTCTAATGATTCATCTTTAATATTTTTAACAAACATGTAAGTTGCTATTCCATTATTAGATGTATTATCGAATGTGATACTAAAATTTTATTTTGAATTTTATATTTTCTAAAGATTTTCATCATGCATTCAAAAATGGACGGGCCATCATGAGGATGGAGAATCTCAGAGAATCTTAAAATTTTTTTATTTAGAGTTCATTTTGAATCTATATAGTGGGCGATGAGGCATGCATAAAATACATCGTCGTAATTTCTTTAGATATCAAATATCATGGACACCACTTTATTATATTCCCTTAATTCATTAATTATTATTTATTTTTCTAACTTATAATATTTTAGTATGTAATTTATAGATGTGAACCTAGAAATCATATGATATGCAGACTAAAAATATGTCTGCATGATATTGACTAATTTTGGATCCTCCAAAAATTTAATCATAAGAACCATCATGGTGATTAATTTTGCCATGTCTTCCCTTCATAACTCTTTGTGGTATATGAAGGGGGTAAACTTTGAGACTGAACTGGACCCAGCCTCAAAAAATTCGTCGCTGAGTAGGTTTTACTTAAGATCTAATGCACTATATTTTTTGGTGCATAGTTCAGCATGCCTTTTGAGATGTCTAGTCCTATACGAATTCTTACAACTTAAAATTTTCTTATAATATTTGAACTATGCTGATTCTTCTTTAGTATCCATGAAATTTTTTTATTTTATTATATTAAGTGGGTTCAAACTACTGAAGTCTTTCTAGTTTTTTATTTTTTAGATATTTGGGTTGAGGTGACCGAAGAAATCAAAGTTCTGGCAGTTTCAGACATTTCTGTAGGATTTTTATTTTCTAAATTAAAATTAATTTTATTCTCGTTATTTAAATTACTCTTTATCATTTTTATTTTTTTATTTTTTTAGACTAGAGAGTTAAGAGTAGAAGGAGAGAGAGACTAGTTAACTATAAAAAAAATACAAAATAACCATAAACTGAAATGTGTTAACTTTAGCTTTTTTATATCCGTACCGCACGCGCACGACAAATCCAAAGATCAAAGCTGCGTTGTGAGTCCCGAAGGCCGAAATCCTGAGAGAGAAAATTAGGGAGAGAGAGAGAAGAGCAGTAAGAGCAAAGATTTATGTTTTTAAAAAACATAAATCTTAGAGTGAGGGGGGTTATAGATTATCAAAATGATTTTTTTTTAAAAAATAATATTTATTGATTTTATTATTATTATTAATCATTAAAAAATTGGCAGAATCCTTAGGGCCATCAGATTTTGTCTCATAACCGTTGGAAGTGAAATTCAAATGCTTAGATTCAATTTTTTTATATCGTTGGGTCGGTTTGACTGTCGAACCGACCTGAACAGTCCGTTGAGCTCTGGTTGTCGGTTCGGGTCAGGGGCGTCGTGTTGGGTGGGTCGTAGTGTTTCTTAGCTCGTGCCAAGAAATTATGCCCATGAGCCTCGGTAGCAGGGCATGCCTAGTTCGACACGTGGCTTGGTTGGCATTGGCCCGACACATCATGGCTTGTGTCGTGGACAGGCTCGGCACAGGCACGGGCATGGGTCATTCCGGTGCCGTGTCGTGCCTCAAACCAGGTTGGCTCAACCCATTTGATACCTCTAGTCCATATTACCAAAATTTATTTATTATAAAGTTTTTAGGTACATGAGTTGATGCCGATCTATGAATGTGAGATTATTTTATATTGAATATTTTAGTCAAATTATCATTATTTATGTTTAGATCTACTTTATTTTTATAATATTTATTATTTATTATTTTTTAATTTAGTAATATTTTGAGAATTTTGAGTATAACAGAAATATTAATTATTTAATTTGATACAAATTTAATTAACTAGCAAAAAATTACCTTAAAAAATTAAAATCTGTATATTGTGTACCTTGAGGAAATGTTTCCAACACCAATACAAGTACCACATTAGCAAGCATCAAGTTCATAATGCATAATCCTCAATTAGAAAAAATGCTCGGTGTTGGTCATCCTGTAAATATAATAATTGAATTAATAAATTACAAAACAAAAAAATCTCTACAAATATTTAAAGTTGGTTCACTCTTTGAAAAATTGAAAACATGAACATATTATTTATAAAAAAATTGTAATATTAAAAAATTAATTTAGTTTCAATTTTGTTTAAATTTTTTCAAGAATAGAAATCCAATAGCCATTTTATTTCTAGTCAAAGTTATTAGAAGAAATCCATTGACTCATATTTTAATTTAAAAAAATTATTATTTATTTATTTTTTATTAATTTGCGACAAGACAATGACTTGCTCTCATGCCAGAAATGCAACCATTTAGAAGAATGATAGCATTTTTTAAATGTGGTACAAGCCATGGGCCAACATGATGTTGGTCCATGCAATACTTTAATCCATGTCATGTCGTGCCTAGCATACCTAATTCGTGTCATGCCTCAGGTTAAGATTGGGTTAGCTGACTTATTTGACATATCTATTTTAATTATGAAATGCTTATAAAAGTTTATAGTTTTATCATTTTGAGGTTGTACATAGTTCACTAGACTCTTATTTTAGCATACGATTTGAGAGACGTTAATATCTCGACAGTATTATCTCTAAAAGTTGAAGATGTTATATTTTTTGCATCTTGAACTTGAGACCTACCTCTATTGGATGAAGATACGTGTCATTTTATAAGACATGATTGCCAATATATGCATGTAACATAAGGATTTTTTAAGAGGTTAGTCATTTTAATATTATTTATTGTACAAATATATATAATCTTAAAGTTCTTATGAAATCAAATATATTACTGATCGTATAATCACACACTGAAGTTCTATTATTTTAAATGTCAAAAATTATTAAATTTATTAATTATATTTTATACATTGATTATGTTATTTGATATTTATGTGTGCTATTATACAAATAATAATATATTATATTTTATAAGAATTTCAAAATTAAATATATTTTTGTAAGAATACTATTGAGATAATTGATCAATTAAATTTTTTTTGTATTGCATATATATATGAAGGTTGTATTTTGAAATGATAACATATGATTTCATCAAAGAACTATAAGTCTCAAGTTTGACACTCGTCAGACTTAGTCATTTTGACTTTCATGGATAAATTTGTTGAGATATTTATATTAAATCCTATGTTAAAATAAAAGTCTTGTGTACTAGGTATGACTTTCACCTTCATGTTATTTGATGTTCGTGTATCATAATATCATGCTTGTTGTCATATTATTTATATATTCTTATTTTTATATATTTATGTAGAGAAATCTAATTTATAAGTTGTTTCAATTAATTTTACTTATTTATATATTTTTTATATATGGTATTAGAGCTAAGTACTACACACTTTAGAAAGAGAAGTGTGCGTGGTGGGTTTTGCATTGTGCATTGTGCATGCCCTTTAATGCTGTGTGGTGTGATAGACAATGCATGGTGCAACAAGTATGCATGGTGCAACAGGTGTGTATGGTGCAATAGATGTGTATGGTGCACATTGCTTGGTGATGTGATGTGCAATAGAAGAAAGTGTGGTGTTGTGCATGATGCATGGTGGGTCATGAGTCTTGATGTACTGTGTGATAGAAGTGTGCATGGTGGGTTGCTCATTGTGCATTGTGCATGACACGTGATGCTGTGTGGTGCGATAGACAAATGCATGGTGCAACAGAAGGTGTGGTGCACATTGCCTGGTGGTGATGATTTGCATGATGTTTTTGTTGCCTTGTGATAAATTTATTGATTATGTTGTTGCAGGTTTTTATTTTTTTTGGTTGTTATAGTGCTTCTCTTGCGTATACTATGTTACTACTATGATACTAATTTTTTCTTGCATTACTGAAGTGCTTGTTGATGTTATTATATTCTTTTCATGATAGTTTTAGATATTTTGTTGTTAGATATTAAGTGATCACTTTTTTTCTTTGAAATTAGAGATTTATTATTAAACAAACTAATATTTGTTTAGATGGAATAGACAGATGCTTTATGAAGAGGAATCTCATACCTCTTACCTAGGAGACATGTGATACCAATTGAGGTGGTAACAAGAACAAAAGACTTTTCATATAATATACACACTATAAGAAGAGTGATTATATCATAGAAAGAGAGAGTTATTAAGAGCTATTTTCAGAGTGAATACTGACTACACTACACATTATTGAGGAAAAAAGATTGATTACTATATCTATTCAAAAATTGTTATTAAGTTCTCGCATGGTGACTATTACTAGAGAGTAATATACATAATTCATTGCTAATAAACTAGTAAATATTTTTTATTTTTTAAGTAATATAATTCTCATAAGTCATCTTCTCACACCTAATTGCTAGTAATTAACCTATGAGTAAATAATCATATTACAAGTATCCCTTCATTATTTATTACTTTTACTATTTATTCTATTAATATTATTTTAGTCAATGTTATAATATATAAGATATATGAAGACATAGAGTTATGAAGTGCTTATTGATGTTCTATTAATAATTAGAGATTTTTGGTTGCCCAATTGGGTCACCATATCATGTCGTGCCAGGTATGGCACGACATGATTTTGGCCTGCCCAGCATGGCTCGTCTGCTCGAGTTTGGCTGGATTTGGGCTGGGTCATGTTGGGACATGCTGGGTAGTGTCGGCTCGAGCCTGATTTTCTAGCTTAGCGTCTTAGCCTAGCCCTAGCATAGCTAAGTCCTAGGAGGCTAGGACTTTAAGTTTGAGTCCAAGACCGACTCGCATAATCGTACTCGTGACTCGACTCACCGTTTTGGTCTCATAATTGTGGATTAATTATTTATTTTTTTTTAATATTTTATAATTTAAATTAATATTTATGAGTTGTGCGTGTGATATTATATTATATTATTTATTAAGTTTACATAAATCAAAAAAAATATTAAAAAACACATTAATAATTAATTATTCATTCATAATTCAATCCAAAAATAAATAAAATAACACAAAATCATAACTCACAAATTATAACAACATAAAATAAATATCATTAATTAATCTCAATCATAATAATAATAATGCAGCAAACTAAACTGTCTCAATAGCTCAATCTCAATGCCAACCAATATCAGTATGCAACTGATCATTATTGCATAACCATCTAATGATATCATTAGTGGTGAGCTCAACCTCCTCAAAATCTTACGAGTTATCATCTGCTAGCAACGTATTTGCTTTTGTTCTAACATAATCTCGATCATGGATGCTAAATCTCAAATCTTTTTATTCCTTTATGTATTTTAGTGCCTCAATAATATTTGACCGTAGTCTTGATCTCTTATTCGAAATCATATTGATTGTAACAGAAAAAGTAGATTTTGATGCTATGTTTGACACCAGATGAGT